>OZ012674.1:21352984-21952984 GCA_963942505.1 Lordithon lunulatus | reverse complement strand
CATTTAATAAAAAAAATAACAAGATTTATTTATTCATAACATTCACAATAATTTCTACTGTTGCATTAAATTTAAGTTATATGACATCTATTCTAAATATATTCAATACACTATATATTTAGTAGTATTACAAGAACTCCAATCGAAATTATGGTAATTAAATAATAATCTCATTTAATAAAAAAATAACAAGATTTATTTATTCATAACATTCACCATAATTTCTACTGTTGCATTAAATTTAAGTTATATGACATCTATTCTAAATATATTCAAGACACTATATATTTAGTAGTATTATAAGAACTCCAATTGAAATTAGGGTAATTAAATACTAATCTCATTTAATTAAAAAATAACAATATTTATTTATTCATAACATTCACCATAATTTCTACTGTTGCATTAAATTTAAGTTATATGACATCTATTCTAAATATATTCAATACACTCTATATATTTAGTAGTATTATAAGAACTCCAATTGAAATTAGGGTATTTAAATACTAATCTCATTTAATTAAAAAATAACAAGATTTATATATTCATAACATTCACCATAATTTCTACTGTTGCATTAAATTTAAGTTATATGACATCTATTCTAAATATATTCAATACACTCTATGTATTTAGTAGTATTACAACAACTCCAATTGAAATTAGAGTAATTAAATACTCATCTCATTTAATAAAAAAATAACAAGATTTATTTATTCATAACATTCACCATAATTTCTACTGTTGCATTAAATTTAAGTTATATGACATCTATTCTAAATATATTCAATACACTCTATATATTTAGTAGTATTATAAGAACTCCAATTGAAATTAGGGTAATTAAATACTAATCTCATTTAATTAAAAAATAACAAGATTTATTTATTCATAACATTCACCATGATTTATACTGTTGCATTAAATTTAACTTATATGACATCTATTCTAAATATATTTAATACACTCTATATATTTAGTAGTATTATAAGAACTCCAATTGAAATTAGGGTAATTAAATACTAATCTCATTTAATTAAAGATAACAAGATTTATTTATTCATAACATTCACCATAATTTCTACTGTTGCATTAAATTTAAGTTATATGACATCTATTCTAAATATATTCAATACACTCTATATATTTAGTAGTATTACAAGAACTCCAATCGAAATTAGAAATTATGGTAATTGAATAATAATCTCATTTAATAAAAAAATGACAAGATTTATTTATTCATAACATTCACCATAATTTCTACTGTTGCATTAAATTTAAGTTATATGACATCTATTCTAAATATATTCAATACACTCTATATATTTAGTAGTATTACAAGAACTCCAATCGAAATTAGAAATTATGGTAATTGAATAATAATCTCATTTAATAAAAAAATGACAAGATTTATTTATTCATAACATTCACCATAATTTCTACTGTTGCATTAAATTTAAGTTATATGACATCTATTCTAAATATATTCAATACACTCTATATATTTAGTAGTATTACAAGAACTCCAATCGAAATTAGAAATTATGGTAATTGAATAATAATCTCATTTAATAAAAAAATAACAAGATTTATTTATTCATAACATTCACCATAATTTCTACTGTTGCATTAAATTTAAGTTATATGACATCTATTCTAAATATATTCAATACACTCTATATATTTAGTAGTATTATAAGAACTCCAATTGAAATTAGGGTAATTAAATACTAATCTCATTTAATAAAAAAATAACAAGATTTATTCATAACATTCACCATAATTTCTACTGTTGCATTAAATTTAAGTTATATGACATCTATTCTAAATATATTCAATACACTCTATATATTTAGTAGTATTATAAGAACTCCAATTGAAATTAGGGTAATTAAATACTAATCTCATTTAATAAAAAAATAACAAGATTTATTCATAACATTCACCATAATTTCTACTGTTGCATTAAATTTAAGTTATATGACATCTATTCTAAATATATTCAATACACTCTATATATTTAGTAGTATTACAACAACTCCAATTGAAATTAGAGTAATTAAATACTCATCTCATTTAATAAAAAAATAACAAGATTTATTTATTCATAACATTCACCATAATTTCTACTGTTGCATTAAATTTAAGTTATATGACATCTATTCTAAATATATTCAATACACTCTATATATTTAGTAGTATTACAACAACTCCAATTGAAATTAGAGTAATTAAATACTAATCTCATTTAATAAAAAAATAACAAGATTTATTTATTCATAACATTCACCATAATTTCTACTGTTGCATTAAATTTAAGTTATATGACATCTATTCTAAATATATTCAATACACTCTATATATTTAGTAGTATTACAAGAACTCCAATCGAAATTAGAAATTATGGTAATTGAATAATAATCTCATTTAATAAAAAAATAACAAGATTTATTTATTCATAACATTCACCATAATTTCTACTGTTGCATTAAATTTAAGTTATATGACATCTATTCTAAATATATTCAATACACTCTATATATTTAGTAGTATTATAAGAACTCCAATTGAAATTAGGGTAATTAAATACTAATCTCATTTAATAAAAAAATAACAAGATTTATTCATAACATTCACCATAATTTCTACTGTTGTATTAAATTTAAGTTATATGACATCTATTCTAAATATATTCAATACACTCTATATATTTAGTAGTATTATAAGAACTCCAATTGAAATTAGGGTAATTAAATACTAATCTCATTTAATAAAAAAATAACAAGATTTATTCATAACATTCACCATAATTTCTACTGTTGCATTAAATTTAAGTTATATGACATCTATTCTAAATATATTCAATACACTCTATATATTTAGTAGTATTACAAGAACTCCAATCGAAATTAGAAATTATGGTAATTGAATAATAATCTCATTTAATAAAAAAATAACAAGATTTATTTATTCATAACATTCACCATAATTTCTACTGTTGCATTAAATTTAAGTTATATGACATCTATTCTAAATATATTCAATACACTCTATATATTTAGTAGTATTATAAGAACTCCAATTGAAATTAGGGTAATTAAATACTAATCTCATTTAATAAAAAAATAACAAGATTTATTCATAACATTCACCATAATTTCTACTGTTGCATTAAATTTAAGTTATATGACATCTATTCTAAATATATTCAATACACTCTATATATTTAGTAGTATTATAAGAACTCCAATTGAAATTAGGGTAATTAAATACTAATCTCATTTAATAAAAAAATAACAAGATTTATTCATAACATTCACCATAATTTCTACTGTTGCATTAAATTTAAGTTATATGACATCTATTCTAAATATATTCAATACACTCTATATATTTAGTAGTATTATAAGAACTCCAATTGAAATTAGGGTAATTAAATACTAATCTCATTTAATAAAAAAATAACAAGATTTATTCATAACATTCACCATAATTTCTACTGTTGCATTAAATTTAAGTTATATGACATCTATTCTAAATATATTCAATACACTCTATATATTTAGTAGTATTACAACAACTCCAATTGAAATTAGAGTAATTAAATACTAATCTCATTTAATAAAAAAATAACAAGATTTATTTATTCATAACATTCACCATAATTTCTACTGTTGCATTAAATTTAAGTTATATGACATCTATTCTAAATATATTCAATACACTCTATATATTTAGTAGTATTACAAGAACTCCAATCGAAATTAGAAATTATGGTAATTGAATAATAATCTCATTTAATAAAAAAATAACAAGATTTATTTATTCATAACATTCACCATAATTTCTACTGTTGCATTAAATTTAAGTTATATGACATCTATTCTAAATATATTCAATACACTCTATATATTTAGTAGTATTATAAGAACTCCAATTGAAATTAGGGTAATTAAATACTAATCTCATTTAATAAAAAAATAACAAGATTTATTCATAACATTCACCATAATTTCTACTGTTGTATTAAATTTAAGTTATATGACATCTATTCTAAATATATTCAATACACTCTATATATTTAGTAGTATTATAAGAACTCCAATTGAAATTAGGGTAATTAAATACTAATCTCATTTAATAAAAAAATAACAAGATTTATTCATAACATTCACCATAATTTCTACTGTTGCATTAAATTTAAGTTATATGACATCTATTCTAAATATATTCAATACACTCTATATATTTAGTAGTATTACAAGAACTCCAATCGAAATTAGAAATTATGGTAATTGAATAATAATCTCATTTAATAAAAAAATAACAAGATTTATTTATTCATAACATTCACCATAATTTCTACTGTTGCATTAAATTTAAGTTATATGACATCTATTCTAAATATATTCAATACACTCTATATATTTAGTAGTATTATAAGAACTCCAATTGAAATTAGGGTAATTAAATACTAATCTCATTTAATAAAAAAATAACAAGATTTATTCATAACATTCACCATAATTTCTACTGTTGCATTAAATTTAAGTTATATGACATCTATTCTAAATATATTCAATACACTCTATATATTTAGTAGTATTATAAGAACTCCAATTGAAATTAGGGTAATTAAATACTAATCTCATTTAATAAAAAAATAACAAGATTTATTCATAACATTCACCATAATTTCTACTGTTGCATTAAATTTAAGTTATATGACATCTATTCTAAATATATTCAATACACTCTATATATTTAGTAGTATTATAAGAACTCCAATTGAAATTAGGGTAATTAAATACTAATCTCATTTAATAAAAAAATAACAAGATTTATTCATAACATTCACCATAATTTCTACTGTTGCATTAAATTTAAGTTATATGACATCTATTCTAAATATATTCAATACACTCTATATATTTAGTAGTATTATAAGAACTCCAATTGAAATTAGGGTAATTAAATACTAATCTCATTTAATAAAAAAATAACAAGATTTATTCATAACATTCACCATAATTTCTACTGTTGCATTAAATTTAAGTTATATGACATCTATTCTAAATATATTCAATACACTCTATATATTTAGTAGTATTACAACAACTCCAATTGAAATTAGAGTAATTAAATACTAATCTCATTTAATAAAAAAATAACAAGATTTATTTATTCATAACATTCACCATAATTTCTACTGTTGCATTAAATTTAAGTTATATGACATCTATTCTAAATATATTCAATACACTCTAAATATTTAGTAGTATTATAAGAACTTCAATTGAAATTAGGGTAATTAAATACTAATCTCATTTAATTAAAAAATAACAAGATTTATTTATTCATAACATTCACCATAATTTCTACTGTTGCATTAAATTTAAGTTATATGACATCTATTCTAAATATATTCAATACACTCTATATATTTAGTAGTATTACAACAACTCCAATTGAAATTAGAGTAATTAAATACTAATCTCATTTAATAAAAAAATAACAAGATTTATTTATTCATAACATTCACCATAATTTCTACTGTTGCATTAAATTTAAATTATATGACATCTATTCTAAATATATTCAATACACTCTATATATTTAGTAGTATTATAAGAACTCCAATTGAAATTAGGATAATTAAATACTAATCTCATTTAATTAAAGATAACAAGATTTATTTATTCATTACATGCACCATAATTTCTACTGTTGCATTAAATTTAAGTTATATGACATCTATTCTAAATATATTCAATACACTATATATTTAGTAGTATTACAAGAACTCCAATCGAAATTATGGTAATTAAATAATAATCTCATTTAATAAAAAAAATAACAAGATTTATTTATTCATAACATTCACAATAATTTCTACTGTTGCATTAAATTTAAGTTATATGACATCTATTCTAAATATATTCAATACACTCTATATATTTAGTAGTATTATAAGAACTCCAATTGAAATTAGGGTAATTAAATACTAATCTCATTTAATAAAAAAATAACAAGATTTATTTATTCATAACATTCACCATAATTTCTACTGTTGTATTAAATTTAAGTTATATGACATCTATTCTAAATATATTCAATACACTCTATATATTTAGTAGTATTATAAGAACTCCAATTGAAATTACGGTAATTAAATACTAATCTCATTTAATTAAAAAATAACAAGATTTATTTATTCATAACATTCACCATAATTTCTACTGTTGTATTAAATTTAAGTTATATGACATCTATTCTAAATATATTCAATACACTCTATATATTTAGTAGTATTACAACAACTCCAATTGAAATTAGAGTAATTAAATACTAATCTCATTTAATTAAAGATAACAAGATTTATTTATTCATAACATTCATCATAATTTCTACTGTTGCATTAAATTTAAGTTATATGACATCTATTCTAAATATATTCAATACACTCTATATATTTAGTAGTATTACAAGAACTCCAATCGAAATTATGGTAATTAAATAATAATCTCATTTAATAAAAAAATAACAAGATTTATTTATTCATAACATTCACCATAATTTCTACTGTTGCATTAAATTTAAGTTATATGACATCTATTCTAAATATATTCAATACACTCTAAATATTTAGTAGTATTATAAGAACTTCAATTGAAATTAGGCTAATTAAATACTAATCTCATTTAATTAAAAAATAACAAGATTTATTTATTCATAACATTCACCATAATTTCTACTGTTGCATTAAATTTAAGTTATATGACATCTATTCTAAATATATTCAATACACTATATATTTAGTAGTATTACAAGAACTCCAATCGAAATTATGGTAATTAAATAATAATCTCATTTAATAAAAAAATAACAAGATTTATTTATTCATAACATTCACCATAATTTCTACTGTTGCATTAAATTTAAGTTATATGACATCTATTCTAAATATATTCAATACACTCTATATATTTAGTAGTATTATAAGAACTCCAATTGAAATTAGGGTAATTAAATACTAATCTCATTTAATTAAAAAATAACAAGATTTATTTATTCATAACATTCACCATAATTTCTACTGTTGCATTAAATTTAAGTTATATGACATCTATTCTAAATATATTCAATACACTATATATTTAGTAGTATTATAAGAACTCCAATTGAAATTAGGGTAATTAAATACTAATCTCATTTAATAAAAAAGTAACAAGATTTATTTATTCATTACATGCACCATAATTTCTACTGTTGCATTAAATTTAAGTTATATGACATCTATTCTAAATATATTCAATACACTCTATATATTTAGTAGTATTATAAGAACTCCAATTGAAATTACGGTAATTAAATACTAATCTCATTTAATAAAAAAATTACAAGATTTATTTATTCATAACATTCACCATAATTTCTACTGTTGCATTAAATTTAAGTTATATGACATCTATTCTAAATATATTCAATACACTCTAAATATTTAGTAGTATTATAAGAACTTCAATTGAAATTAGGCTAATTAAATACTAATCTCATTTAATTAAAAAATAACAAGATTTATTTATTCATTACATGCACCATAATTTCTACTGTTGCATTAAATTTAAGTTATATGACATCTATTCTAAATATATTCAATACACTCTATATATTTAGTAGTATTATAAGAACTCCAATTGAAATTACGGTAATTAAATACTAATCTCATTTAATAAAAAAATTACAAGATTTATTTATTCATAACATTCACAATAATTTCTACTGTTGCATTAAATTTAAGTTATATGACATCTATTCTAAATATATTCAATACACTCTATATATTTAGTAGTATTACAACAACTCCAATTGAAATTAGAGTAATTAAATACTCATCTCATTTAATAAAAAAATAACAAGATTTATTTATTCATAACATTCACCATAATTTCTACTGTTGCATTAAATTTAAGTTATATGACATCTATTCTAAATATATTCAATACACTCTATGTATTTAGTAGTATTACAACAACTCCAATTGAAATTAGAGTAATTAAATACTAATCTCATTTAATAAAAAAATAACAAGATTTATTTATTCATAACATTCACCATAATTTCTACTGTTGCATTAAATTTAAGTTATATGACATCTATTCTAAATATATTCAATACACTCTAAATATTTAGTAGTATTATAAGAACTTCAATTGAAATTAGGCTAATTAAATACTAATCTCATTTAATTAAAAAATAACAAGATTTATTTATTCATAACATTCACCATAATTTCTACTGTTGCATTAAATTTAAGTTATATGACATCTATTCTAAATATATTCAATACACTATATATTTAGTAGTATTACAAGAACTCCAATCGAAATTATGGTAATTAAATAATAATCTCATTTAATAAAAAAATAACAAGATTTATTTATTCATAACATTCACCATAATTTCTACTGTTGCATTAAATTTAAGTTATATGACATCTATTCTAAATATATTCAATACACTCTATATATTTAGTAGTATTATAAGAACTCCAATTGAAATTAGGGTAATTAAATACTAATCTCATTTAATTAAAAAATAACAAGATTTATTTATTCATAACATTCACCATAATTTCTACTGTTGCATTAAATTTAAGTTATATGACATCTATTCTAAATATATTCAATACACTATATATTTAGTAGTATTATAAGAACTCCAATTGAAATTAGGGTAATTAAATACTAATCTCATTTAATAAAAAAGTAACAAGATTTATTTATTCATTACATGCACCATAATTTCTACTGTTGCATTAAATTTAAGTTATATGACATCTATTCTAAATATATTCAATACACTCTATATATTTAGTAGTATTATAAGAACTCCAATTGAAATTACGGTAATTAAATACTAATCTCATTTAATAAAAAAATTACAAGATTTATTTATTCATAACATTCACCATAATTTCTACTGTTGCATTAAATTTAAGTTATATGACATCTATTCTAAATATATTCAATACACTCTAAATATTTAGTAGTATTATAAGAACTTCAATTGAAATTAGGCTAATTAAATACTAATCTCATTTAATTAAAAAATAACAAGATTTATTTATTCATTACATGCACCATAATTTCTACTGTTGCATTAAATTTAAGTTATATGACATCTATTCTAAATATATTCAATACACTCTATATATTTAGTAGTATTATAAGAACTCCAATTGAAATTACGGTAATTAAATACTAATCTCATTTAATAAAAAAATTACAAGATTTATTTATTCATAACATTCACAATAATTTCTACTGTTGCATTAAATTTAAGTTATATGACATCTATTCTAAATATATTCAATACACTCTATATATTTAGTAGTATTACAACAACTCCAATTGAAATTAGAGTAATTAAATACTCATCTCATTTAATAAAAAAATAACAAGATTTATTTATTCATAACATTCACCATAATTTCTACTGTTGCATTAAATTTAAGTTATATGACATCTATTCTAAATATATTCAATACACTCTATGTATTTAGTAGTATTACAACAACTCCAATTGAAATTAGAGTAATTAAATACTAATCTCATTTAATAAAAAAATAACAAGATTTATTTATTCATAACATTCACCATAATTTCTACTGTTGCATTAAATTTAAGTTATATGACATCTATTCTAAATATATTCAATACACTCTATATATTTAGTAGTATTATAAGAACTCCAATTGAAATTAGGATAATTAAATACTAATCTCATTTAATTAAAGATAACAAGATTTATTTATTCATTACATGCACCATATTTTCTACTGTTGCATTAAATTTAAGTTATATGACATCTATTCTAAATATATTCAATACACTCTATATATTTAGTAGTATTGCAAGAACTCCAATCGAAATTATGGTAATTAAATAATAATCTCATTTAATAAAAAAAATAACAAGATTTATTTATTCATAACATTCACAATAATTTCTACTGTTGCATTAAATTTAAGTTATATGACATCTATTCTAAATATATTCAATACACTCTATATATTTAGTAGTATTACAACAACTCCAATTGAAATTAGAGTAATTAAATACTAATCTCATTTAATTAAAAAATAACGAGATTTATTTATTCATAACATTCACCATAATTTCTACTGTTGCATTAAATTTAAGTTATATGACATCTATTCTAAATATATTCAATACACTCTATATATTTAGTAGTATTACAACAACTCCAATTGAAATTAGAGTAATTAAATACTCATCTCATTTAATAAAAAAATAACAAGATTTATTTATTCATAACATTCACCATAATTTCTACTGTTGCATTAAATTTAAGTTATATGACATCTATTCTAAATATATTCAATACACTCTATGTATTTAGTAGTATTACAACAACTCCAATTGAAATTAGAGTAATTAAATACTAATCTCATTTAATTAAAAAATAACAATATTTATTTATTCATAACATTCACCATAATTTCTACTGTTGCATTAAATTTAAGTTATATGACATCTATTCTAAATATATTCAATACACTCTATATATTTAGTAGTATTACAACAACTCCAATTGAAATTAGAGTAATTAAATACTCATCTCATTTAATAAAAAAATAACAAGATTTATTTATTCATAACATTCACCATAATTTCTACTGTTGCATTAAATTTAAGTTATATGACATCTATTCTAAATATATTCAATACACTCTATATATTTAGTAGTATTACAACAACTCCAATTGAAATTAGAGTAATTAAATACTCATCTCATTTAATAAAAAAATAACAAGATTTATTTATTCATAACATTCACCATAATTTCTACTGTTGCATTAAATTTAAGTTATATGACATCTATTCTAAATATATTCAATACACTCTATATATTTAGTAGTATTACAACAACTCCAATTGAAATTAGAGTAATTAAATACTAATCTCATTTAATTAAAAAATAACGAGATTTATTTATTCATAACATTCACCATAATTTCTACTGTTGCATTAAATTTAAGTTATATGACATCTATTCTAAATATATTCAATACACTATATATTTAGTAGTATTACAAGAACTCCAATCGAAATTATGGTAATTAAATAATAATCTCATTTAATAAAAAAATAACAAGATTTATTTATTCATAACATTCACCATAATTTCTACTGTTGCATTAAATTTAAGTTATATGACATCTATTCTAAATATATTCAAGACACTATATATTTAGTAGTATTATAAGAACTCCAATTGAAATTAGGGTAATTAAATACTAATCTCATTTAATTAAAAAATAACAATATTTATTTATTCATAACATTCACCATAATTTCTACTGTTGCATTAAATTTAAGTTATATGACATCTATTCTAAATATATTCAATACACTCTATATATTTAGTAGTATTACAACAACTCCAATTGAAATTAGAGTAATTAAATACTAATCTCATTTAATTAAAAAATAACGAGATTTATTTATTCATAACATTCACCATAATTTCTACTGTTGCATTAAATTTAAGTTATATGACATCTATTCTAAATATATTCAATACACTCTATATATTTAGTAGTATTACAACAACTCCAATTGAAATTAGAGTAATTAAATACTAATCTCATTTAATTAAAAAATAACGAGATTTATTTATTCATAACATTCACAATAATTTCTACTGTTGCATTAAATTTAAGTTATATGACATCTATTCTAAATATATTCAATACACTATATATTTAGTAGTATTACAAGAACTCCAATCGAAATTATGGTAATTAAATAATAATCTCATTTAATAAAAAAATAACAAGATTTATTTATTCATAACATTCACCATAATTTCTACTGTTGCATTAAATTTAAGTTATATGACATCTATTCTAAATATATTCAAGACACTATATATTTAGTAGTATTATAAGAACTCCAATTGAAATTAGGGTAATTAAATACTAATCTCATTTAATTAAAAAATAACAATATTTATTTATTCATAACATTCACCATAATTTCTACTGTTGCATTAAATTTAAGTTATATGACATCTATTCTAAATATATTCAATACACTCTATATATTTAGTAGTATTACAACAACTCCAATTGAAATTAGAGTAATTAAATACTAATCTCATTTAATTAAAAAATAACGAGATTTATTTATTCATAACATTCACCATAATTTCTACTGTTGCATTAAATTTAAGTTATATGACATCTATTCTAAATATATTCAATACACTCTATATATTTAGTAGTATTACAACAACTCCAATTGAAATTAGAGTAATTAAATACTCATCTCATTTAATAAAAAAATAACAAGATTTATTTATTCATAACATTCACCATAATTTCTACTGTTGCATTAAATTTAAGTTATATGACATCTATTCTAAATATATTCAATACACTCTATGTATTTAGTAGTATTACAACAACTCCAATTGAAATTAGAGTAATTAAATACTAATCTCATTTAATAAAAAAATAACAAGATTTATTTATTCATAACATTCACCATAATTTCTACTGTTGCATTAAATTTAAGTTATATGACATCTATTCTAAATATATTCAATACACTCTATATATTTAGTAGTATTATAAGAACTCCAATTGAAATTAGGGTATTTAAATACTAATCTCATTTAATTAAAAAATAACAAGATTTATATATTCATAACATTCACCATAATTTCTACTGTTGCATTAAATTTAAGTTATATGACATCTATTCTAAATATATTCAATACACTCTATGTATTTAGTAGTATTACAACAACTCCAATTGAAATTAGAGTAATTAAATACTCATCTCATTTAATAAAAAAATAACAAGATTTATTTATTCATAACATTCACCATAATTTCTACTGTTGCATTAAATTTAAGTTATATGACATCTATTCTAAATATATTCAATACACTCTATATATTTAGTAGTATTACAAGAACTCCAATCGAAATTAGAAATTATGGTAATTGAATAATAATCTCATTTAATAAAAAAATGACAAGATTTATTTATTCATAACATTCACCATAATTTCTACTGTTGCATTAAATTTAAGTTATATGACATCTATTCTAAATATATTCAATACACTCTATATATTTAGTAGTATTATAAGAACTCCAATTGAAATTAGGGTAATTAAATACTAATCTCATTTAATAAAAAAATAACAATATTTATTCATAACATTCACCATAATTTCTACTGTTGCATTAAATTTAAGTTATATGACATCTATTCTAAATATATTCAATACACTCTATATATTTAGTAGTATTACAAGAAATCCAATTGAAATTATGGTAATTAAATACTAATTTCATTTAATAAAAAAATAACAATATTTATTTATTCATAACATTCACCATAATTTCTACTGTTGCATTAAATTTAAGTTATATGACATCTATTCTAAATATATTCAATACACTCTATATATTTAGTAGTATTACAAGAATTCCAATCGAAATTAGAAATAATGGTAATTGAATAATAATCTCATTTAATAAAAAAATAACAAGATTTATTTATTCATAACATTCACCATAATTTCTACTGTTGCATTAAATTTAAGTTATATGACATCTATTCTAAATATATTTAATACACTCTATATATTTAGTAGTATTATAAGAACTCCAATTGAAATTAGGGTAATTAAACACTAATCTCATTTAATTAAAGATAACAAGATTTATTTATTCATAACATTCACCATAATTTCTACTGTTGCATTAAATTTAAGTTATATGACATCTATTCTAAATATATTCAATACACTCTATATATTTAGTAGTATTATAAGAACTCCAATTGAAATTAGGGTAATTAAATACTAATCTCATTTAATAAAAAAATAACAATATTTATTCATAACATTCACCATAATTTCTACTGTTGCATTAAATTTAAGTTATATGACATCTATTCTAAATATATTCAATACACTCTATATATTTAGTAGTATTACAAGAAATCCAATTGAAATTATGGTAATTAAATACTAATTTCATTTAATAAAAAAATAACAATATTTATTTATTCATAACATTCACCATAATTTCTACTGTTGCATTAAATTTAAGTTATATGACATCTATTCTAAATATATTCAATACACTCTATATATTTAGTAGTATTATAAGAACTCCAATTGAAATTAGGGTAATTAAATACTAATCTCATTTAATTAAAAAATAACAAGATTTATTTATTCATAACATTCACCATAATTTCTACTGTTGCATTAAATTTAAGTTATATGACATCTATTCTAAATATATTCAATACACTCTATATATTTAGTAGTATTATAAGAACTCCAATTGAAATTAGGGTAATTAAATACTAATCTCATTTAATTAAAAAATAACAAGATTTATTTATTCATAACATTCACCATAATTTCTACTGTTGCATTAAATTTAAGTTATATGACATCTATTCTAAATATATTCAATACACTCTATATATTTAGTAGTATTATAAGAACTCCAATTGAAATTAGGGTAATTAAATACTAATCTCATTTAATTAAAAAATAACAAGATTTATTTATTCATAACATTCACCATAATTTCTACTGTTGCATTAAATTTAAGTTATATGACATCTATTCTAAATATATTCAATACACTCTATATATTTAGTAGTATTATAAGAACTCCAATTGAAATTAGAGTAATTAAATACTAATCTCATTTAATTAAAGATAACAAGATTTATTTATTCATAACATTCACCATAATTTCTACTGTTGCATTAAATTTAAGTTATATGACATCTATTCTAAATATATTCAATACACTCTATATATTTAGTAGTATTATAAGAACTCCAATTGAAATTAGGGTAATTAAATACTAATCTCATTTAATTAAAAAATAACAAGATTTATTTATTCATAACATTCACCATAATTTCTACTGTTGCATTAAATTTAAGTTATATGACATCTATTCTAAATATATTCAATACACTCTATATATTTAGTAGTATTATAAGAACTCCAATTGAAATTAGAGTAATTAAATACTAATCTCATTTAATTAAAGATAACAAGATTTATTTATTCATAACATTCACCATAATTTCTACTGTTGCATTAAATTTAAGTTATATGACATCTATTCTAAATATATTCAATACACTCTATATATTTAGTAGTATTATAAGAACTCCAATTGAAATTAGGGTAATTAAATACTAATCTCATTTAATTAAAAAATAACAAGATTTATTTATTCATAACATTCACCATAATTTCTACTGTTGCATTAAATTTAAGTTATATGACATCTATTCTAAATATATTCAATACACTCTATATATTTAGTAGTATTACAAGAATTCCAATCGAAATTAGAAATTATGGTAATTGAATAATAATCTCATTTAATAAAAAAATAACAAGATTTATTTATTCATAACATTCACCATAATTTCTACTGTTGCATTAAATTTAAGTTATATGACATCTATTCTAAATATATTCAATACACTCTATATATTTAGTAGTATTATAAGAACTCCAATTGAAATTAGGGTAATTAAATACTAATCTCATTTAATTAAAGATAACAAGATTTATTTATTCATAACATTCACCATAATTTCTACTGTTGCATTAAATTTAAGTTATATGACATCTATTCTAAATATATTCAATACACTCTATATATTTAGTAGTATTATAAGAACTCCAATTGAAATTAGGGTAATTAAATACTAATCTCATTTAATTAAAAAATAACAAGATTTATTTATTCATAACATTCACCATAATTTCTACTGTTGCATTAAATTTAAGTTATATGACATCTATTCTAAATATATTCAATACACTCTATATATTTAGTAGTATTACAAGAATTCCAATCGAAATTAGAAATTATGGTAATTGAATAATAATCTCATTTAATAAAAAAATAACAAGATTTATTTATTCATAACATTCACCATAATTTCTACTGTTGCATTAAATTTAAGTTATATGACATCTATTCTAAATATATTCAATACACTCTATATATTTAGTAGTATTATAAGAACTCCAATTGAAATTAGGGTAATTAAATACTAATCTCATTTAATTAAAGATAACAAGATTTATTTATTCATAACATTCACCATAATTTCTACTGTTGCATTAAATTTAAGTTATATGACATCTATTCTAAATATATTCAATACACTCTATATATTTAGTAGTATTATAAGAACTCCAATTGAAATTAGGGTAATTAAATACTAATCTCATTTAATTAAAAAATAACAAGATTTATTTATTCATAACATTCACCATGATTTCTACTGTTGCATTAAATTTAAGTTATATGACATCTATTCTAAATATATTTAATACACTCTATATATTTAGTAGTATTATAAGAACTCCAATTGAAATTAGAGTAATTAAATACTAATCTCATTTAATTAAAGATAACAAGATTTATTTATTCATAACATTCACCATAATTTCTACTGTTGCATTAAATTTAAGTTATATGACATCTATTCTAAATATATTCAATACACTCTATATATTTAGTAGTATTATAAGAACTCCAATTGAAATTAGGGTAATTAAATACTAATCTCATTTAATTAAAAAATAACAAGATTTATTTATTCATAACATTCACCATAATTTCTACTGTTGCATTAAATTTAAGTTATATGACATCTATTCTAAATATATTCAATACACACTCTATATATTTAGTAGTATTACAAGAAATCCAATTGAAATTAGGGGAATTAAATAATAATGGCAATTAATTAAAAAATATCAACATTTATTTATTCATAACATTCACAATAATTTCTACTGTTGCATTAAATTTAAGTTATATGACATCTATTCTAAATATATTCAATACACTCTATATATTTAGTAGTATTATAAGAACTCCAATTGATATTAGGGTTATTAAATACTAATCTCATTTAATTAAAAAATAACAAGATTTATTTATTCATAACATTCACCATAATTTCTACTGTTGCATTAAATTTAAGTTATATGACATCTATTCTAAATATATTCAATACACACTCTATATATTTAGTAGTATTACAAGAAATCCAATTGAAATTAGGGGAATTAAATAATAATGGCAATTAATTAAAAAATAACAACATTTATTTATTCATAATATTCACAATAATTTCTACTGTTGCATTAAATTTAAGTTATATGACATCTATTCTAAATATATTCAATACACTCTATATATTTAGTAGTATTATAAGAACTCCAATTGAAATTAGGGTAATTAAATACTAATCTCATTTAATTAAAGATAACAAGATTTATTTATTCCTAACATTCACCATAATTTCTACTGTTGCATTAAATTTAAGTTATATGACATCTATTCTAAATATATTCAATACACTCTATATATTTAGTAGTATTATAAGAACTCCAATTGAAATTAGGGTAATTAAATACTAATCTCATTTAATAAAAAAATAACAAGATTTATTCATAATATTCACCATAATTGCTACTGTTGCATTAAATTTAAGTTATATGACATCTATTCTAAATATATTCAACCGATGTGAACTTAGCCCCTATGATCCCAGCCTCTATACCGCGCGGCGCCGTGGGGCCGCGCGCACGGAAGATTGTTTGCGGGTACTGTACTGACCAACTGGGGTGACCAATAAAATCCAAATTTTGAGGAATTCTTTATTAATGCCTTGCCGATCATAATATATATATATACAATTTTTTTTTAAATTTTTATAGGCGTTTTTTTACAATATATGTTGTAACGTAAATTATTATTTTTGACCATAACGCGCAATGTTCCTGGATTTGAAAAAAATGCCTAATGTTTATAACAATATGATAAAGAAAATTGGAAAGTCTGTATGGGGCCCGATTTGTTTTTCTATTTTTTTTTTAATTTTAAACTTTTACGCTCATATCTGGATAATCCGGTTTTAGAGGCTGAGTCCATAAAAAAATAATGCAACGTATTTTGTTTAATTTTTTTTTTGGATCTTGGTTTAGAACATATCAGTGCACCAGATGGCCGAAGCAAATTGGAAAATTTTAATTCTACGTTTTTTTTTTTGGCGACTAACTTTTATATCATTATTATTATTTTTGACCATGACGCGCAATGTTCCTGGATTTGAAAACATTGCCTAATGTTTATAACAATATGATAAAGAAAATTGGAAAGTCTGTATGGGGCCCGATTTGTTTTTCTATTTTTTTTTTAATTTTAAACTTTTACGTATATAATTATTATTATTTTTGACCATGATGCATAATGTTCCTGGATTTGAAAAAAATTGCCTAATGTTTATAACAATATGATAAAGAAAATTGGAAAGTCTGTATGGGGCCAAATTTGTGTTTCTATTTTTTTTTTAATTTTAAACTTTTACTGTACTGCAGTATGTATCGCACAAATCAATATTTAAATCTCCAGCGATAATATAGTTTTCATTAGGCTGTTTTTTGAAGATAGTTTTCCAGAACTACTGTAAAATCTTCTATATCTGGTTCCATGTTTCATTTGTAGTGTCATGTTTAGCATTTGGATATTTTATATTTTCTAGAGTGCAGTTGTTACATTTTTTATTATTTTGGAGCACTCACTTTGTAGGTGTTCCCCTGCATAGTAAGGACAAACCAGTTTGTTACTACAGTTGATCGATTTTCTACAATTTGAGCATTTTGGTTATTCTAATAAATCGGATACCTTGACTATCCTATGTGTATCTTCTTATTTTGCAAAATTTTATAAAATATGTTTGGTGCACATTAATTATCGAGTCTCTATTATTTCTCTATAAATGTATGTTATTTTTATACTGTCATCTTCTTCTATAAAATTGTTTTGTTTTGTAATAGATTTGTGAATTTCCGCTTCATTCTCGCTTCCATCGTAACCTATAATTTTTATTTTTGTATTTCTCATTTCTGTAAGGTCGACTGTGTATTGTTTTAAGTTTTTGTTCGGCTTCAGTTTTCAGTTTTTCAACATCTCTAATACTTTTGAATTTTAGGATAATGCCACCGTTGTTGATTGTATTTGTCTTGTTAACGCCAATATTTATTTTTGTTGGATTTATATTATTAAATGAATTCTCTTTTGTTTGGCCAAGACCAGCTAAAATACTGATAGACCTGGGGGGAGCGGCTAACACGGACGTGACTAGGAACCTTCGGAGCAACATTGGGGGAAGCGAGGCCGCCAACCAAACCCACAGGGTACATAATAACAGCGAGGGCTATGTCACCATAGAACTTAGCAGGGGTGCTTCCGAGGAGGAGGCACTGTTAAATGCGGCCATGGCAGCCCTGGGCGGCGCTAACAAAGTGACACTCGAACCCAGCGACAACGACACCACGACCATGGAAATCCGAAACCTAGTGGAGGGAACCACGGTCAAGGACATCATTGAGGCTATAGAAAGGGACACACTTAATAGACAAAGGGTGGGTCCGATTGGACTTTCCAGGTGCAAGGTCCAACCTGGCTCTCCACTAGGAGAGCTGGCCGGGCATCCATAGACCCTCCTTGTCCAGGACACGC
Organism: Lordithon lunulatus; assembly: GCA_963942505.1. Lineage (NCBI taxonomy): Eukaryota > Metazoa > Arthropoda > Insecta > Coleoptera > Staphylinidae > Lordithon > Lordithon lunulatus. Next base: position 21,933,348 of record OZ012674.1, on the reverse strand, counting down.
ACATCACTATAGGGACCCACCTCAAGTACCTAGGGTGCACACTCGAAGCTAACGCCTGTTTTAGTCGCCACGTACACCATGCGAGGGGCAACAAAAACTATTGCCGCCGTGGCCAGGCTGTTGCCAAACACCAAAGGTCGTGGAGACGGGGCTAGCCGCCTCCTTGCTGGAGTAGATCACCCATATGCATAATCCCTATGGAGTAGATCACCCATAAGGATTTCTGGGACACGATTCTCCGCTTCGCATCGGAGGTAATGAGAGCCAAGGAAACCAAGGACCGAAGAGAGGACGACAACCAATCGCCCAAAAAGCAAAGGTTTAAGTAAATCGAATGTAAATTGGTCTGCTTCTGGAATTAGCCAACATGCAACAACAATTAATCATAATACAAATATTCAGTTAACTTTTCGACTAAATTCTTAAAAATTTCATGTTCTCTTTAGTATTACCGAAAATCCATAGAAATTCCACATAACTTTCATATAGCAGACCCTAAATTTAAGCAATCAAAAATAGACCTTCTTTGGATGCATCGATATTTTGGGAGTTAATGTGTTGGATAACATATCTTAGGAAAAGGCAAGCCTTCCCATCAGAAGACTAAGTTTGGTTGGGTTATTGCTGGCTCATTCAATTTGTGCCCATCTCATAACAATATTAACAAATCCCTAACATATTTATGTACTCATAGACCATTAGAATCACTTTTAGAAAGTTTTTGGAAACTGGAAAAATGCTCGGAAGTACAAAAGTATTCAGCGATTGAACAGAAATGTGAAAATCATTTCATTCAAACATATCAAAGGGATGTGAATGGGAGATTCATTGTTAGCAACTATTCAATAAAAGATTGCCATTACTAGGTGACTCACACAAAATGGCAGTAAAAAGATTTTTGAATTTAGAAAACCAATTTTGTAAAAACCATTTAAATCAGATTATTCAAAATGTATTAACGAATATATTGAGCTATGTCAAAAGTTGAACATTATAGTAATGATAGTATGCATATTATCTCCCCTATCATGCTGTTGTACAACTCCAGAGTTTAACCACTAAACTTCGTATAGTTTTTTACGCTTCAGCAAAAACCGACACTGGGCTGGCATTGAATGATGTTAGTAAGTCCAACAATTCAAAATAATTTATTCTCAATTATTCCATATTTAGTCACCGCTGATATTGCAAAAATGTATAGGCAGATAGTCGTTCACTAGGTATGGATGAGAGGTAAGAGTAGAACAGAGAATATATGGAGGAAGGATAGAGAAAGGATGTATGAAAGAGTGAGTATGTCTGAGGTGTGGGTAGAGGAGAAACTGAGAGAAAGGGGTAGCCTAGGAACTGAGATAGGGGAGAGATTGAGGGATATTGAGTGGCAAGAAAGGCAAGTGAGAATGGCTGAGAGCTCATACAACCCTGGCTACATAGAGTGGCAAGTGCAGAGGAAACTCCCGAGCTACTTAGCCAGGGGAGAGTGGAGCAGAGAGGACAAAGTATGCATGGCAAGAGCGAGGTGTGGTTCAGAAGAGCGAGGAGGAAAAGTGTGGATGGGGCTGGAGTACACCGCGTTTGCTCTGTGTAGGAAGGGGAGTGACACGTGGTGGCACCTTAGCAAAGAATGTGAGGGAGTGAAAGAAGAGTGGGTTGGAGAGTGCAGAAAGCTGAACGAATGGTTAGGAGAGGATGGGAAAGGCGTGAAAATCTGCAGGAGGCTGACGTGGGAAAGGAAATTGGCGAGGACAGAGGGGGTTTATTTTAGTGGATAGGAAAATGTATTTTATGTTAATTTGTATTCTTTTTTTTGTGTCTTTTATGATTTCTTTCTGTGAAAGTATTGTTTTTTTTTCGGCTGGAATGTGTGGGTTGGGTTGGGCTGATATGCCAAATAAAGGTCTTTTTTTTAAATTTTTTTATTTTTTTATTCTTTTAGTCGTTTACCCAGACCAACGAAAATATCAAAGAATTCTATGGCGTGAATCCCCCGAATCCAATATTAATATGAGGTAAATACAGTAACGTATGGAACAGCATCAGCGCCGTTTCTAGCATAACGTTGCCTTCAACAATTAGCGGTGGAGCACGAACGCTTGTCCGTTAGAAAGAAAAAAAACTCAAAAACGATGTTTATGTCCACGACATTTTAACTGGATCAGACTCCATTCATCCATCACTTTAAAGAAAAATTTAACACATATTTTAAAAACCGCAGGATTTACATTACACAAATAAATATCGAATAACCCTGAATTATTAGAAAAACGATCAAGTATCAACACTCATCAATATTTGTGGTCCTTTTATTGGAACTAAACAACGCTCTATAGATGCTGATAAAATCAGCTCGATTAGAATTATCTCAATGAAAAATTAATAATATGCAAGCAATGAAACCCACACAAAAAACAGCTTACTACCACTTTCGCCATTTCTTAATCACAAATAATACGTGTGGGAGGACGTATACAAAATTCAAAATTTACATTTGCTAAGAAACATCCCATTATTTTACCAGAACATCATCATTTAACAAAGCTAATACTTATGAGCGAATGTCCGACTATTACACGTCGGTCCTCAAACTTTGCAAGCATCCGCGAGGAATAATTACTGGCCAATATCTGTAATAACATACTATTAAACAAATAATTCGAAAATGCATAAACTGTTTCAAAGCAAAACCAATTCCACAAAATTATTTATTAGGAAATATACCAGCGAATTGATTAACACCATCTCGGCCATTTTTTAATTCAGGTGTGGATTATGAAGGTCCTTTTTTGTAGAAAGGCCGCACCACACGCAGGGCAAAGACCATAAAGGCCTACATTTGCTTATTTATTTGTTTTGCCACTAAACCTATTCATTTCGAGCTTGTGAGTGACATGAATAGTGAAGTATTTTCAGCAGCCCTAAGAAGATCCTCATAATTTATATTCCGACTTCGGAACAAACTTTGTTGGTGCACAAGCACAACTAAAGGAATTAGGTGACTTTTTAATCTGATATGAAATCTAACTTAATTCAACAATCATAAACAAGGATAATATTATATGGCACTTTATTCCTCCGCGTGCGCCTCATTTTGGTGGATTATGGGAAGCTGGTATAAAGTCAGTAATATTTTAATTATAGAGGATCCTCTCAAATACACTACTAACTTTTGAACAATTTTATACCATTCTAACACAAATAGAAGCACTATTAAATTCCAGACCACTTTCTCCACTCTTTTCCGACCCCAACGGCCTAACTCCGCTTACCTCTGCTCAGTCACGCCATACCAGATCCAAATGTTATGGCCATCAAAGAAAATCGACTGTCTAAATACCAGCACTTGCAAAAAAATGTCCAAGATTTTTAGAAAAGATGGAGCAAGTAGTATGTTTCAGTTACAGACACGTCAAAAATGGAAGAAGCATAAACTCCCTCTGCAGAGAGGCCAATTAGCCCTCATTTGTGAAGACAACGCCCCACCTATGAAATGGAAAATAGGACGTATTCATCCAGGTGCGCACGTGCAAACAATTGATGTTGTAATAATACAGATACGAACCCATCGCATCAAACGAATAGTGTCGAGAATATGTATCTTGCCAAAAAACACTAATTAGGCCATTCTTTCTTTTGAAAGCGTGAAAGTATTTCAAGGTGGCCGGCATGTTACAGCACATTTACTACAATATATAACCTGTATATATTTGTTAATTTTTTAATTTTAAAAACTTGTATATTTTGTCTATTTAATTTTGTTTATATATTTAATTTGTAAGTGTATCATATTATTTTTTTTTTCGGCATACGTTTATAAACCACCCCCTAAAATTGTAAGCGATAACAGCGCCCCAAAGTTTACTTGGTGACCACTGCGTGGTCATCTCGCTCTCTTTATCATCAACCACAGCATCACATCATATCAACAAGACACAATAAACATCAAAATCACAACAAATCGTTTTATTTTCTCCAGTAAGATATAACATAACAACACAACAAAATTCGCATTTCTACGAAAAGAAGTCGCGTATTTAGGCCAGAAGGTGTCAAACCGAATCCTGACAAGATAAAAGCCATTCAAAATTATCCTATTCCCAAAACAACCAAGCAAATACAAGGATTTACAAAGCCACTTACTAAATGCCTTAAGAAAGATCCTATTATCGATATAGATAATATTGACTATAAAAATAGTTTTCATTTATTTTTAAAACTAGCCGAATATGATTGTAATTGTATATAGAAAAGGAACCTTTAATAGAAACGCGGATGATTTATGGCGTATTGAATTAAATGTAAACGAATATAACGATAATCATGATAATGCTTATTTGAAAAATGTATGGTCATTCTTTAGTTGCAGCCAGGCGACTCAATCGATTTGAATATAGAGGAAAACTATGAAACCATACATTCTAATCTATGAAAATCCTATATTTAACATTCCTATCATAGATAAACCGTGAATATCGGAGCCCAAGTTAATTATTTACTTTGTGAACCGAAAATTAAATCATTATTTAATAATAGAAAGCAGCGAATACTTTTGCAATTATCAAAATCAAACTTTGAATATGATATTTTAAAATTTATTATACAATATTTTATTTTAGGAGTAATGTATCTTAAAATAGTATTTGTCATGTAAGCAAATATGATAGGAGTCCATTAAAATTCAAATATAATATAACTCCAACTCCTACGCCCCTTTCGAAATTATACATATCGATAGTATATTCCCTGGTATATCGTTAGGTGTCAAATTTCTAACAATAATTGATTCGTTTTCCAAATACACGCAATTATACAAATACAATTATACAGATACAGATATCCGAGTATTATAAAACCAAATGACTTGTATACTGAACTGCAAAAAATATCAATACATTATAATGAACAATTCCCGTTTGAATTTAAATTAGAAAATATTATGGATTTTGAATCACGAGTCACGAGAGTGAGTTGTAAAATTGAGAGGACAAGAATAAATTATTTCCTCTCTATCCCTATAAATTACGAACATGGTTTTCAAATGTACCATTAACACCTAATTCCTAGGTATGAATCTGAATACGTGATAATTATTCGAAATATTAAATATTTACTTAAATCAAAAATTATTAATAATATATGGTCTCTAAATCACGTATGCGCTGAAGGTAACAAAGGCTTCCAATACTTGGATATTTCCGAAATCATGAAATTTCATGTCAGCAAGATACAATGCTGTTATTAATCGGCAGCCCATGGATTAAATAATTTTACTAATTTCAACATTAAGTTAAAGAAGCTTTATCTGCAAGAAATCCTTGTTGTTCGCCAAGGCGTCGTTTTCAACGACACACCAAACATCTTTATCCCGAGCTTGTTAACAACGACCTTGTATCTGGTATGGGCCACCATATTCATCTACACCCTCATCAAATGGCTACAAAAGAGAAAATAAATGCAGCCCAAGATGCAGGTACGTTCAACAAAAATCTCCGGCTTCCAGGACTCCTACTCTAAGACGGGCGGAGTTATATAATCGTCCAGCACGTCTTGTTGTTCACCTGAAAACCGTATCCATATGTCCATGTATATTAATTTGTGTGCTTATTCCGCCCTAATGTTTATCGGACACTCGCACGTGCATTGTCTATCGCTTCTTTTGTACGCTTTATTGATCAGCTGCTTATATAATAGAATTATTTGTAATCAGTCTTGAATTTGCTCTCATAAGAAAACCACTTGTTAAGTATTAAGAATAAATAACTATTTTTTCAATGCTTAATGCAATTTTGTTTTGTTGTAATAGAAGTTTTTCTTGTTCTTACATTTTACACCCTCGTCCGTGTTTGGATGGGTCTAATGTAAAGTAAAATTAATTTTAGACAGTATAAAACCATACATTAATGTTTTTGTCAACACAGTCACGAAGTTGTGAACATACACAACAAACTACATCGTATCACAAAAATGTATCTTCCAATGTTGTGTGTTGAGATAACACCGAAGTTAAATAACAAGCAAGTATATTACCTAGATTAACTAGGAAACAATATCGTTAAATGTGTACCACCGTATACCAAAACAAAAGAATGCTCACGCAAAACACACGTCTATAAGTGACGTAAATGCGGTGACCATCCCGCTTATTACAGAGGATGCCAAGTGGACAAACAGCAGCAACAAAAATTATACCCGTCTTATCCAACAAGGTATGTCAGCAGTCTACAATAACAATATACTAACTAATCAATCAATACCAATAAGCAATCAATCTGTCAATAATAACTTCGTCAACTTACTTACCACCGCCGTTAGTAAGTTAGCTTAATGGCAGAACATCTAGAATATGATATAGCTAACTTGAATGACAATGGCCTTCGGCAACATGCTCTTGGACATTTTGCTGAAGACCATTTAAAACATTTTTGTATGATAATAACATAGATAATATGATGATGACTAAGACGCACTACACAGAAAAACACTACTTGTGGATTCCTAAATACAAATTATACCATAGAAAACATCCAAGTGATAAAGCTCATGGAGGAACTGCCACCATAACACGAGAGAGCATAAAACATCAGCAAAAAGTTCTTTGCAGGGGGAGACTACAGCACAAAACACCCAACATGGGGCACAAGGCTGACAAATTCAAAGTAGAACTCCTCAAACTATATAATGTGTAACTTTTATGTACTGATTAATCTACGCATTGGCCGACAGATTAAAAAAATTCCTGATGCCATAAACTTCTGCATCCCAAAAGGAATTGACACTAAGATATGAAAGGACAAAAGCTGCTTTGACTTGTCTTCGGACCACTCAATAGTAGTGTTAACAGTTCATTCACAGATCCTGAATAAAGAAAAACAACCCTCTTTGCACAACAATAAAATATACTAGGATCCATTTAGGGGAAAATTAGACTCAGCCACTAAAGACCGAAGTAGACATAGAAACAGCGGTAGAATTTCACTAAAGAAGTGAAACACTTAACACAAGAAGAACAATATTTGCAAAGCTACCAGAAGGCTAAAAAAAGCACAACAACATAATCCTGCAATTAAAAATGTGGTCAATACTTGGGTCAGAAACGACAAAAAAAAGCTAAAGCTTCTCAGAAAACCCCTGAAAGATTGCCTCACTGAATATTCAAAATTAACGAAAAAATCTAGTTATTATGAAAGAAATACACATCAAAAAGCATCAGTATTTGATCTCATTTCTGGTAAAGTATTACAAGTCTGAAAAATGCCATAAACTACTAAATTTCATATTCAATGCAATACTGAGATCAAACTACTTTCCCAGAGCCTCAAATCATCATGATCAATAAACCTGGGAAAATCTAGAAGATGTCTCCCCCTATAGGCCCGTAAGTTTATTACCACTGCTCTCCAATGACCTGGATAAATTATACTGTAAGATACTATATAATGACAAAAAGGAAAATACTCCGAAACTATCAGTTTGGATTTCGCAAGTACTTAGATTAATCAACCAATTTTATAAAGATCTAAATGCCAAAACATACGCTCCTTCAAGTATCTCAAGCATTTGATAAGGTATGGCACAGTGGTTAACATGTTAATCTAAAGAATCTCCTTCCGAATCCACACTATCAATAGCTCAATAGCTTAAATCATACTTAACAGACACACACTTCCAAGTGAGGCAGGGCAATGAATACAATGACTTATATCTCATACAGTCAGGCGTTCCCCAAGGAAGCGTGCTTGTACCGATATTATACCTCTTATAGACAGCAGACCTACCAACAACAAGAATCACTACATGCTGATGACACTGCTATTCTGGCATCCAACACTAATCCTACAACTCAACTTAATAAAATTCAACAATGGCTGAAAACATAGCGCATCAAAGCCAATCAGAATAAGTCTATGCCTGTGACATTTACATTACGTAGTGAAACTTGTGCTCCTGTGAAAATTAACAACTGTCAGCTTCCACAAGTTGCAAATGCTAAGTATATCGGCATAAATCTAAATGCATAACGCCTAACATCTAAAACATATATTCATCAAACGAAAGCAGCTTGGATTTCAACTAAGCCATATATTGGCTTATAGGTCGCAAATTAAAATTATCCTTGAATAACAAAGTACTTCTGTACAAGTGCATCCTCACGCGTGTGTAGATATAAGGAATTCGGTTGTGGGGTGCTGCCAGTATTTCCAACATTCACATCCTGCAAAGGTTCAAAACAACGTCTTACGCACCATGCTTGACGCGTCTTCGTACCCAACGAAGTGATTCAGCATAATATCCCTCTATTAAAAATTAATGTTTCTGCCGATTTATAATATAGAAAAGACAATGTTTGTTTGTGATTGTCCCACTTGTACCGCTTTTATGGAAAAGTTGCTCATTTAACTACGATTTAATATATTTACACCTCTACATGTTACCTCATGTGGTATTAACTCAATCGCGTATCCTTTTTAATTTATATGTTTGTTTATATAATCTGATTACATATTATATGCCCTTTCGGGTGACGAGAATTAATTGGCTCATATTTTATGTTTATAGCAAATTCTTTCCATTCTCTTCTGTTCTTAACCATTTCATTTACTTCTTCTTGTCCTGTGTTGTTGTTGCTTAGCATTTCCTTTATTGCGTTATAGATCTTTTACGTAGTCCTTATTTCGTATTCTAAACTTCCTTTTTGGTTTATACTACACCAAAGGCATTAGTATAATGCTTCATATGTTTCAACTTTCCTTCCGTCTATTTATATGTTTGCTGCCCTATCTGCTCCATTTATTACTATTGTTTTTGTTTTGTCTATATTATTGTCATTCTATTGTTTGATAATTCCTCTTTCCATAACTTTACGTTTACTTGTAGATATTTTTCGTACTTCGCTAAAATTGTGAGGTGTCTGCGAATATTAATTTAATTTGTAATATCTCAGTTGTACCTTTTTTGCTTTGTTCTTAATATTTTTCACCACGCTATCAAGAAATATTATAAAATGTAGGGGGCTGAGAGGTCCTCCTTGTCTAATACCTTTCGTTGCTCTAATTTATCGTTTCTGGTTCTTATATGGTTCGCTGTTCTTGTGTTTTAATTTATTCCTCCTGTTATCAATTTCTAGCTTACCTTCTTTAGCTCTAGAATTTTCCAGATAGTTTCTCGTGGTGCTTTGTCAAAGACCTTATCTAGATCTATAATGAATATTTTGCTCTCCTGTCCTATTGCCTTTTCAGTCAACTTTCTGATTGCAAATGTATGGTTCAGTATCGAGTGTCCTTTCCTGAATCCATTTTGAGATTTTCCCTCTAATTCTTGCCGCAGTTTACTCTCTACTACATTTTTGCTGCAAATAACTTTGATGTTGTACATAAGAATGAGATCTCCCTGTAGCTGTTGCAATTTCTGCTGTCTATGTTTTTTACCACAATTGCAATCTGTATACTGTGATTACTAAATTCTAATTGTAACCTGACAAAAAACTCATCATTGCCAAAATTGGTTTGGAGACGCTGTTAGAGGAACCTACTGATTGTTAAATGGTACTTGTCTGAAACTGAAATGTCTAAGAAAATTTAAAGGAAAGAAGGGAATATGAGTACCAAATAATAAGTGTCTTCTATTTTGTGAGCACAAACAGTCCAAAACAATTAGTATTGCTTATTTAATTGATAATTAATAGCGTGGAAAGTTTATATTAATCATTAAATGATTACCTTCTGAAAAATGTTGAAATATCACTGGAGCCGAAGTAATTTTCGCAGATTAATTTAGAATAAAAATTATCAGGATTCTAGTTCTGTTTCTGGTTTCTTGTGGGAAAGAAAATATCGTTATAAAACAAATAAAAGACATTTATTTAATTGTAGTAGAATACAAATATATAATTATGATCCTTACAGGTTTATCACATATTCTTTATACAAAAAAATAGGCAGTATTTATAAAAATAAACCAATAGAAACTCTTAATATAAGTAAGAGTTATCATATATCACAATATAATCACAGTGAATAGTGCACATTTATTTCATTGGAATATATTATACACTAATACAGTAAAACGTGAATTACATTGTAATAGATTCATCAAGAAACTTGAACAAATTTCATTCAAGAGTGCTCCAGCTGAAACTTGAACCGTGTAAATCAGAAAATAATGTACAAGTAATGATAGGTTCGTTTCACTCAAGTTTTATTAAAGTTATGCGTATTACGTGATTGGTCATAGCATCATATCAATATGACATCTACTTTTTATTTACTTGAACATAACTTTTTCGATAATTGAAAGTAGAAACTTGCTCAAGTTTCTTAATGAATCTAGTACAGTGTATTTCACGCTTATTATAAATAACTTATGACTAAACGACCCTTGAAAGGACCTATGCTTTATATATAGAATAGATTATCACATATTTTATCAATGGTAGTAAGTTTTGAATAAAAGAAAACGTAGGTAAAGTCTTAATATGCCGTATTAAATACAAATATATTAATACAAACGCTTGTTTGGCAATGATAGTATCTATTGCATAATCACAGTTTGTTCAGACTTTTATGACTCTTATCAGTATTCGCCAGTATTTAACACAAATAAACTAACAAAATAAAAAAATTCTTAACAGAAAATAAGAAGTATCATAATAAGATTTGATTCATATTTGAAATCAAACTCCAACTATTACACAAATCAATTCATATAAATTGAAAATAATACCTTGATGATAAGTAATGTAAACTAATAACATTCCAAATTTAAACAAATAAAAACTCGTAAGGAAAAGAAATGAACACTCTTAAAGTAAAACAAAAAATAGTTTAATAGAAATTGAAATAAATGTTGTTAATAATTTGAACAAATAAAAACGAATAATTCTACGTATGTAAAATAAGGTATCGCTCTCTTCCAAAGTAACAAGCATTTTAACAAAATCACATTAACTAGATAATGGCATTTCCCATGTCGTTCTGTTAATTCTTGTATTCTTGATAATGAAAAGTATTACTTTCTTCCAAAAAACAAGATTTTGAACAAAATGTCATTATTAACTCCATAATGGCGATGTGGTTCTGCTCATTTTTGAGAGTCTTCACCTCCTACGTACAAAGTTAACCAGCGTCATGACCAGCTCAACGTCCTTAATCTCCACATCAGTATCATCTTTAGATACTTTCGCAATCGACGCCACGATAATCACAGTAATCGCAGTACCACTTGGTCGACCTCCTTGAACTTCTCAGCAGCAGCGACTTGTACTTATTGGGGCAAGTCCGCAATCCTCGCCTTACCAAATGGCATGGCTTATTGATGACGAATCGGATGTTCTTGGATTTCATTATGGACAGTTTACAGTCCCAATTTGTACTTGATCTTCCTTATTTTCTTCTCACCCCTGAACTGCTTGGCCTTGGAAACTATATATACGAGTAATCAGCGAAACGCCAGTGGGATGTCTGTGGAACCCAGGTGACGCCAACATTAAACAAGCATTCTGCAATAAAAAAAAAGTAATAGCGGTACCAACTGCACCTTGGACCTCCATGAATTTTCAATAGCAGCCACTTGCGTTTGTTGAGAAAGGCCGCACTCTTCATCTTATCAAATACCATGTAGGTATCACAAATAGGCTTCTTGTGTAGACGTATACATATTGCTTGTATACGTCTAGCTTGTTGATGACGAAGCAGTTACCCAGTTTACACCTTGAACCGGTTCCATGATCGTTCTTATTTTCTTCTCACTCCTGGACTGATTGGCCTGGAAGACAATTACGTGGGTAAACCGACAGCTCCCCAGGTAATTTAATGAGTACCACTATCAGTAGAAAAAATCGTTCTCACCGTCAGTTTGCCCAGGCATGTTGTGTGGCTTAGTTGTAATACAGTAAGATGCAAGAAGGGGGAAAGAGCGGAAGGAACTGAGTGGCAGCGAAACGTCAGTGGGGTGGGCGGTGAAGGCAGGTGCGTGGTAACGAGTGGGGTGAAGCGAACATTTGCACATGTGGTAATTTGGGAATTTTGTTATAGTATCTAGAGCTTTTAATGTTATTATGATGACTTACGGTTATTGGTGTTTGTTATATCGATTGCCATCGAGCAACACATGTTTTAAATATTTGATTAATTAAATAATTTTTAAATATTATATCGTGTGTGGTGGCATATATTTTTTTCCTTTAAATTTTTGATTACATAAATAATTTTTAAATATTATATCTTGTGTGCAAGTATAAGACGGGACATCGTGCACCTGACACCTTTCATGATCTCTGCATTCTCGTTTGTCAACTCGTTTGTCTATATTAGTTAATTATTTAATTTATTTTTATTAATTACCCTATTTTCACCATGACAAAAATAAACATGTCGAGACAACGATGGGATTTTCAATTATAAAGTCTTGGGGTTGATCAGTGCTTAAGTTAATCAGCGAGAGCCTTATGACAAAATTCATAATATGCTGGAGAATATTCTCCGATATTTGGATTACCTCAAAGATATGTTCAATTCAGAATAATAATAGTTACCGAAAAGAAAACGGGTCCAATGTAATGGACAAAGGACTCGCTAAATTAGTTGACTGACCATGTGAATCCGGATATATTCAAAAAGGCGAAATGTTGTATGTTTTCATCTTCATCTAATAAACGTGCTACCTCTGGGCACTTTATTTATTTATATATAACGAAGTAGAAGCATTATAGAATGCTTATTAAATATTAAAAATGGAACAAATGATAAATGGACAACGATCATCTTCGAATGGCGATCCACACAAGATACGGTAAGAAGCAGAGGACACCCACTAACACTATGGACAGATGATGTAAAGCGCATCACAAAAACACGATTCAAGCAAGTGGAAAATATTAAAAGAGGCATGTGTCCTGCAACTCCGCCATCGCCGGTCCGGATGAGGAATAATTTTGAGTGAATTGTTCCTTACCTACCCCTCTTCGTGAAATAATACAGTCCAAGGCACTCCACAACAGCTTTGGAACAAACGTACGCCATGACGACGGCCCAAACTAAGAATCAAGGATATATAACTAGCAACCTGGAACCTAAGGATTCTCTTTATCGCAGGAGTAATAATAACCTCCTCCAAAATTACAAAATTGCTATTGAAGCAGTGCAGGAAACAAGCTAGTGGAACCTACATCATATATTATACCATATATTCTACTTTAGTGAGACCAGATATAACAGGCATGAATTAGGAACGGGGTTCGGGAACATAGAGCACGCGGTTGTAGGATTTAAATCAATAAGCAAGTATATGTGCACACTACGAATCAAAATAAATAAATATAAGATAGCTGAACAAGCAGTTTTTTGTAACGAACTAGTAAACTTGTGCAATGACATCCCGAACTCTAAAACTTGTAATAGGCGACTGACCAGATCGGAAAGGAACAATGCTGTCAGAGTATTACGGGCGCACATAGCATACATCACCTAAGCGATGACAATGGATTAGATATAGTATAGTAGTGCATTTTATAGCAACAAGCGGCTTCGTTGTACGAAGCACACAGTTTGAAAGAAAAGGCATACATAAGATCATTTGGATCAAACGACGGAAGAATCAAAACCCAATTAGATCACGTTGTGATAGAAAAGAAGCACTCGACAGACATTATAGACACTAAAAGCTATTGGGGAACAACACATTAATAGGATCACGCAGTTGCAGTCATACTACAATGCAAATGGCCCCGCAACGCAAACAGACCGAAACACGCCAGAACTAAATTTGAACATCCTTGAACTACAATTTGAAGAAACAGAGCTCCAAGTAGAGGTAGAACAACTGATAAAAGAGGAAGACGGAGCAGCTTCAAGCGCACCAGAAGAACTGATAGAGCGTACAAATTGAATAATCATAAAAGCAGCGAAAAATTTGCTAGGAAAAGTTTCACTAATAAAAAGAAGCAAATGGTTCGACAAAGAGTGCAAAAAAGCAATACATAGGAAGCAAGAGGCAAGACTAAAAATGCAAGAGGACACGAGTACAGCACCAGAAAATGGAAGTATACTGAACCATAAGGCGATATAAGAGAGAACTCCTCAATAAGGAAATAGACGAAAGCACACAACACAAACGAGTAAGTGAGAAACTTGGTGAAAAAATACGAGAAATGTCTTGGAAGCCAGATGTCTGAAGATAAAGGATGAAGAGGGTACACTACTTAACAATAAAAAACAACGGTATCTTATTAAACACTGCAGCTGAGCCAACCATCAGCAGAACAAGAACAACAACCAATAGTATACGGAACAGAATTAATAGTTGGATCCACCAACGTATGAAGAAATAGTAGAGGGTATACTAAACCAAAAAAAATAACGAATCACCTGGTGAAGATAATATACCTGCATAACCGTTAATGGAGCAGAGGAAGTACTCCGGAGTAGACTACATAGTATAGTAGCAAAAGTATGGGAAGAAGAGCAGCTACCACCCTGGCCCTTAGGCTGATGCTGCTCGATAAGCTCCAACCTCTTCGCCGACGACATGGCGATAGAGCATGGAGGGCATGTATCCAGGACGCCGTCACAATCAGAATACTGGGAAACAACTTCGCCGTGGCCAGAAAAAAATCGATAATCGTCACAGGTGATAGAGGCAACACAAAATACGACAAGAACAGAAGCTACCCTAGCGACCATTCTGCCGAACATCGGAGGCTCGAGTAATAAGAAGAAAGAGTTGCTGGCGGCAGTGACGCGCGCCCAACTCCTATGTTTGCAGCACGGGGCTGGGTCAATGCGACAGAGACGCATCACAGCGCGAACAGGATAAGTAGGGTGCTGCGCATCAGCGCTCATCGTATTACCCAGACATATCGAACTGTGTCGACTGATGCGGTTGCGGTGCTCGTAAAGACAATACCAGACCAGCTACTTATGGAGCTGTGGGCCGAGGAAATCAAAGGAGGGACAGTCCCAAAGATCGCCAAAGACGAAGCTAGACATACAACTATGGCCAAATAGATACAACGGCGGGAGGATACACCCTACGCGACCTGAACTAAGAAGATCATCCCCCATCTCGAAGAATGGGTGTACCAAGGGTACAGGGAGCTGGATCACTAGTCAACTCAGATCGCTCCGGAGTATTCCAGGAGTATCTACACCGGATAGGCCAGGCTGAAACGCTATATGCCGATACTGCAGTGGGACAGATGGTGCAGCACACGCCAACGATGGTGCCAGGAGCGCGCCGCCACCCTGTGACTAGAGATGGGGGCTACCGCCCCAGAGGAACAACCGTAACTGGGACGCAGAGGTACGGTGTGCGAGGACAGTGATGAACCGGAAATTCGACGTTGAGGGGTCAAGACGAGGCCGAAGTCACATGAAGACGCCCTTGATACCATACAAGCTTGGCGACGAAATACATGACCGACGATAATTGTGACAAGACCATTTTTAGAGTAAGGTAGTGGCGTTGGTGAAGTGAAAAATATTAAACATAGTATATTACATGACTGGGTCTAATATTATAAGGGTATGTTCGGGTATTCGGTCAATGTCCACTGTTTAAGTGTGGTGGCGGTTTGTACTAGGGATAACATAACATAAGCCAATTTGCAAATAAGGTGCCCATTCGTCCTGGATTTTGCGGGACAGTACCGGATTCTAGCTCTGCGTCACTCATGATGGGAGAGTCTGAAAAATATCCCGGAATTAATAATTCTTTCAGTATAAAAAACAAAATAGTTTCTTTAGTATAGGTAACTATGCCCATGTCCTGGATTGAACCGCAGAAATAAATGGTTACCCTAAATATTAATAGTTGCCTCGGCTGATTTTTTGCATTGTGCATTTTGCATTTTCATCCTTGGTCGTTTTATAGAAAATACAATATTCTGCTCTCGATTGTTTCCACTACAATTCAGTGAATACTTTCGAATGATTTCTATTCCGGCATTATCTAGATTGCTTCAAGCATTTTTAACGGACTAACCGTTGGTTTATTGCCTTTTGTTATGAAATTTCTTGGCTGACTTATTTACACATCTTTGTCTGACTCACCTTCTAATTCTGCAATGATTATCCATGTGATGTACGGTAAAGATGTCGTAATTTATTTCGCATGCCCTTGTACTGCGTCTTACTAATCAGTCTTATACTGTAAACAATATTTTCCTCTTCGTATCGTCTAATCGACCACACTTACGAATGAAAGTAAATGAATTGTCTTGGTATCGAATGTATCGAAATAGCTACATTCAAAATCCCAACAATATCGAAATCCCGATATTCATAATTATGACGATACCCAGACAGTATCGAAATGCTGACACGGTGTAAAACATCTTTATTAACGAAGAGATCAATCTTCATATAAGAATAAATTTGTACCATTAACCAAAGGCAGGCGTGTACGGCTTGGCAGGGTTCTTATAACAGGCTGCGGCCACGGCAAATGGCTACGCCTGTTACCGCGAAACTGTTTCGCTTTGACATACCTGGCTATGGCGTCTCTTAAGAATAGTGGTACAAAGTACTAGTATACTGCATTCTTATAATGCTACAAAGTACCTAGTATTCGCGCTAGAAATGCCAGCGTAGGTTGAGCAGAATATTACCGAGATCCTGTGTATTACATATATGTCCTTAAATTGCTTATATACATCAACTTATAGTTTGCTTTTATAATATAGGGCATTTGATATTGTCGGGATTACCATACTAGGGTTACATAGGCTTTGAATCTCGGTATTTTGATATTGTAGATATTGTGAATGTCGTGATTTAGATTTTCAATATTAAGAATATTGAATCAACCCTTTCACAGATCCATACCGGTAACCAAAACTTTCCCTCATCAAGACGTAGAAACAAAACAGTCCGACGCTATCAATCCACCACAATGAGAGAATATTGTAGTAGAGTGTTTAATAATAAAATATTTTATTTTGTTTTTAATCTGAGTAGGTATTATTGAATTTTAAAAATTTTATATTTTTGTTGTAAATGAGGACGTAAAAGCATGTAATATTTTGCGGATGCGGGAATTGGTTTTGGATTTTCCTTGTCATGCATATATTAATTACAAATAAATGCTGCGGACATATATATGCCATCACCACACAAGTTCAACGATTTCTGTTATAAATATAAGCATATCAACATTAGTACAATGTAACACTAGTACAATGTTGCTTAAAGAGATTACGGCAGTAATTGCAAATCCATTTTCTGTTATATTCAATAAAGGTATCGCCGAAGGAATATTCTCAGAGAAAATTAAAGTGTACCAATTTATAAATCAGGGGACAGGTCAATTTCATCGATGTATAGACCAATTTCTATTTTGTATTCATTATCCAAAATTATTAATATAATAATTAGCTCTATAAGAATACTAAAATTCCTTAAGCACTGAATGCCATCCTAGAAAATGCTGTATACTTTAACAGCTTAATGTCGCAAGTATAATTACCGTATGTGGCAACCGGGCATATTGCGCTCGAGTTACGCAGAAATAGCCGTGCTCCAGGCAAAAAACTGTATTTCTTGTTTCTTTGTCTGCCTGGCTCAGTATAATAGCTCGGCCAGGGAAATACCTGGGTGTAGATGAAATGAAAGAAATACCGATCCCTGAAGATCTTAACCGCTCTATCCGTGACATATTGGTGAATGCGCCGGGGTAAATCTAGTTCTAAGCTATGTTAAGTACACATGTTGCGATACCTGAAGGTCTCAGAGTTACCCCCGCAATAAGCAGCATATTGGCGGAAGCCGTCGATGGTTTTTTTGACGATATTAGCACAGAAGTCGATTTTTTCGGGTGATATATTAGTATAGTTTCACATGTTTCCTTAGTTTTCAAGATTTTTAGTACAGCCGCTTATTTTTCGAGGTATTTAATAAAGTATATTTATTGCATGCTTTTCAATAAGTTGTAACGATTTTTTTTCCTTCCTTGTTTTCTCGCAATTTTAAGTTTTCACGCTGTGATTTGTTTAAACGGTTTTTGGCTGTATGCAACCGATATTGTTTGTAGTTTAATAATAATAAATTGATTGTGCATACAATTAGCATCCCCGAATTTTTACAATTACTTTAGCAGTCAGCAGACGCACGATGTGAATTTAATAGAAATTACCACCTTATATTACGTATGTTCTATTTAAGTGTCAGTTTCTTGTGTTACTCGTTGGCGAGTACCGCGGATTTGCTGCGCGGCGATCGGAAAACGATCGCTTTCTTCCTTGTGATCCGTGTTGGTAGCAGGTTGTGAGTGAATTTGTCTTGGCAGACATAGTTTTGAGCACGTGTTTGTTGTGGATTTCGGTAAGGCAGATTTTCATTGAGTAACTCTTTCTTAACTTTCATTATTCAGTCGTTGTTTCGGCATTTTTATTTATCCCGGTTGGGATGAAGTCGGTTTTTTTATCATGTAGAAGCAACAACGCTGCCTTACCACTTTCCGTCCCGAGCACGTGTTCGAACATTTAGCAATCTTTTCTTGTTTTATATTTAGTCAGCGCTTCAGGCAACCCATTTTATTTGTCTAGCCAAGAAATTTTAATCTAGCACGCTTTTGTTGCTTGCCGTAGGAAACTTCCCTTAAAAATTTTCATTTCGTCTTTGTGTTTGCCAGCTATTTTTAGCGAAGGGGACCTCCTTTTCTTAATTAATTACTTTTAACTGACGTTCAATCTATACACAAGCGTGTTGGAGGCGGTACTTAGGAGCGGACAGGCTGGAGGGGTCGTGGTGGGGAGAACCAAGGTGCGGATGTTGTTATATGCGAATGACATAATATTAGTAGCCAAGAGAGTGGAAGAGATGCAAGAGATGTTGGAAAGAATGGGAAGGTACCTGGATAGGAGAGGGCTAGTGGTGAATGTGGAGAAGACCAAATGGATGATGTTTAGGAATAGGGGTAGAAGGGGTAGAGTGGAAGAGCTGAAATGGAAGGGAAGGATGATTGAGAGAGTGAATTTCTTTAAATATTTGGGCTTATGGTTTGACAGTGTAGGAGGATTTAGGGTGCATGTGGAATGTATGCAAGCGAAAGCGAGAATGGCTTGGGGTATAGCGAGAAGGAAATGGGAGAGGTTGTGGAGCGGTAACCTCGTAATGGCGTGCAAGATCTGGGATGCGTGTGTAAAACCTACTCTGTTTTATGGAGTGGAAGTGTGGGGATTGCGTGAGTGGGATGTGATAGAGAGAGAGCAAGGTGTGCTCCTGAAGAGTCTGCTAGGTTTTGAAAGGTCGACACCGAGAGCAGTGCTGTTACAGGAAACGAATCGTATGAGTATGTGGAAGGAGTCGTGTGTAAGGGTCGTGAAGTTTGAAGAAAAATTGCAGGAATTGGGCGAGGAAAGACTGCTCCGGGAGGTATGGATGAAGTGAGTGAGTAGGGCGAAGAGTGGTTGGAGAAAGGATAGAGGAAGGATGTATGAAAGAGTGGATATGTCTGAGGTGTGGGTAGAGGAGAAGCTGAGAGAAATGGGAAGCCTAGGAACTGAGGTGAGAGAGAGATTGAGATATATTGAGTGGCAAGAACGGCAGACTAGAATGAATGAGAGCTCTTACAACCCTGGCTACGTAGAGTGGTAAGTGCGTGGGAAACTCCCGAGTTACTTAGCCAGGGGTGAGTGGAGCAGAGAGAACAAGATATGCATGCTAAGAGCGAGGTGTGGGTCAGACGAGAGAGGGAGGAAAGTGTGGATGGGTCTGGGGTACACCACGTGTGCGCTGTGTAGTAAGGGAAGCGACACGTTGTGGCACCTTAGCGAAGAATGTGAGGGTGTGAAAGCAGAGTGGGTGGGAAACTGCAGAAAGCTGAATGAATGGTTAAGCGAGGATGGGGAAGGCGTGAAAATCTGCAGGAGTCTGACGTGGGAGAGGAAAGTGGCGAGGGCACAGGGAGCGGTGATAGATGAGGGTAATTTGTATTTTTTTGCGGAGTTTTACTTATATTTGTATTTTTATTTTTATTTTTGTATATTTTTGTTGTGGTTTGTAATGTGGAAGGGCAGTCAGGAAAATGTCAATAAAGGTCCTTTTTTTGAATTCTATAAAAGATTATGTGAATGGGTTCTTGTATTATATTTTTGTATCTTGTATAACATCTCCCGGTTTTATATGCGTAAATATGATCTCCTTATTTAATTGATGCGACCATTGTTATGGCATGTAAATCAGATGGAATTGCTGTTACATTTGTCGCTACAAAATATGAATTTAAAAAACGTTAAAACGTAGATTATTTAATGAGGAGTGAAATGTTTTAGCGTGATTTATAATCAAATTGTACCTGTTCCGGCTGAAATTATCGCTTTCCAAGCACATAATTAACTACTAATTGTGTATTATGTAATTAAGATAATTATACTGTAGTAAACTATATGTTGAATATTATTTCTATGTTAGCCACTATTAAGGTATGCGAATTATGGTTAAAAACTAACGATAGCCCGACACTATTTGCAAATTACTTTCGGAGCGCCGCCCAAGAAATAGTGTTTACTACAGTTAAGCTGGTAGGTGTATCAACTAATGCAAAATAAAAGACAAAGAACAACACAGTGAGCAGTGTAAGAGGCGGCTGTGAAGTAGCAAAGACAATATTTAATATACTCTAATATGGTTTATTGGCGGAAAAAACTAAAATGGGAAAAGCGATATAATACAACACAAGCTACAACAGAAGAGGAGTTGGACTTTGATGAATTATATATTTAGTGCCCAGCCAGCGTCCTTGATACCTTCGATTTAAATAATATAAAATCTATGATATATCATATTCAATCATTGAACAATTCTGCTATTGAGGAGTATATAAATGACATCTAATAGATGCTATAGTATTTAATATAGAAAACACCATATAGCAGTTAAGAGAAATATAGCTACATTTGACGTTTAGCGGTGTGACTTTTCTAACAGCTTTAGAAGATTATTATGTATAAACGTCTAGTAGCATGATTTTCAAACAGCTATCGGCTTTCGGTTGTCAACGGTGAATCTCAACATCATCATCATCAAATTTAGGTTTAAGTGTAGCACGGATACTTTCAGCATCAAGATTTATAGTTTCACGGCCTTTAGGTGTGTGGTGGGTATATTACTACTATATATATATATATATATATAAATGTTATTGAAGTCATATGGAGTGTAATTATTACAACAATAATATAATATTAATAACAGACAAATGAACCTTTAAATTTTAATAAATCGTTTAAAACAAAAGAATGTGCTGCTACTGCTGCTAGTTGTTATCAGTTCACTGGCTTCGAGCGTAAATATTCTCAGACCAGGTGAAATACTATTATAATATGCGACTAAAATCTATGTTTTATTCAATACATTATTTGTAATAATTTACTATTATGTTGTGAAATTCTATTAATTATGATATCGCATAAGGAAGTTCTTATCAGTTTACGGGCTGCAACAATGCGTGTGTTTTAGCGTGACCGCGCGCTCGGCTCCGCATGTTGTGTATGCAAGTTTAAAAATCTTGTCGCTGATTGGCTAAAGAAATTTCGTGAAAAGTTATAAATAGCGTGATTTTCCCAAAATTTAATAAGTTCCTGATTGAGTCGTCTTCAGAACACATCATCGCCTAGTGCATCGTCTAGTGTTTCTTGTGCTTCAGATCATCCACTTGAAAATTTTACGGTAAGTAACTTAATGGTATATATACCATTCACAGTTGAATATCTTGCTTAAAAACTAGAATCGACAATAACCAGATGCCATCTGAGTTGTAAACTATTGCTTTAGAACTAGCATAGTCAATAACCAAAAGCCATCCGCAACTATTTTCATGTTCAAGATATTTGTTAACAATAACCAAAAGCCATCTGCGTCTCAAAAGTTAATCATTTATCAGCAATCGCGCTCACGTACTCTACGGGTTACCTGCAGCGCGTAAGTGAATCATACTTAACCCCATGAGTTATCTTATCTTATCTAAACGGTCAACAATAGAGCAAAACGGATAAGTTCTGGGGGTCAAGGAAATTTTAGACAATACATTTAGTCAATAAAATTAAAATTTTGGAGGCACCTGATATTACCTTATCACACAAATTGATTATAAATTAATAGTATTTGCTATCACTGTTTATTCACGCGTCAGACATCCGAGCGCGATGGTAAACGGAAGTTGATAAGCTCGGAGCGTGTCGTATCAATTCAAACTGACTATTATTCATTTAAACTGCATAGTAGTAGTAATACTATTTTTACTATAAATTTTACACCTATTCAAATTTATATAAATAGTTATACAATATTACTTTAGCCGGTGAACATCGCGTGCAAATTTTACGCCCATCCAAATTTGGTGTGTTGTTGCGTGATTCGAAAATTAAATCAGTCTACTATATTACTTTGGCCGGTGAACATCGTTGTAGTCTGTTAATTAAAAAAAATTCTGTTACAGAAAATGGCATCATCATCATCAAATAAAAATCAGTTTTTCTCAAGACTTGTGAATGAGACAAAAGCCATGCTCATTAAAAGTATGCAGAATTCCCCAGAAATTGAACCTGCAATTAAGGAATGTAACCGCCATATTCGCACCATGCATTAAAGTCTTCCGCATCAGTGGGACACAAGCAACATATTGCAGGCTGCCTTGCGCTAATTATGGGGTTTAGAACCCAAATGAAACAACAGAGGAAAGTTAGTGGTGCAGGATACAAGCCACCCCATCCCAACTGGAAGAATCATGTTTCAATGAGAGCAAAGTGGATTGCTCAACAATCAGCGTTCGCTTCGAGGATGCGTACAGGAGTAATTCTAAGTTTAGATCACAAAGACCCTTCTGCTGCCCGACATGTTTCGTCGTAGAATTAACAATATACTGAAATATCTGGTGTGGGCACCACACGACTTTCCGAATTAAATGACCTATTTAATTTTATATAACATTTTCGACATTTTCAACTTTTGGACTTTTTAATTTGTTTTGTCATTTTGACTTTTATGAGATTTTTTACTTTTCTTGACATTTTTGACTTTATTTGACATTTTTAATATTTTTGATATTTTTTGACATTTTTGTTATTTTATTGTTATTTTATTGTTATTTTATTTAGTTTTTTTTTGATATTTTTGACTTTTTTATATTTTTCGACATTTTTGACTTTTTTGACAAATTTCAATTTTTTGGCATTTTTTACTTTTTTTTACATTTTCGACATTTTTGACATTTTCGACTTTTTTTTGACATTTTTGATATTTTATAACTTTCTTTGAAATTTTTGACACGTGAGATTTTGACGTTTTTACATTTTGACATTTTGACTTTTTATATTTTTGGAATTCTGACATTTTTACATTTTGAAATTATGACATATTTACATTTAGGCATTTTCATATTTCACATTTTCAAATGTTCACAGTTTCACATGAAAGTTTAATGTAATTATTAATGTATATTTTCAATACCTAACTACATTTAAGATGCGACAATTTTCGCTAATTCCGCGCTTGATTTACGCCACGCCCGCTGACGTCACGCTGACGTCACGTATATTATTTGTGATATGCGCAATAGGAAATCGCTATTATTGAGAAATCTTCTGTTTTAGTGAACCGATATTGCTCAAATTTTCACAGGGTCGCCGAAGCACGGGCTCTTACCCGATTTCCAAATTTGGTCGCGATCTGTTGTGCCGTTTTCCCACCGTGAGTGTTAAATGGTCCGGCACAGCGCCTAATTATGCTCCGCGCGTGGTGTTGATTGTGATTCTTTCGCTGTTAGTAAACCGATTGAGCTCAAATTTTCACTGGATCGTCCTGAATAGTGTTCGCAGATATTTACCAAATTTGGTCGCAATCTGTTGTGTCGTTTTCCCGGAATTTTGTTCACAGACAGACAGACAGACGACATACATACCACACACAGACATCGCAAAAATCGGGTTTATTTCGACTATTATGGGCATAAAACGTAACGAAAATTGAAATTTTAGAAAGTTATCGCATATTTCCACAATCTTAGTTTGAAATCGTGAACACGTTTTCGGTAAAACAATACCTTCCTTTACATCAGTGATGTACGAGGCGTGTTTTTTAAGTAAGTACCGTTTTGATATTCTGCCGATTCAGCGCTGCGGTCGGCATTCCGCGCATGCGCGATGTGTATCTGCATCTATTGGCAATGTTGAGACGAAATTACGGCAACATTGGTCCTTGATTACGTATGTTAGCAAGCATTTAAAATGGCAATGCCGATTGAGAGTCCCGCCGACTTTGAAGTTCGGTATGTTATTCATTTTCTGAGTGCAAAACGTTTAAAAGCGACCGAAATTCATCGTGAGATCTGTGTAGTTTACGGAGAAAATATTATGAGCGATGGAATGGTTAGAAAGTGGGTTCGAGCATTTATGCACAAATGTGCATGATTCGTTCGTCATCATCCGAACCCAATTTCTAACCATTCCATCGCTCGTAATGTTTTCACCGTAAACTGCACAGATCTCACGATGAATATCGATCGTTTTTAAGGCTTTTCACTTAGAAAACAAACAGACCGAACTTCACAGTCGGCGGGACTCTCAATCGGCATTGCCATTTTAAATGCTTGCTAACATACGTAATCAAGGACCAATGTTGCCGTAATTTCGTCTCAACATTGCCAATAGATGCAGGTACACATTGCGCATGCACGGAATACCGACCGCAGCGCTGAATCGGCGGAATCTCAAAACGGTACTTAATTAAAAAACACGCCTCGTATTCGGAAAGTAAATATCTGGTGTGGGCACCACACGACTTTCCGAATTACATGACCTATTTAATTTTGTATAACATTTTCGACATATTCAAATTTTGAGCTTTTTAATTGTTTTTGACATTTTGACTTTGATGACATTTTTTGACATTTTTGACATTTTTGACATTTTTATTTTTTTTTTGATTTTTTGATATTTTTGACTTTTATTTACTTTTTTGACATTTTGACTTTAATGACATTTTTTATTTTTTTGACTTTTTTTAACATTTGACTTTTTTGACATTTTCACGTTTTGTCATTTTGACTTTTTATGTTTTTGACATTCTGACATTTTAACATATTGATATTCTGACATTTTAACATATTGACATTCTGATATTTTAACATTTTGGCATTCTGACATTTTTACATTTTGAAATTTTGACATATTTACATTTAGGCATTTTCACATTTTCAAATGTTCACAGCTTCACATGAAAATGTAATGTATTATTAATGTATATTTTCGATACCATACTACATTTAAGATGCGACAATTTTCGCTAATTCCGCGCTAGAGTTACGCCACGCCCGCTGACGTCACGCTGACGTCACGTATATTATTAATTATTTGTGATATGAGCAATAGGAAATCGCTATTATTGATAAATCTTCTGTTTTAGTGAACCGATCTTGCTCATCTTTCACAGGGTCGCCGAAGCGCGGACTCTCACCCGATTTCCAAATTTGGTCGCGATCTGTCGTGCCGTTTTCCCACCGTGACCGTTAAATGGTGCGGCACAGCGCCTAATTATGCTCCGAGTGTCGTGTTGATTGTGATTCCTTCGCTGTTAGTGAACCGATTGTTTTGCAATCTGCTGGATCGTCCTGAATAGTGTCCGCAGATATTTGCCAAATTTGGTCGCAATCTGTTGTGTCGTTTTCCCGGAATTTTGTTCACAGACAGACAGACAGACGACAGACAGACAGACGACAGACATACATACCACACACATTATGGGCATAAAACGTAACGAAAATTGAAATTGAAAAAACACGGCAACAATACCTTCCTTCGGGTATAATTTTTTTCCCGGAAAGTTATCGCATATTTCCACAATCTTAGTTTGAAAACGTGAACACGTTTTCGGTAAAACAATACCTTCCTTTACATCAGTGATGTATTTGGAAAGTAAAAATAAAATAAAATTACCATAAAAAATGCGTAAAAAATTCAAGTAGCGCTAGGACTGTCATCTTCTCGCGGAGGATCTCGCAATTTCAAATGCCGTTTTTTCTAGGATCCATTATTTCTGGCAATATACGAAATTTGTTAATTTAGGTAACATTGATCCATAAATGTTCATCTGATTCAATCTAACAACAAAAATATTTAGAATATTCTTATTAAACCATTATATATAATACATTTACATTTTCAACTAGTATTCCCTTTGGAGACCAGATAATAAAATGACACAATTTGATTTGACATATGTTTAACTGTCCTTGAATTTGATATAAGAATAAGAGTGCCTCATGTTATAGGACATTTAATTTCTATCAAATTGCTTTCCGTTGTTATTGTTTGTTGGACTTGCAGCAAGGTATCCATATTGCTTGTCCACAAATAATCCACACGAAGATATATTTTTATCAAATTTGGTTTACAAATCTCGAATGGGTATAATTTCCATATCGTTTCCATATTGTGCATTCCTATTGCCTAAATAACTAGGATATAGAATACTTTCAACCTTTTTAATACATCAGGTGGTTTTTCTTGCCTTAATAACGTCACCAAAACGTGACACGCTTAATCTTATAAGTCTGCAAAATCGCTAATAGTGAAATGACTTTGCAATTAAAAAACTTATACATGTGGATTAATTGTTTATAATTATAACAAAATTAATAATATTTCAATGTTCTACTTACATATAATATCAAAACAGTTTATGAAATCGAGTTGGTATTTTAAATATAGATGGATAATGTAGAGATGAAAATTTGTTATTATCATTAAATAAACCGATACAACGTTATTTTTATGTAAAATATTGTAGGCGTGAACAAAGTTGCCTATTTTTCGCTACAGAGGCTCCTTAAAGGCGCGGAATTTAAACTTTTGATGAAATGCTAGCTAAAATTCAAATCGTACGATGAACCAACTATCCTACCACGCATTGTTTTTGTCCCCATTTGTGAAATAGGTCGGTCGGCTTCAAAGCATTGTCTTGGCTTTTATATGATAGGGATAGAGATAAATGAAGTTTTATTATTTTCTTCAAAGCCTCGTCCCTGTTAAATTAATGACATGTCGATCGGTTTCAAAACATTGTCTTCGTTTTTATATTATAGCGATTTAAGTCCCTCAGTTATTTTATTATCATACATAAAATAATACAGAAATTCCTGTACACAGGTAAATTTGCGGCGAAGACAAGATCAGCTGCTCACCAGCAGAAATAAATCAGAAAAAGCTAGAAGCCCAGCAAAAGCTTGCTGCAAAACGTAGTTTTCAGCATAGTGCAGGACACAAGATGAACTGTTCTCCAGCAGAAATAAATCAGAAAAACTACAAGCCCAGCAAAAGCTTGCTGCAAAACGTAGTTTTCAGCATAGTGCAGGACACAAGATGAACTGTTCTCCAGCAGAAATAAATCAGAAAAAACTAGAAGCCCAGAAAAAGCTAGCTACAAAACGTAACCGCCAAAATAACCAACAAATAGGGTCACCAGTTAAATATTTTAGTACAAAAAGCAGTACCAGTGCTAAACATCATACCTACAAGCCTTATGATAGAAGTAAACCGTATAGCACAAATAAACAGCTTAGTGCAAATAAAACAGGTGTACAATTCTATGGTAGAACTATTACAGGCAAATTAGAGTTGTTATCAACTGAAAAGTTTTGTATTGTATTTTCTGGGTACAGTCAGCAGGCTATACAAGTTATGAAAACAATTCCATCAGCTGTATATAGTAAGTTTTTAAATACAATTGTGTCATATTGTTCCAAGTAGTTAGTTTAGGGGGTAGCACAGATATAAACCATCCTCTAGTAGAAAGCCTAACTTTTACTAGAGCTCATTCTTCAAGCTAAACAACAATTTAGCATCAGTAATGATGGGTAAATAAATTGTTTTAATAATATAATTGTATGCATTTTGCTATTTGTATTTTATTAAATATAATAATAATCATGAAAGTTCTCTCTATAAATAATACATTGAATTAATTTTATTTCATAATCCAGATCCATCTAGCAAAACTTGGAGTTTTAATGTACAAGACCATGACCTGCTCCAAAAACGTATGGCCACCTTAAAACCAGATGTAACAATAGATGAAATCCCCCTGAATGTACGCAATATGTGTCTAAAATATCTGGTGTGGGCACCACACGACTTTCCGAATTACATGACCTATTTAATTTTGTATAACATTTTCGACATATTCAAATTTTGAGCTTTTTAATTGTTTTTGACATTTTGACTTTGATGACATTTTTTGATATTTTTGACATTTTTAATTTTTTTTGGATTTTTTGATATTTTTGACTTTTATTTACTTTTTTGACATTTTGACTTTGATGACATTTTGTGACATTTTTGAAATTTTTGACATTTTTGACATTTTTTATTTTTTTGACTTTTTTTAACATTTGTCTTTTTTGGCATTTTCACGGTTTGTCATTTTGACTTTTTATGTTTTTGACATTCTGACATTTTAACATATTGATATTCTGACATTTTAACATATTGATATTCTGATATTTTAACATTTTGGCATTCTGACATTTTTACATTTTGAAATTTTGACATATTTACATTTAGGCATTTTCACATTTTCAAATGTTCACAGCTTCACATGAAAATGTAATGTATTATTAATGTATATTTTCGATACCATACTACATTTAAGATGCGACAATTTTCGCTAATTCCGCGCTAGAGTTACGCCACGCCCGCTGACGTCACGCTGACGTCACGTATATTATTAATTATTTGTGATATGAGCAATAGGAAATCGCTATTATTGATAAATCTTCTGTTTTAGTGAACCGATCTTGCTCAAATTTTCACAGGGTCGCCGAAGCGCGGACTCTCACCCGATTTCCAAATTTGGTCGCGATCTGTCGTGCCGTTTTCCCACCGTGAGCTTTAAATGGTGCGGCACAGCGCCTAATTATGCTCCGAGTGTCGTGTTGATTGTGATTCCTTCGCTGTTAGTGAACCGATTGTGCTCAAATTTTCGCTGGATCGTCCTGAATAGTATCCGCAGATATTTGCCAAATTTGGTCGCAATCTGTTGTGTCGTTTTCCCGGAATTTTGTTTACAGGCAGACAGACAGACGACAGACGACAGACGACAGACGACAGACGACAGACGACAGACGACAGACGACAGACGACAGACAGACAGACGACAGACATACATACCACACACAGACATCGCAAAAATCGAGTTTATTTCGACTATTATGGGCATAAAACGTAACGAAAATTGAAATTTTTTTTTGCTAAATTGTACACGGCAACAATACCTTCCTTCTGGTGTAATTTTTTTCCCGGAAAGTTATCGCATATTTCCACAATCTTAGTTTGAAAACGTGAACACGTTTTCGGTAAAACAATACCTTCTTCCTTTACATCAGTGATGTATTCGGAAAGTAAAAAGGAAACCGCCGTAAAAGTTAATGCTTCATTTTGTGGAGAGTTCGTTGTAGTAAAAATCAATGAAGAGATATATGAACACAAATACCTGACAACAAAGAATATTCCTATTTACCGAGACACCGATATAAACATCTGGTTCGATGAAAATGTTGCAAGCTCCTTACTTACGCAACTGGAAGAATTTCAGGAGAAATACAGTGGGTGGGCGTTAACAAAGATTGTTAACTTGACAGTAAACATTACCAAATTTACACCACAATTGGGATCATCATACATTGAACTGCCTGCAGCCATTAAAATAAAACACGCATGTGTAAACGTGAAAAATAATGATGATGCATGTTTTGCATGGGCGGTAACTTCTGCTCTGCACCCAGCAGCATCTGGCACGGCTAAACGAACAACATCCTATCCTCACTATTCCGAAATTCTTAACCTTAACAACATTTCTTTTCCTATGACAATCAAACAAATTCCATGTTTCAAATCGCAAAACAATATTTCCATCAATGTATATCAATATCTTCAACAAAACGAAAAAATCCTTTTCCGTGGAGCCGACATATCTGGTGGTGGTGGTGGATTAGGGTGGTGGTGGTGACCTAAATATATTAGCCTGCTGGTGGATTAGGGTGGTGTTGGCATTACTCGCGGTCCTCCCGGGCCTTGGTTTCTTTTTACACAACAAAATCTTTAGTGGCAGCATCAGATTTGTTCAGCGGTTCATTTATATTGTAGATTCTTTTATTGTCCATATTAAAATCTCCATCGCGTGTAAAAAGAAACCCAGGCCCGGGAGGACCGCGAGTAATGCCACCACCACCCTAATCCACCACCACACTAATATATTTAGGTCACCACCACCACCCAAATCTACCACCACCACCACCCAAATCTACCACCACCACCACCCTAATCCACCACCACTACGCTAATATATTTAGGTCACCACCACCATCATAGATTTTATATTATTTAAATCGAAGGTATCAAGGACGCTGGCTAGACACTAAATATATAATTCATTTATTTTACCGTTTTTATAATATCAGATTCGTGCTCCTAATGTCGAGAATTCGAGATTTCATTTGATACGTCATAAGCCTATATTTACTCTGCAAAAATCTACAACGTGCCACAAGGGCCCTAGACACTAAATAACCTTAAATTCGTGCTCCTTGCATCGAGCGCCTTCATTTGAGTACAAACATAACGTCGCGACCGGAAGTTAGTTAGTAAGCTATTTTTCGATTTCTGACATTTTATATTTCGACCGGAAGTGTCCATCTTGGAATTTTTTGATCACTCTGTATGATGTGGCCGCCGCCATCTTCGATTGTTTGTATCACCCTGTATAGTAAAATTTGAATTTTCCTTCCGCCTCTCGGATGTAGGCAACCACACGTACACAACCGTCAGCGCCACCTACGAACGATCACAAATCCAAGATGGCGGAAATATATTTCAATACCCCCATTTAAAAATACATGGGATTTTGCCGCAGAACCCGCCTAGCTTATCTACTTTCAAATTATTAAATAGTACAGATGATAAGTGCCTTGTGAAATGTATCCTTAGAATTGGCAAAGTTATAATAAAAATATAATAATAAAAGTAAGAATGCTGCTATTATATTAAACATAAAAATTAAAATTATGGAATGGATATTTCAACAAAGTATGAAGTTTTTAATCTAGAAACTAAACTAAAAGTTGTATAAGCAAATCACATCATTTATATAAATGCAAATTGACTGGCAATGTATTTCACACATATTAGCTTAGATGGTAAAATAATGATTCTATTGATAATATAAAATTTCCAAAACAGATATAAACTATTAACAAAGATACTTGTATATTTGACATCAAAAATACAACGGCTCTATTAAATATTAAAACTAATTATTTATTCTGGCAAGAATGAGTACATTTTTAATAACATTTGAATATCATTAATTTCAAACCTCGCAAAGAAAATGTTGGTTTAATGTTAGATAAATAATTATTGAATGACATATTTTAATCATAATTAAAAAAAACGAGTTGAGAGGAGTTTGGAGAAGGAAGAAATTCATTGTTATCCATGCAACAGTATTGATAGTAGAAAGTGAATTCAACTTTAAAAGCATTCAATATTATATAAGACAATAAAACCTAGATTTAGGAAACTCTAAACATGATATGGGAAAATATCACAGTACAGGATGTCAAACCATAACAGCTACAAGAAATGCAAGAAACTACAAATACAAACCAACTGGCAGTAGTCATTGAAAAATATAAAATAAATTATGGATATTCCAAAATAAAGTATATTCATTCTAATGTATTAATGTAATTCATAACCACTTGAAGAATAATTATTGTGCCATAATAATGTAGTACTAATTTTCAAAATTAATAATGAATCATATGTGAAACCCTTGGTATATTGCATAAAATAACAGAATAGATTAAGATAAAAATAAAGGTATCATATGCTACACTAAGTCAAGTACCACCTGCATTTGCATTCAGCACTATTGGTTTAAAAGTTTTTAAAAATCTCTTTTCTTCTTCTCTTCAGTGTGAAAGTACGGTATAAGACATCTGATCAAACTGTGCAGAGCAGCAGTAAGGCAAATTTAAACAATTTATGTGTGGGTACCACACGACTTTCCGAATTACATGACCTATTTCATTTTGTATATCATTTTCAACTTTTGACATTTTTTACTGTTTTTAAAAAAAAAATGGACGTTTTTGACATTGTCTCACATATTTAAAATTGTTGTCATTTTTTTACATTTTTGTACTTTTTTGATTTTCTAGTTTTTTTTTGCCTTTTTTTGGCTTCTTTTACTTTGTTGACTTTTTGACGTTTTTTATTTGACATTTTTTATTTTGTTGACTTTTTTTTACTTTTTTGACATTTCTGATTTATTTTTTACTATCTATGAAATTTTTGACACGTGAGATTTTGACATTTTCACGTTTTGACATTTTGACTTTTTATCTATTTGGCATTCTGATATTTTAACATTTTGAAATTCTGACATTTTAACATTTTGGCATTCTGACATTTTTACATTTTGAAATTATCACATGTGTACATTTAGGCATTTTCACATTTTCATATTTCACATTTTCAAATGTTCACAGTTTCACAGTTTCACATGAAAATGTAATGTAATTATTTTCAATACCTTACTACATTTAAGATGCGACCATTTTCGCTAATTTCGCGCTTGAGTTATGGCACGCCCGCTGACGTCACGCTGACGTCATGTATATTATTCATTATTTGTGATATGCGCAATAGGAAATCGCTATTATTAAGAAATCTTCTGTTTTAGTGAACCGATCTTGCTCAAATTTTCACAGGGTCGCCGGAACGCGGGCTCTCACCCGATTTCCAAATTTGGTCGCGATCTGTTGTGCCGTTTTCCCACCGTGAGCGTTAAATGGTCCGGCACAGCGCCTAATTATGTTCCGCGCGTCGTGTTGATTGTGATTCCATACCTGTTAGTGAACAGATTGTGCTCAACTGGATCACTGGATCGTCCTGAATAGTGTCCGCAGATATTTGCCAAATTTGGTCGCAATCTGTTGTGTCGTTTTCCCGGAATTTTGTTCACAGACAGACAGACAGACAGACTGACTGACTGACTGACAGACATACATACCACACACAGACATCGCAAAAATCGGGTTTATTTCGACTATTTTGGGCATAAAACGTAACGAAAATTGAAATTTATTTTTGCTAAATGGTACACGGCAACAATACCTTTCTTCTGGTGTAATTATTTTCCCGGAAAGTTATCGCATATTTCCACAATCTTAGTTTGAAAGTAAATATCTGGTGTGGGCACCACACGACTTTCCGAATTACATGACCTATTTAATTTTGTATAACATTTTCGACATATTCAAATTTTGAGCTTTTTAGTTGTTTTTGACATTTTGACTTTGATGACATTTTTGACATTTTTGACATTTTTAATATTTTTTTAATTTTTTGATATTTTTGACTTTTATTTACTTTTTTGACATTTTGACTTTGATGACATTTTTTGACATTTTTGACATTTTTGACATTTTTGACATTTTTTATTTTTTTGACTTTTTGGCATTTTCACGTTTTGTCATTTTGACTTTTTATGTTTTTGACATTCTGACATTTTAACATATTGATATTCTGACATTTTAACATTTTGATATTCTGACATTTTAACATATTGACATTCTGATATTTTAACATTTTGGCATTCTGACATTTTTACATTTTGAAATTTTGACATATTTACATTTAGGCACTTTCACATTTTCAAATGTTCACAGCTTCACATGAAAATGTAATGTATTATTAATGTATATTTTCGATACCATACTACATTTAAGATGCGACAATTTTCGCTAATTCCGCGCTAGAGTTACGCCACGCCCGCTGACGTCACGCTGACGTCACGTATATTATTAATTATTTGTGATATGAGCAATAGGAAATCGCTATTATTGATAAATCTTCTGTTTTAGTGAAACGATCTTGCTCAAATTTTCACAGGGTCGCCGAAGCGCGGACTCTCACTTTCCTGAGCTACTCTCATTAAATTAGTATTAAATTAGTCGAAAATGATGCAGTAAATTGATTTCTCAAGGATTTATTTTTTTAGGAACTTTTAACTTATTTTTAAGACAGAGAATGAAATTGTTAATGCAGAGAAAACATATATCCTCCAGTACCAATGGGGTGGATCCTGTTTGGCAATATGTCTAGTTACAAATACTACAATAATCGCAGTGTTCCAAGAATGCAATGTTCGTCGATATAATAATCGTAGAGCGCAAAGAGGGCGATGTTCGCTACTCAAAGGTCCGACGAACTATATATGGTCACGTGTTACCTGCAAAGGTATCAAATGTGTGGACACGGCTCAAAGGGAAACCCCTTTGGCCTAAGTGCCGGTCTAATTTTGATGGTTGGTGCATCTAAATGAAGTCATGAGGATGTTCATTTTACATAATTTTATCAATTTGTTTAGTATATTTTTTCATATTTTTATATAGTGGTCACAATATTTGCCATGTAGCCAACAAATATGTTCTGCAGCCGAGTGGTGCCCAGATTTCATACGCACATCAATCCAATAACTCATTAGAACGGACAATTCCAACTAAGCCCATTATGGCTAGGTTGCGATGCGACCAACGCGCCCCCCTAAAGAAGCAATAAATATTTTTGAATAATTTATACACGAGACGATTTGGGTTACGGTGCCCACACACAGTGTGGGGCCGTAACAATGAACATATTTGTAAAGACTAGGTTGGTAAACTCCAACCGATCATCCGGAAAACTTTCCTAAATCATACTGAAGACGCCAAAGAACTATCTTTATGTTATAGCAGCATTATTAAAGACTATTATTTCGACGCTACATTAAAGCTTTTTATATTTTTTATCACGTATTGGCTGGTAACAATTTTTTAATTATGTTGGGCCTTGTCTCTTTACAAGCGTGCATGCGGTGGTGTTGCCTTACATTTTGCTCCCTTCTGTGATTGCACTTTGAAACGATGCATTAATGCAGCCACACGATCACGATTATGTCTTTACATCAATTTACAAGTCCGTTGAAAAGCACTCTTAGTAGAGTAAGAAATCGATAGGAACACTATGATTATATCGGTACAACTACCCCATCTATTGTATATTTCTCGTGAACGATTTATATTTTCCATTAGAGTAGAAACTTGGACCAGTAAACGAAAATTGACCAATTTCAAGGTCATTTGGATACTAAATTCTGGCCGCCAACTGTGTTTAAATCACCCTAGGCCGGTTAAAAATTAGTTTGATTTTAAATAAAATAGATTTTATCTTGTCCCCAGGGAGTCAATTTCAAAATTATACTGTAAACACCAAAGGAATATTTATATGTTATATCAGCAACATTACACCATAATAGTTTAGAGGCCACGTTAAAGCCTTATATAATTTTTATTGCCCCGCCTCTGGTGTGAAGGCCCAGTGAGGCGTCAACAAACGCCCTACTACGGAGTTGGGACATAGTAGGAACCAGGATGGCGTCGCATTTCTAAGATATTTTGGGGCTCATCACAACTCCTTGCGTGACTCAGTGTCCCTACTAGAATCTATTTCACACTTTTGATGTATCGGCCTCCCTTGGCCAACTCTGGCTCTCCACCGACCCCGACTCTATTAGCTCCCGAGGACTAGGCGACACATCTCTTCTCTTCTTTAAAAAATAAATAAAAAATTATAATTTAAATATCATAAAATCTTTTCATAAACTGCCCCCTTGCTGGCCTGGCTGGGACAGTAGTCTCTCACTGAATTGGAGGTACCCGCCGATCGCGATGGCTAGAAGAGAGGCTAGACACTGATGAGCCATGTACACGACCCTGCTACACAACCCACCGTACCGAAACTCCATCCCGCGGAACCAGGTTGGCGAGGGGCATAACCCGGAGGCGATGGAAGGACCCATACTAAACTTCAAATTAGGAGTGTTTGAGCTACTACATCGCTGAAAAATATCTTCCCCGTTCCTCTTTATAAAGAGTCGATTTTGTTTGACACTAGCGACTGGTTTAGGAGCCTGATACCGCGCTTATTGTGAATGTCCCTTTATTCTAACGCAAAATCAGTACAATACGTTGATTAAAAAAATTCCACTGTTTAAATGTTTTACAAATTTGTTAAATTAATTATTTATCGTGAATAGGTCAATATTTTTATTTAAAAAATATATCCTGCCTTGAAAACATTAGTGTGTGTGCAAGTAACTTTATGTCTAAATACAAAGGTAAAATGCCATTAGCAGCCGCTTGCCTCTTAATGTCTGCCATTATTGTTACAACTAAACGTTTTTATGTTAGTTGTTTTTTAAAATTTACTTAAAATTAAATTGCAATGACCAAAATACCAAAAGGAGGAGTGTTTTGAAACAAAAATAATAAATAAATAATTATCGAGACGAGTCCGACGTATTTTTATGCGGGAACTTTTGTTAGAGCGGTTACGCGTTTAAATGAATATATGCCGTTATTTGTCTGCGGTTGCGTTTTTTTTTTACGATTAAAGCCGAAATGAATATTCCAAGGGCTATGGCAGAATAATAAAAATTAACGATGGCGAAGCCTACGAGGATTTGGACTAGGCACTATATATATATATATATATATATATATATATATATATATATATATAACTTTCGATTGGTATCGGTAGTTTATCGATACTTTGATTATGTTACTTATGCGGTTATGCCAAATTATTTTTGTACTTTTATGTTTGATTTGCCGTGGTACTTACCAACATGTCTTAAATTATGTTTTACTATAAATTTGCTTTAAATATTTTAAACTTGTGTGAAAATAATTTCACATAGAAATGTACGTTTGGTTTTATATACAATTTATAAAATATTTAAACATGTCACAAGTTATTGTGACGTGAGTCAGTTTTATTTATAGGCATATTCATATCAATTTTTGGTCATAGTCTAGGGCGGCATTATTTTAATATGGCCTAAATATCTCTAAAAATCCGAAAAGTTCGAAAGGGTAGAGGTACCTCTAATTATTACATAAATGTAGGCGTTCATCATAATGTTGTACTAATTTGGTAATAATC
This sequence comes from Lordithon lunulatus, assembly GCA_963942505.1. Taxonomy (NCBI): domain Eukaryota; kingdom Metazoa; phylum Arthropoda; class Insecta; order Coleoptera; family Staphylinidae; genus Lordithon; species Lordithon lunulatus. The sequence continues at coordinate 21,896,318 of OZ012674.1, read as the reverse complement.
TAGAGACCAATGAAATTTAAACATTCGATAAACACGAGATTTTTTAATAAAACCTTGTCACATACCAGTGTAGATCCAACGTCTCATTTCCAGTGATCCCTATTTCTATAATTACGAACATTTTCAGAATTAATATTATTTTTAAAAAATTGCTTTTATACGGTTTATCAAACCATAATACATTTTTGCATTTGGGAAGCATTTTAAGTAAGATTGTTCAATTACATTAAAAAATTGTAGGCGTCGATAGGTCATATCTCGACACACAAGACTAAAATGGTCAATATCTAAATCATATTCCATTGGAAAAAAAATATCTGGTGTGGGCACCATACGACTTTCCGAATGAATTACGTAATTAATATTAATTTGTATTAAAAAATGAAAATATTTGGATTAATTTCGGTTTGATTTTATATTTACGTTTTGTGAAAAATATTTGGAGGGTCGTAGGAAAAATTGATTACCGATAGGCGCGCGGCTTACCTAGTGGCGTCCACACAGACCCGCGAGGTTTGTAGCCACACCACCCGAAAACACAAAAGTCGCGGCGACGAGACCCTCAACGATGAAACACCAAACTCTCTCTAGCTCGAGTCATCCAACATGGCCGCCCTGGGAGATTTCCCAGTCGGGCACTTGGTGGCGCTGCGGAAGTGTCACCCGTCAAACCCGGAAATTTGTTGTGTTATTTACTACAAGTACTATGACGAACTGCAAGATGTACAGTTTAATTTTCATCAGGCGGAACACCGAGGTGCTGCTGGGCATGAAGGTGCGTGGATTGGGCGCGGAGCTTTGAGACGGGTTCGGGAGAAAGCTCGAGCGCGGCGAGACGCTGCACGAGGAGGCCCTCAGGAAGCGTAAGGAGCAGAGCAACACGAATCTCCAGTACACGTTGGCGCTACCGTAGATTTATTTCGGAGAACAATGCACGTAGGCCTAAATGTATTTGTACTTGGAATTATACAATTAAGATATTTTAAAATAATGAGCCACTTTTTTAGTAGAAAGTGCTACGAATAAGTAATTTATATGTGCTAAACGGTTTAAACAATGGTTACTTCGAGTTAGATGTGATGTATTACAATTTTTTTTGTCATCTTTGCAAATATCTTCCGTGTGAATATGGCTTTCTATAACGCGTTTGTTTTAATTACATAAAATGAGTGTGTTTAGGTTTGAAATTTTCAAGGTATAGTCTTTAATTTCTTTATTATATTTATGTGTAGTAAGCATGAGTAGAAACATTGGTATTATTAAATATCGTTGCAAAAACCCGCGTGATCCTAATTTTAAACACAAGCATTTTTATTCGAGGTAAAAAAATATCTATCTGAAAAGTTATTTGTAATATAGTGGATGATGTTTGTGTAACTTTTAGAACTTTATGAGGACAGAATCAGTTACGACAGTAGATAAAGTAATGTGTAATGATATTCAAGCAGTTTTAAAACACTAGCATGAGAAGATATAAGTCTCTGTCTCATCAATGTTGATGTGTCGGATTGTTATTGAGTCATACTGTTCGACTCTTTTTTACTCTTTGTTCATATTTGATATTCAAACAGTTTGTGGCTTGAACAAATGTTCATGTACATCTTGGCAGGACCCATAGCAAGAGTTTGAAATACTTTCTGCAGGTACTCTGCAAAAATAGTAAATTAATGAACACATTCTCTTTACAGATATATAATGGCGAGATATATCAGACTGCAAGCAATCAAAGGAACCAATAGGCAGCAACCTTGTAAAGTTGCAGCTATGCCTGGCCTCAAGCCATCTAGAACGAATCTGACATTATTAACAAAAATACTAACTGACCACTGTCGCTTACAGATACACCTGCACACGATGCACACTGGGGCTAAATCTAAAAGGGGCGATCAAAATATGATAAATGAAACATGATTTTGGGAAAAGTAAAGTATACAGTTAGTGACAGTAATACCCAGAGTCTAATGGCATAGTTTGTAGGGGTTGGATGTTTATGCCTAGCCCACAAAAAGCAGCCAAAGAGTTACTTCAGACGCGCCGGTACTACGTACGTCGAAGCACGTTTCTCGCGGCACCAGTGAAATCGTTACAGAAGGTACACATTTCATTCGATTTTCAATCTACAAAATGAAGTATTTAGACGAAAGTACAACATAAGAATTCAAATATATCATGTTTTAACCAATGCTTTTAATGGAAAAAAAGAAAAAAAGTCGATTAAAGTATAATTTCGAGTTTTTTTTAAATTGTAAGACTTTTCGTTAATAGAATATGTAAAAAATGTACATCAATCCATTAGTGTCCGGAATTGAATTTCTTTTAAATTGAAAAGGAAAACATATTCAAAAAGGTTTTCGTCTATATTTGGGCCTTCTTGTGAGTATAGATTATTTCGGAATGGAATTTGAAATGTATAACAATAATATTCTGTCATATTAGTGCAAGGTGTCTGTAATTAATAGGTTGCTAATATTGATTTAAACATAAATATAAATTAGCTTCGTAATAATCATAAAATCAATTCAAAATATTTATTATTTTAAATATTCAATAACTTGGGGTTGAAATAAAGAAATACATTTCTAGAGATAAAGTTATGTATTTTTTTCGATAGTTACCTTTTTGTAGATAGGGACAACTTTATCTACTTTTAGTCCATTGGGAATAGTTCCTTTTTCGAAACAGGCATTAATAATGTATTCGAGAGGTTTGGAAATTTGAGGTGAGATTTTTTTTTTGGTTAATACGTTTAGGCCAAATATGTAAAAGATTAACAAATAGATAGCTCGTGATTCAATTGAAATTATCAGCAGATGATTCAATGGTGAAGATAAGGTATCTGATGACGATTTAAAGAAATGCGACAGCGAGAAAGGTCGCGCCGATAAAAATCAATTTCTTAAACGATGGGACTTCTACGATTTTTAGGAGCATAAGGGTGCGCCAGATGTCTATGAGCATTGTAGTTTTAAAACTGCTCGGCGTATTAATAATATCCATTATGTCCTATTTGTATGTCATTGACATTGTAGTCAAGTGTAACGATTATCTATTACAGCTGAAAACGTAAAAATGCATCGACATATTATGATTAAACCTCGGGGTATAAAATATCACAATAATGTATAGCGAATATAATGCGACGATCAAAATATATCAATTAAAAACCTATGGCATTCCACCAACTTCCATTCTAGCGACACCGTTATTAGGTCAGCGCGCAATAGAAAGAATAAATCCATAAATGGTCAAAAATACTGAAAATTATACTGAAGTGAAGGGCTGTCTAACAGAGTCCAAGCAGCTATCCACTAAACGCAATCGCGTGGATCGCAGTTCGTAAGGAACTAAGAGCGCCGTTGCGCGTGTTCTTAGTTTTAGGACTAATAACCCAAAGGTTCGGATTTCTTCAACTTTTAGGGGCATAAGTGTGCGCCAGTGCGAGGGTGCATTCTTCAGTTAAAACCGTTCTGCGTATTATTAATGTGTATACCGTGGACATTGAGAGACGTGAAGGATTTAGAACGTACCCAAGCATTAAACCAACCCATCGTGTAGCCGGACTGTTTTTGGAAACATGTATATAATTCATACCTTAGCGGAACGCTTGAATCGATTAGGATATGGCAACATTGTTTATCCACCGACCTCTAAAAATTTAGTTCCTTATACTTGGCTATCTTTATCTTGCGCTTGGCAAAGGTTAGTATTTAAGAACATGTTTATTGTATTACAGTCACCAAATTACGATATTATAGAATTGGTGGAAACATGGCTACATAAAGAAAAAAGTGAATCCGAATAGCTACACTCAACCAAGACCATTGTTGTCACGCAGATGGCAATCTATACTATACCGTAAGGAAGCCAACATCGCTGCTGGTAGGATAAACAATTTTCAAGTGTTTTTTGTTATGATAATGTATATATTTATAATAGGCACGTGTCGCCTACAAGCTATGAGGGTATGACCCCATGCTAGAACAAACAACTGATCATCTTAGCAGTTGACAGCTTTGATGATAAAATGTGTCACCAGAAAATGGATTAGTTTACATTTCAAGAGACAACTGGCCACTGAAGAGCGATTAATTTGTTGCTTCTCCTAAAAGCATAAACAAACTCACAGAATTTAGTGAGTCTAGAAAAGTATAGAGTTATAAAGGTAGCCTATATTTAACTTATATTGTAAAAGTATAGAAATTTCATTACGAATAATTTCCCAGATGTATTAAACATTTAATCTCAATTCTCTTTGGTATATATTTTACTAAAAATATATTAGTATATTATCACTAAGTAATAGGAATATTGATGTTTATTTACTCTGTAGCTTTCTTAATAACGAACATTTTTATATTTATATATGTATTGAATGGTATGATATATTTGCTGTATTTGGTTAAAACGTATAGCTGCGTGGTGAAACAGCAGACTCAAGTTCAATCTCGGCACCGCGTTTGCTTGTTTCCTAATTGGAAAAATCTGCGCTCAAACTACACACAAACGATATAAACATCACATCAAGAAACCAATAGCGTACTATGGAGCTATCTGAGGCTGAAGCCAAGGCCCACATAGGCCTGTAGTGCTACTTAGCAACCCTGTAAATAATAATGACACCTGTCAGATAAGATGACAATATAAGAGGATTTCAGATGATAAGATGATTACAGGTGATAAGATTATAACAGTTGATAAGACAATGAAGATGACACCTGACAGATGACTTAATTAAGAACACACATTTATAGATAATAATTTTTTCACGATCACGATTTAGTTGTCACGTTACATAATTTGTTTATAGGCAATTTTCTCTGATTCAGTCATTTTAATTGTGGTATGAATGCTTCGGTAATAAATGATTGTTGGGCGTTTTATTTAAGATCTATTGGTTATATATTAATGTGTTTATTGGTTTGCAACGTCCATCAAAGGAGGCACGCGAATACTTCATGACAAAACCTAAAGGCGAAATGAACGCACCTGCTTTATCACGTGCAATGGGGGCAGAGGCGTACCCAGAGCGTACAACCACACTGCGACCGCAAGACTGGACGAAGACACGGGAAACCCTGATAGGGGTTTGTAGCGCTTCTGGGAAGCAATTAGATCGACGATCTGGGTATAGGGGCGAAAGACTTATCGAACCATCTACTAGCTGGTTCTCTCTGAAGTTTCCCTTAGGATATCTGGCGTTTGCCTATGCGTCCATCCGGAGAAGCGAATTGGAGGCATGAGATCGAAGCATCTATCACCTATTCTCAAACTTTAAATAGATCAGATCACCGATTTGCTTTATTCTGAAATTGCGTGAAATAGTGAGATTTTGGAAACAGAGAGCCAAGTACCAAAGTTAATACTGTATGATAATGAATTCTAGTATCAGAGCAAGCAGTCGAAGCTGACAGAATGGTACAAGTGACATCAAATATTAGCTACGAGAGAATCCCACGGAACGTTATAATCGAACAAAATAGACCATTTTGAGTATGTAATGTAACAATCACAGAGAGTGGGTTAAGAATCTGCACAAGATGGCGTGCGCTATCGGGATTTGCCATCCAGTGGGAGAGGGAACTGAATATAAATGAACCACGCCAAGTAAAGCACTCATCTCTCGCTCTCTCTCTCTCCTGACCCAAACGATAATCACAACGTTAGTTTCATAGAATCAGGCCCGCAACAGGAAACCACCGGATTGAGTATTTAGGAGGAATTTGGAATCGAGATGCGCTTGCTACTGATGAACTAGAAAGCGCGAAATGGTACGTGATTTACGAGTTTATGCTAGCGTGTTGCACACTATTGAGGTAAGTTAAATATTCAATGAAGTGGATTTAGTGTAAAATAAAGTAAATCTAACCCTAGATCAATATTCTATGGTAAGTGCGGTTTTAGTTAGTAACGATCTCACACTAGCCTGTGCAATGGTCAATGTCAATACGTGTCCACAAGGAAATATTATAGGAAGAAAATATAAGCACTCAACATGTGTACACTGATCACCCGCTATTACTAAAAATTCTTTTGTACAGGTCAAAATGTGCGAATGTGCAAATAATGTGCTACAGTTTAATTCTCGGGTAATTGAATTTTACACACTCCGAGAAGGTGCAAGTTATTCAAAAAATCAACAGTTGCAGAAAATAATTAATCCTGGAGTGATTTATCTATTTAATAATTCAGATGGGTTAACATCTAATAACTGGTGCTAATAACCCACAACTGCGTAGAAGATAGCGGTGATGACGATGTACAAGTAGATGAAAGTGAAGAGGATGTTGATAAATAAACTTATTTTATGGTAGCTATTATATATAGCTGTATACTTTTTCTTTTGTCGTGTAATAATTCGTATGTTAAAATAACTATTATTTTTAAGACATAAAATTAAATTCTTCAAGGCAGAGAAATCATGTGTCTTAATTTCCAATGGTATCGTCAACTAAAATATATTGCACTTGGTCTGAAAGAATCAACAGATTCCCAATATTTTTTCCCTCGAAAGGTCTGCTTTCGCTGTAGCGTCCCACTGCACTGCGGCCACAGTTCTCAGTATTCAATGAAGTTTTCAATGTTACTCTCACCTCAATGTGGTGGTGGGACAGTCTAATAAGCAACTTAACTCCCAAAGCACCTACATACACATACATACTTATGTCTAAAAGGGAGCGACTTAAAGTCGGACAAGGTGGTTATAACCACATGTTTTACAGGCGCATTAAAAATGTGGATAAAAGCTCGTTTAGAAAGCGAGAAGGACTACTTAGGCGCTTAAGGGAAGCTTTCGTGAAATCGTAGTATGGTATTTAGGATACAAACTTCTAATAAGGCCCCTGTTCTACAACCTGCCCGAACGGTACCAAGGACCTGGTTAAAAGGGGCCGCAAAGGCAGCAAGAATAGCGGTGGCATAAGACGAATTATCCTCTGCGCGCATTAACTCGGAAAAGGTAATCACAATCCAGAGAGCCATCCTCAATGATCAGAAATAAAGCGGACTGCAGTTAAGGTTCGCCAAGTGTACCCACAGGCGAGGATATCTATTCGCGACCTGTGCAGGCAAACTATCAACTAAACTAAAGTTTGTTTTCTTCTTCGTGTTACCTTTTTTTCTAGAATAGGTTTGTGCTTGTTTAAATTGATATATTATAGATTTACCAACTCGCAGAATTTTATAATCGCAACATTTCAGTATCACTCTTCGAAGAAGTTATCAAGAATATATTATCATGGTTAAAGTGCGGACAAAGACTCTGATTGTGAAATTAGTGATCAACATGCTGTCAGAAGTGTTTTACATATAGTTATAGCACCAGCAATTCATCCTGCCAAGTTGTTCGTCCACAAGACTGGCTAAATATATTGCAGGAAAGGCTCGTCGAGTGTAACCTCGGTGCATGTAGTGTCTCTTTCATGCAGCTATCCAAACGTGAGACGCTTGAAGCACACTAAAAACATCGTATTGACTTTTGATCGGACAAAAAACTTATAGAACTTTGCAAGACTGTGAAACAGAATCTTGACAACAGAATAACCAATGGAAATGAGAATCTGGGAATAAAATATGTAAATAACATTCCTACACTAACATCTTTAAACTGTAGAACCCCCGCAGTTTCATCTCCATTCCCTGCTGCTACCAAAACGTGTAAAAAACAATTTTTTTATAGCAACTATTGCTACGGAATTTCATGTGATAACACTGACAGATTTGTAAAGATATCTTAAATTCGAAATTATTTCCATCATCAAACTATTATGTGTTTCGACGTGATCGGGATTTCACCGCTACTGAATTAACACATAGCGGCGGAGTACTTGCTCTCAAGCATATACTTAAATGTGTCTGTCATTGATGCCTGCCCCATTGCTAATATATTCCCGTTTATTGATATTTTAAGTGTTAAGCCTATAATTCCTCTAGTTTCTCAATATTCAATATTTATATACTGCACACCTCAAATCTTGTTAGCCTCTGAAATTAATTTGTCTATCGCTTGTCAACATAACTATCCTTCGTTCATGAAGATTTACTACTTAATCCTGCACTTCTGAATAAATTTCAAATTAAGCCTCAATGTAGCTCGTTAGCTACTTTAGCAATTTTACCTCGTCTGTAACGTTTAATTTGATAAAGGTAACTTCGTTAACCTATACCATGAGATTCTTTCATGCGATATTCACGTGGGTGGTGTTTCTGGAGGTATCGATGATTTTTGCTCTCACTTTTACAACATTCTCACGATACTTTCAGAATATATCCGCACATATTGGGTCTCTTCCAGGCACCAGCCTCCATGGTTCACTACTGTACTATCAGAGCTACTAAAGAGAAGTCCAAGCTTTATATCGCATATTACCAGAATCAAACGACTATTTTTAAACACGCCATATCGCAGGCCAAATGACTTATGAAGTATAATCTCTATATTTTCGGTCTCCGAGAGTATTGATCGTGGTCCAAACAATGTTCTGGGGCTTCATTGCAGCTAGAAAAAGTACATTCGAGTGCCTGGAGAAATGATTCCGAATAATTTTACGTACGACACATCACAGGCAATTTATGATGCGTTTGCCACTTATTTCGCGAGTCATATTATGATACTTTAGATCATTTGAACAAAGTGGCTAGAATCGACATACCTATAATAGCTAATTTAAAGAATTCTTTTAACTTTTATATAATAAAAGAATTAGCTGACTGGAATAGCGAGGCTATGATAAGAGTATGGTGCTATGTTCCTACTCCCTAGTTAAAAATCCCAGGGCAACTAACTGGCAAGAATATGTAGAATACTTTCGTTTTGAAACAGGGTTACGGGGCAAAGGAGGTGGAATCACTAGGACTGGCAGTCGAACTGGTAAGCGAGACAGTGACAGCGTCCTCCTTGAAATCCGTTGGGGGATAATAAATAATCATAAAAGGACCGCGTAGCTTGGTGTATGATGCCGCTTTAGCTCGCCTGGCAGAAGGGGTACTGAATATCCTAAAGAAGCAATCCTCACAAGTTCTCTATTGCGGATGAACTCTCACAAATTCAAAACCCACATAACGCCAATAATCCTGGATATTTACAACATAATGTGCCCAATATATATATATATATATATATATATATATATATATATATATATATATATATATATATAAGGCCAGATATTCCGCATAAATATGCCACCTCAATTCACTATCTATATGTAAACCGAGAAAGCGGGCGGAAGAGCCTATTAGTGACTGGTCAGTTTTTTCAAGCTGAAAAGTAGATGGACTGATTTTTGAGTCTTCAGTTTCATTTTGTTATACTTAAGTCAGTAGTCGGCAAGAGACTGCATGCCATCAATATGTTCTTGCACTGTAGTGGAATTGGTTCCACTAGTGTAGAGTGTGGTATCGTGTACGAAGATGGTTAAATCCCCCTGATCAACAGAAAGCAGGCAAATCATTCACATAAATAAGGAATAACAGATATCCCAATATACACCCGTCTCTACTGGCAGGTAGCTGGATACTAAACCCTGCTAGGTGAAGGCTTGCTTTCTAATTATGACGTAGGACATGAGCATTCTGCAGCTACTAGGATGAATATTGTGAAACTGTGTAATAAAACTGAATTAAAGACAAAAGCGTTTGACAGGCCAAGGAACGTTGCACTGACAACTTGTCCATTCTCAAGATAACTTATAACTTATGAATTCATCCACAAATGTTAGCACCCGTAATAGATTTTCCCTTCCTATAACCAAACTGATATCGATTTAAAATATTGTTGGTTTCAAGAAATTTGCTTAGTTGAATGAAAAGAACCTTTTCAGAATTTCTGACAATACTGGAAGCAGCGAATAGTACCCCATATCTAGACAATCACCCTTTCTAAATATAGGAATCACTTTGGTAGTATTCAGGGAGTTTGGGAAGGTATTAGTGCTAATGTATGTATTGAAGAATTTGGTTAAAGGAGATACCAAAATATCTACAGTAGGTTTAGTGACTGATATCGATATGTCATAAATATCGATACTCCTCCTTCTATTTAAAGATTTAATTACATCGTGAATATAGGCATTGAAGACCTCTTACAATATCCACAGCCACAATAATAAAATTAGTGTTCAAATCAGTTGCTTTTAATGCATTATTGCTAGCTGGGGCCGCCGTTTTCCTGGCATTACCTACTTGCCACATTATTTAATTGTATGTTCAGTAATTTCTAGACGTGTACTTTCTGGTTTAATATAACATTGCTATATTTCACACTGAATTGATTTTTTTATCTTAATTACCTCTTGTTCGCCAGTCGTTTGGCATACCGTAGACATAAAGCACAAATTATCGCGCATTTGATGTAAGTTTTGCGTAAACCACTTGACTGGATTTCGTTTGACTATGTTCTCTTTAAAAAATGTTGATGGGAAAAGCTAAATTTAAATCAAGTTGCAGTAAACTAAGAATTTTGTTACACTTATTATTGATACTATCATGCACGTATAGAAATGACCACTCTACTTCTGATAAGAACTTATAAAAGCGTAACCTGTCGATGTGGCTTAGAACTCGCAATATTCTCTTGCTCTGAGGATATTGGTGACCTAATTTAGCAGTGACTGTACATTGCAAGCCTATATGTTGTAACAAGCCAGTAAACGCTGTCGAAATTCGAACAATACATGTTTGTAAAAACATTATCCATTCTGTTATTCATGCGTGTATTAAAGTTAACTCTAGCAGTCAACCCACAATGTTGCATAAGTTCCATGAGCACAGATAATTAATTATCTGGGGTATTAAATTGAACATTAAAGTCTCCCCTATGGTTAAGTTTACATTTTATATATTAAGATTTTCAAACATAGAATTCATAATTGCTAGAATGTGTTGAAAATCACTACTCGGCAACCTACACACATTTACTATGGCATATAAGAGTTTATATATGATCCTAAGAGTTCACATACTATTTCCACTGATGAATTTAAGAAGCGCAGTGCACTAGTAACGTTATTGGATGTAACTATAATAACGACCCTCCAAGAATATAACGGTTCCTACAAAATCAATTTCAAAATGTCGAAAATGTTTAAAAAGTGAATAATGTCAATGTAATTCGGAAAGTCGTGTGATGTGCCCACACCAGATATTTTGTATTTATTTCTTCTAGTCCGGCTTCTTTGTGGTTTCACCTATATTCTCTATTCACACATAGTTTTAGATATCCGACCGGTTGTGGCTCCTTCATTCATTGCTTCCTGCGCAATACGTCTTATTTCTTTATGTACTTTTCTTTTGTTTGTCATTAGATCGTTGTCTAATTAATTTAAAAAAAGAATAAATATAAGTGTTATAATTATAATAATTTCAAATTTTATATGTTCAATATTTAACTATGTTATGCCATTTTTACCTTATGAAATATAATGTATGACATAATATTTTATACAATATTATGACATCTTTTCTTTCCCTGTAAAATCAATGCTAGCTAGCTATCGAACAGTATATTATTGTTCTACTTGTCAGTCAGATTTAAAACTATTCCATTTTAAGTGTTGTGATCTCAAGGATATACATTTGAATACCCAACTAGGCTAACTGCCGTTAAGATTCTGGGAGACTGAAACCTTTAATATCGAAATTGAAGCTGATGATGATGATTTACGAAAAATATTCCATTCTGTTCATCCTCACGATCACGGAAACGGTTTAAACACCAGCAAACACAATATAGAGGTATGAGTGAGAAAGAGGTTGAGCCCAAAGATACGCTCGACTATAGAAAGTAAATTGCATCTGTGTTGCAATATTTACCATTGCAGAAGACATTTAAATTATAAAATACTATTTCACAGCATTTATTCGAGGAACAGATGAATGCATGTGCAACAACTGATGAATAGGTATTAGTATTATCAATCGAGAAAGTTCACTTTATTTTTTTAAGCCACAAATATTATTTAAATGTAAACTTATTTTGTGATATTTAAGTTAAATAGATTTTTATTGTGCCAATGTTAATTAGATTATAAATAAGTATGTACGTTTTTTGTGTATTTCAGGGATATATACCAACTGTGCTACTATGCAAACTATGAAATATCTTAAAGTTTGATTTAATATTAATTCATTAATCGGGAAAGACGTGTGGTGCCCACGCCAGATATGTTATGTATCTGTAAACGACGTTCATGGGTATTCTGTTTTATATACATATTCCGATATTTGAATGTAGAGTTGCTTTATAATACGAAGGAAGAAGATAAAATCAGAAATTAATTGCCCTGCAATCACTTAATATTTTAATACACAATTCCACAGCAAAAAAAAATAGTCCTATAGACGTAAATAATAAAATAAATATCCTCATAGAACAACAGAAGAAGCCAAATTACAGTTACAGTAATATCAAAATCGTCAATTGAGGCACCCCACAGATTACATTTTTTTAATAATGATTAGGTGATCAAATCTCATTTGAAGAGACATATGTGATTGATTAAATTTAAATAGTGCACATAGGTCCTTTCTTGTGGATTATAATATTGAATATTAATGTGCAATAAATAAAATGTACTAACGGTTACGGCAAATACTATTTTCGAAATCATTGATATGAATGGAATTTGTGGACATTGGTTAAAGAATTACAAATCACAATCGCAAGAGCATGCATGCACCTCACTTCTCTAGAGAGACAGCAACATAAAATAATTATGGTATTAATACCAAATCAAAACAATTTGGAAATCTTGCCGAGGATTAACTGCCTCAAAATCGAACTGAGGGACTAGGTAAAATGGGCATAATCTTAATATGCTGCAACAATATGCTGAGAAACACACTCTTAAGTAGGAAAGATATACCGAAAAACATCAAAACGGACAAAAAGTAGTAAGACCGACGATGCACAGGAATAAATAATGAAACATGATGGCAAGGCACAAAACAAAAATAAACGCCATGGAGAAGAGATTCCTGAGAAGAATAGAAAAGAAGACACATCATTTGCCGAACCGGTGGGGGTATATTCGTGACTATCCATACACGAAAGAAGAAAACTTACTGATGTTAGTCTCTGATTAGCAGACTAAGAAAATCAAATACGCAACTGATGGACAGATTAAGTTCAAAAAAGAAGTAGATCCTCGATCAAATTCACTCTATAGAGAAAAAGCTCGCACGACAAAGAGAAACCTGTTGCCATTGATCCAATGCAACATTAATTGCATTATCTCTTAACGCATTAGTTTTTAGCAATTTGAGTTTATTAAGGCTAGTAAAGAAACTGGGTATGTAAAAAATACAACCGCATACGTTGCGAGCTGATTAGGTTTTACTTCCAGTTTGTTTGATACTCAATACTATATTTTATAATTTTTATAATATTCTTTTAAATAATTTTTTTAACAGTTTTAATTGATATTAACAATAGAGAAAAAACTTGGTTAATGTATATCTTTAGTACTGAGTATATAGTTAGATTCGGCTCATCCATTACGAAGGCATACACATACCCAGGCGCGGACGTCCCACCAAACCATACACTACTTGTAGCAGGTGTCAAGGAATCAAGCTCTCAAAGCCAGTCAGACCACCCCCACGAGTATAGGTATATACGCGGATTCAGTGTAACCAGAGCTAATTCGAACTCGATTTTTTTTTGTTAGGCGCTGCGGGGGCACAGATGTGAAAGAGGCTGTGATTGTTGATGAAATGCGTAGGCGTGTTTTTTAATACTTTGTGGAATTGGAGGTGATGCAGTACGAGCAGGCGCGCAATATGACGGTGCTAGAGGCTGCATGATAAGGAGGAGCCGAGAACATTGGATGACCTCAGTTGTCAGTTTAGATCCAAGGTGTTAACTAACGAGATGCGGCAAATTTCTGGGGGTTCACAGAGTGTACTGAAGAAGTTTCTCGCTCAAACCCAACAGTTTGCAATTGAGAGTGATTATGTTAATGTGAGCCGCAGCGAGTGGTAGGTCTTGACTACTGCTTGGGGAGTCGGACCTCAGTTGTATGTAAATATAATAAAAGTTGAGTGAATAGTATGAATTTGTGTATGTATGCAGAACCCACTCGGCTGTTTTGTCGTGGCCAGTGCACGAATTAAACGGCGCCAGATCGGTTTCCTGCTCACCGACATCTGATCTAGGACAATTTAAGCTCGCCTTCCTGCAGGCGCACCAGACCAAGTCTTAAGGGCCTCAGCAGCCCAAATCTTCCTCTGTCTCCTCGGAGAAAGAAACCCTAACCAAGGAAAGCGCCGTACTAGCCATAGGCGACAAAAGCAAAGTATACCAGGTCAAAAGAACCTAAAGGCCACAAAAAGCCTAATGCTGAAGGACCACGGTAAAAAATAAGTGTGATAAGGTGCAACCAAATCAACATCCATCATTCAAAAGCAGTATCTAGTGCTCTACATTGGAGTTTCAAACAAGAACATGTTGCCTTGCTGCAGGAGCCCTGGATCAACAAGGGCCAGATAAAAGGCCTAGCAAGTTCAGCCCTAATGCTCAGAGATTCATACAATGAAGGTGGGCAAAAGGCATTTTATCATGGCCTCGGCTTACTTTTCAGATGATGAAAACCACTCACCACCAGAGGAAACAAGACGCCTCATTGAATGGTGCAGGAAGGGTAACAGGCACTACTATGCTGCGATGCTAACGCACACCACACGGTGTGGGGCAGCACGCACAACAACAATCGATGTAAGGAACTCCTAGAATACCTATTTACTAATGACGTTAAAGTATTAACAGTGGGAATAATCCGACCTTTATAAAAACAATCAGAAGGGAGATTCTTGATCTGACTCTAGCTGATACATTTACGGCGGTTGCAATTCAAAGTTAGCGCATATCGGATCACCAAAAGATAAGTTTGCAAGTGCAGTGGAATGCAGTTATCTGAGGAAAATTAACTGGAACCTTTACAGGGATTCCCTCAGATGAGAAACCGAGGGTCTCAAACGAACACAACGAACGTCAAAAACCGAGATGATCGAGATTTTCCCTGGTGGAGCTTCTACGACCGCGCACAGTTGTACGAAAAGCCTTCAATAGTGCCAAAAGGATAGGAGAGTGGAACGACTATAAAACGGCACTGACCGAATACAACAAAAAATTGAGAAGGTCTATGTGAAAAATCAGGAGGGACTTCTGTGAGAGGATTAACGATATATATCTAACAGCAACGCTACATAAGGTACTTGCGAAGGACCAATCAAAGGAAATAAAGACCCCTAGTGGCAAGTATGCCAAAGATCCTGGGGAATCTCTAGATTTTTATTACAAAGACACTTCCCGGGGTCAAGAATAATGATAACTGGTCAAAATAGGACATGCCGACAATTCTGTCCCACCAGATCCAACAAAAAAATCGTAAAATATTTAACAGACATAGAGTGGTATGGGATGTAAATAGCTTCAAACACTACAAGTCGCCAGGGCCGGATGGTATTTTACTCGCAATGTTGCAGAGCATCGACACGATCGCCCATGTATGGATTTTCAAGGCCAGCTATTGACTGGCATACATACCAAAAGAATGGAAGGAGGCCAAGGTAATCAATATAGCGGGCCAGAGACACCCGAGGTGGCAAAGTCATATCGCCTCATATCATTCCTCCTCAAAACGATGGAAACAATTGTGAACAATCACATACGGTACGGCCCACTGAAATACTCCATAAGCACGAATATTCATATCAACCAGGCAAGTCGACATTGGATGCCCTACATCACAATAAACATTGATGCATACCTACATTTGAAATTGTTATTTATGTATCGTATAAATATGTATATTATTATTATTAATTCTAAACTAAATGATTGAAATCATATTTGTGAATCATTATATTTTGAATTTTGCTCCAAAACATTAACGTGAAGATTGATATGATATATAGATATTGTTCGCTGTCACCTACATGCCTTCGAATTTCACACCCTGGCAACCAGATGGCTTTTGTTGCCCGCATCGCTCATGCAGGGTACATTTCTAGAAATATATTTTCTTTTGGTCAAACGCAGACTAGACGATCAAGCCGAAGTAGAAACTACATTGAAAACTACACCAAAAGAAAAATCAAGGATATGCTAGGCACCAGTTAATGTTCAAAACCAACCCTGTGATAGCGAGATACGGAGCAGTACCGTAATACGTAGCGGGGTATGGCAGATACTATTAAATCGAGGCATGGTGTATGTCTGTATCTACTCATTATCATTTGTAAACACAAATATTTAATATTTACAACAAAATTCTGATAAATATATAGATGTATCTTATGTAACAGATAACTCAAATTCAATTGAAGTTATCAGCAGTAAAGATGGAGAATGGTTGTCTGTTGACGATATAAAGGAATGGGACAACGAAAATGTTTGCCCCCGATTGCGTTTGTTTCTAGTAGTACATTTATTATTACCTCAGCTCGCAATAGAAACAAGGGTAACGACCCATAAATAATCAAATATTTTTGTATAGTTTATTTGCTAACTGGCAATATATGATATGAAATGTCCGATATATTAAACACCGGGGAATTTGACCTCAATAAACGGGCGTAAAATTTTAAAACGCTGCGCACAACTATGTCAACGTCGAACCGAACCCTGCGTATACAGGAAAATAAAATGGATACCCAAAATATATTAAGTGTTCAACCCTAACACAGACTGATTTGAATATGCAGCTTTCCTATATGATTTAGTTTTATGGAACATCGCAAGAAACGCCCGTAGGAACATTAAAAACAATAAGTCTCCTGCGATGGGAACTATTTGCTCCATTATTAATGGCGAGATTAACAGAATAGGTCCGGAAACACCGACAGAAAATATCGTTTTGTATTAAATCTAAAAAAACTTAATGCCAGACAATTGTTTGTTCCGATTTCTTACACAGTAATGTACAACGTCGACATTTTAATATGTACAGAAACAACACGAGAAGCAAGGGTTCATGTTGTGTGCGATAAAGATAGAACATGGGTCAAATGTCCATGTACAGATATGTATGAATAAAGATTTAAAAAAGAACGAGCACCTACGGCCGGCGCCCTGCGGCCGCCTTTTCTCTTCGTACTCATCGTCCATCGTTATTTCAAGAATAAATCATATTTATTGGGGTATATTACTTTTTTATTAGTATTTAAGCTTGTTTTGTTTCAATTAAGAATTATTCGACAAGTTGTCATTATTATTATTTTTTTGTTAAATTTATTTATTTTTATTTTTTCTTTTGTCCATACATATTCTGTACAATAACATTTATTATAATTGTAATAAAAATTAAAATAAATTGCATATCTACACATAAAAGAAAAAAAAATTGTAATTTTCTTCCCTCGGTCTTCGCCGCGAGGTTTGGGGTGGTGAATCCTCCTCGGGCTGCGGGTATTGAGGGTTTGTGTTAGGTATTTTTGTGTGTCCGTGTCCAGCTCTATTTGTTGCGCTATGTTTACTATTATTATATTTTGTTGTTCAGCAGTAGAGTTTTAATTTTCAATTTGAAACGAACGTATGCCAGAGCTTTGATTTCGTTGGGTAGTTCGTTGTATTGCTGTATTATTTCGGATGTTAGTATTGGTGAGTATTTTGTTTTTCTGAATTTGTTCGTTCTTAGTTTCGATTTTCTTCTTGTTTGGTGTTTATGAATTTCTTTGTTTGTTTTTAGTGTTATGTTCGTTTTTATTTTGTTGTTTTGAATTTTGTATAGTAGTAGTAATTTATTTAGTGTTATCATGTTTCCCGTGTCTGTTGATATAGTTCTCTGGTGTTGGTTTTCTTGTCGAGTTTGTATAGTATTTTCATTATTTTGTTTTGTTGTATTTGTAGTTTATTTAATTTTTTTATGCTTGTGTTTCCCCAGATGTGGTTTAAGTAACTATTTTGTGCTGTGAAAAGTGCGTGGTATATTTGTTTTCTTGCCTGTTGAGGTATATTTTTTTAATTTTCTGTATTGACGCGATTGTTTTGCTATTGTCACAAAGTAACTATAATTAACTAGATATAAATGGGATTTAGGGATAGATTATATACTATTATATTTATTAATTATTAATCTGTCGTCATAGGTTAACGAACGTGCATCGCGCTCGCAATTACACATTCGGGCTAACGCCCGCTGACCGCTGACTCAACAGCCGTACGCGCAATCGAATGGCGGAATACCCTAAGTGACCCAATTGTTTTGCAAGACGACACTTAGCAACAATACAGACTAAGAAACGAATACACATTCTGGCAGGTCAGGTATTTCGTCATCGGGCCAGTGTCCGGCGTTTCCATGCAGAGAACCGCGAGCGTGATGTCACGAATCGCAGCGACGACAGATTAATTTAGTTTATAAGCTCCAGTCAAAATTGTAAGGCAGTCAGTCAATCGGTCAGTAGTCAATCAGTCGAATGTATTGATCAAGTGTGTCATCAAGTACTAAGTAATAAAGGCGGCGTCGCACAGGGAGCTGTGCGACGCTACCCCCAAACCTGAGCTACCTCGGTGAACCCCCCACACCCCGCTCTACGTTATGGTGGAGCCACCGCTCCACCGCGACATGGTGGAGGCGCCAAACCCGTGAGCAAAGGAGAAGAAGACAGCCTCGACATTCTACACGGAAACAAGAGATCAGAGATCAGGATGTAAGCGAGCAGACCGCAGGATCAGAAAAGCAGGAGCATCAAGTGGCGGAATTCATCCAGAGAGATTATTCAAGGAAAGGACCAGAGGGGCTAGCGACAAGAAGAAGAGGAATATCAAGACGAACACCGAGAGAAGAGAAGCAGGCAGGAGGAGAAGAACCACGACGAATCATGGAGAATACCACCCTGGAACGAGCTCTGGCAGCTAACAGGCAAGAAAGTGTTCAAATATGTATCTCGCCCTCGATGTTTAATCACATATATATATCGTATATGGCTGATTATAAGAGAACCGCTTTAGCGAATAGATGGGACGACATCTCCAAGTCGTGCTGTTACTTGGGACAGCATGAGATGAAGTTGTAGAATCTCGCAAGCGGGCATGGCTGGGGCTATCAATTTATAACACGAAAGAGGACGACCAAGAACAAAATTTCTAGAAACAAAAATTTATTAATTAATTAAGAAGCAGCCAGAAATGGAAATTTCAAAAACCTTCAACTCCGCACGCATAGAAAAATGAACAACAAAATCCACTCTATCACGACAAAGATGCTACTTGCTCTGAAATTAATCTGAGCCTCTGTGGGCCCGCAGTGTGCTAGGATAACATTTTGAGAAGCTTCGATAGAATTAATTTAATTTAATTAAGAAGAGAAAAAAAAACGAAAGTGAAGAAAAATTATCATTGATCGCCTCATATTTAAATTATTTTTTTTGGAAGGGACTGGCCCTCCCAGACGTCTAGACGCTGCTGCTGCTGTTTACCCGGAAGTCAGGACCGAGCTACTGAGATGGCCAAAGCGTTTCCCGGGACGTCGGAATGCGCACCGACCCCCAGAAGTCAGAAGCGAGCTCCTGAGGAAGCTGAGAGGAATGAGAGAGATGAAAAATGTAACGCGTTTCCCGGAAGAGTAATGTTATTTGTAATTTTATCGAAGCCTGGCGCTTTGTGGTTTTTTAGTTCTGTTACTATTTTGTGTATTTCTTCTTAATTTGTATGCTGGAATGTCATTGTTTCTTTTTCTCGCTTTGTAATTGTTGTTATTGGATCGATTTGTCTATTTTTGATCTGTTGTTCTGCAAGATTTTTTCCAATATTTGCAAAGAAGTAGTTGATCTCGTGTGCTATTTCTTCTCTATTTTTTGTTTTTGTTCCGTTTTCTTTGCGTATTTCTTCAATGCGGTTTTCTTTTTGGTTTGATTTGTTTAATTGGTTATTTATTATTTTCCAGAAAGTTTGTGGATTTCCTACATGTGTTCAACTTATTTGAGTAGTATTCTGTTTTTATTTGTTTTATGAGGTTCGTTATTTTTTTTATAATTTTTGTAATTTTCTTTAATCATTTGTAGGGTTCTTTATGTGTTTTAGTTGGAGCTTGTTTCTTTTCTTTATGAGTTGTATTATGTCTTCATTTATCCATGGGCAGTCACTTGACCTTTTTATTTTTCTTGTTTTCCGGCTATTTTCTATTATTTTTTGCAGGTTTTTAGATAATTCTTCAAAATTATTTATTTTGTTTATATCAATTTGTTTTATGTCGTTTGTTATTTGTTCCTGATCTGTTGAGGAGTTGTCAAAGTATTTATAAATTGGTTTTATTTTTCTTTTTTCTTTTAATTTCGTTATTATCGCATTGTGGTCAGATATAGGGGATTGTTCAATTTCTATCTTCTCTATTTGGTCTATGTTGTTGGTTATGACGTGGTCTAAAATGGAGTTGTTTCCGTTTGGGTTGCATCTTGTATATGATTGTTTATTTATGTGGTTTATTATTTTGTAGTTGTTTTCTGTTAGTATGTTTTGGTATTCTTTTGTTGTATTGTTGTTTTCTAATAAGTTTATGTTTATATCTCCTAAGATAATTTGTGGTTTTCTTTTATTTAGTATGTGATTTTTAAGCGTGTGTTTCAGATTTTTTAGTGTTACGTTAGGTGGCTTGTATAGGAGGGTTATTGTTCTATTTTCCTGTTTTATTAGTATTGATAGTATTTGTATGTTGTTTATTGTTTTGTTTGTTAGTGCTTTGTATTCGATGTCATTTCTTATGTATAATGCAATTCCCCTCCTCTTGTTTCTCTTAAGTTGACTTCCGTTTGGTAGTTGTCTATTTTATATAGATGTTCATTATTTGGTGTTAGCCATGTTTCTGTTATTGCTATAATTTGTGGATCATTTTGTGTTGTTGGTATTAATTCGAGCTCGTGGTGTTTGTTCTGTAGGCTTCTAATATTATGTAAGTATATAGTGTACATTGTTTGTTAGTATATTTTGTGGCTGTTGTTTATTTACTTTTTATGTAAGTTTATTTAGATCGGAAGGTGTGTTTATTTTAATTTTCATGCTCGTGTCAGTTTTTCTTATATATATATGTTTCCTTCTCTAGTCCATACATATCTGTATTTTAGTTCTTTTTTTATTATTTTTTTTTACTAAGTAGTAAAAAAAATAATAAAAAACCTAAACACACAGAAGAAGTCTTCTGTTTTCTCATTTTTGTCTTGTTTTTCTACTCCTATTATTATTATATTGTTTTTGATTTTTTCTTTTTCGTTTTTTTTCTAGTATATTTTCTATTAATACGATTCGTTCCGTCAGTTGCTCATTTTCTTTTTTATATTCTTTTAATATTTTTTTTAGTTCTTTATTTTCTTTTTGGATTTCTTCGAATCTATCGCTCATGAATTCCATTGATTTCTTTAGTTCTTTTATGATTTCTTTATTTGTTATATCTTCTTCGCTGTCGCTTGTGTCTTTGTTCTTTTTGTGGTTTTTAGGTGTGGTTGGCATTTTGGTGTTTTGTGTTGCGACTATTTGAGTTGAGGAGAGTAGGTGGTATCAGGGGGGTTTCAAAGCATTGGCGATATGGCCGCATCAGCGCCAAAAAGAGCCTCCTTGCTATTATCAGGAACTAAACCGAATTTAGATGACCCGCCTTACAAGAAATATAATTTGAGGTTATATTGTTTGTTATGTTTTAGCTTCACGCGTGCACGTGCCCGTTTCTTTTCCAAATTCTATATATGTAAAAGTTTGGTGTGAGTACTCAAACCATATTATACGTTTAGACAATAATATGCGTAATGGCTTCAGGTAAAAATAGATGTGTAGTGCCCAATTGTATGAATACATATAAATGCAGAGGTGGAGATCAGTTAAATGTTTGTGGACATGTTCAAAGGAAAAAGAGATGGCTAGATTCTATTAGCTCAGCTTTTAATACTAATGTTGAAGCTGTTGGTAACTTTGTTATTTGTGTAGAGTACTTTGATAATAGTTCATTCGCTAATAGTTTGAAAACACATCTACGCTTTCTAGCCATTCCTACTTTATTTAATACAGATTATTCAGACAATACTGCTACTCAAAATTTAGTATTACATGGTCATTTTGAGGGAAATAATAATACAATTCAGCCTTCTGCATCATTTATTGAATCAGATTCAGATAGCCCTGCTATACCATGTAAGAGAATAAAACTTTCTAGTATTGAGTCAGATCATAATTATAGTTTGCAAATTTCTAAGGTCCTAAATGTTAAATCTAATAAGACAACAGCTGTTAAATCAGTTAAGCCTAAATTTCTAGCCACTAATGGCCAATATAAATCTAGGCAGCAACAAATTGAACAAGTTGAACAAATTATGTATGGAAACTTCAGAAGAAATTGGCAATTTATAGGCAAAATTTATCAACTTTTTCACATTTAAAGGACCTTTATAAACACTTGAGCACAACAGGTGTAATATTTCTTGAAGGCCTGTTTAGAAATGTCAGTAAGAAACATGCTACATGGTCATTTCAAGAAAGGGCTCTTGCTTTAGCTATTTATAAAAGAATATTTTAATTTATAATATTATATGTATTTAAATGCTAATGAAGTGAAGTTGCAGACAAATATATTTATATGTATGTGTTTTTTTCAGCCGTAATGTATCTTCGACTCTTCACACCTATATATTAATAAATATTTTTCAACTTTGCATTTGTGTATATTATACCCTACCTAATTCAATATTTTCAGTTACTTTTAATCAAAATACAATATTATAAATATAACCTAAACTTATAAAATTGCCATTAGTTCATGATAATAACAAGAGAGGCGCTGAGGTGGCGCGCTTAAACGTGTTGCCAACATTTTACAGGGCTTGAACTCTCTCTTATAGTGCTCTGTGGGTGGTATGCAACCAATTATACACGTAAGATAAGTGGACGATTCTTCACACTAGCACGGCCCTTTGCAGTGGCTGACACAAATGAAGGCCTGGAAGTGAAAGGAAGGGAAAAGATTGAATATGAAAGAGCGTGTGTTTTAGGATTTTGAAATGTATGAATATAAAAATAGATTCAACAGCAACATATAACCTGACTTTGCCAGTGTTTAAGTTCTTATAACTTACCGGACGTTCCGGAGATCACACGTTACTTTCGTCAACAATACAGAACAGCCCTTCGCTAGCTGGATGAAGCAAGCTCTGTGTTAAATAGTCCAGTTTGTGCTTATGTGTGCTATGAGCGAACACTATACTATATTTAGAGTATAGATTTAATTATTATGTTAATATCAGTATAAAAATATTATGATTTTAGCATTGTTGAACGAAAAGCGCAAGTAGTTTCCAGTCCCAAGTACTGGAGTTCAATTTAAAACCACATAGTTTCGACACAGCCGAAAATACTGGTTGGGTGAAATATATAATTATAATATAAATTTGGTTAGTAAAGATCTAACACTAGTAAAGATCTACCACAATAGTCAATAAGTATTCACAAGAAAACAATTTCAGAAATAACACCTTTACGAAATATTCCGTTATAAAGAATAAAATGTGCAAATAATGTGCTAGGGTTTAATTACTTAAAAATAATAAATATGTTGTGTATTACCGATAATGCTTTAGCATTCCCAGCGTGAAACTATTTTGTTGCTAGCTGCCAGTTTTTTTTAGAACACATTGTTACCAAGGAATTTTTATTTATACAGGTGCTAATTACTATTCGACAGCGGTATTTCCTTAATGCTGTGTGTAACCTTTATTCTATATAAAAGTTTTGTTAGCTGGGTTCGTTAATTTGTTGCATTGAATAGGCGTAAACAAAAGACAGTGAAAAAGCACAGTATTTCTGTTTTTAAAGTTATCTAAAGAACTCTGAAGCATAGGTTCCCAAACTCTTTCACCTATCGCCCCCTTATTTTATGTATCTATACTATTAGCCACAAGGAGAGAAAATATATAGTAGCAAATAAAATATGCTGCAGCTTAATTGTACAACATTATTTATTGGAATAGTGGTTCGCATTATTTTCTAAATATTGTTTTCTTTTTCTTTATTAGTCACCGCTCTATGTTTACTCAAGTACCCCAAATGGTCAAGTAACGTATATGGCCACCTGAAACGCCTCAGCCGATGTGAACCCTAACCACATATGGGTGACAGTATCATTGCGACCCTGGGAATAAAAATTGTATAAGACTAGCCTGGTTTCTTTACTACACATAGACAGGATAGATTACTACATTACCCTTGTGAAAATGGAAACAAAATGGCGATTTTATTGTGTGCCAGTGTGTGATTTAGAAATCGCGTATTACGTACATACACACTGCTGTCATTTGGAGCTGCTTAACGTTATTTATTTATTTATTTATATTCATTTGTATCTATGAATAAATTTGTAATTTATATTAAGCGAATATGGAAAACGTACGAGTATCTTACAAATGCAGATATCCTGGCTGTGGCAATAAATATCTTCTAAATGGAACAAATAAAACTTATTTGTTTGCTAGTAGTGTACTATTTTCTAATGAATGGCGGGTAGCTTGCAATATTCCTGATGGAATGTGACTATGTGAAGATCATTTTGATATTAGGAATGAGATGAGAAAAAGTTTAAATTTGAATGCATTCCTTTAATAACTAAGATAGCAAATGATAGATGGTATTTGGTCAACAATCCTCTCATCCTTCTTCCAGAAATATAGACAAAATGGAAGCTATTGCTGGTCCCTCTAAATCAGTATTATATTCTTCTGTATCTGAGTTGACTGACTTTTCATCATAATGATGAGGAAGATGCCTATTCCTGTTTAAGTAAGCACTTTGTTGTTAAAACAGGCAAATATTTAGATTATAGATTTACATAAATAAGTGTTGACAACCAGAGGGTGCGATATATAGCATTCATCAATAGACCATGTCAAAAATCAGTAAATTATGAAGAAAATTAACTAATCATAAGCAGAAAATTATTAGGGGATATTTCTTGTACGCATTGTACGATGCTTTTAATATATTGAAACTAATCAAGAAACAACATACTTTATAAATTCTCAGTTAAGAAACTCTGATAAGAAAACTTCTGTTAGGCATTAGTCAGTCAAAATTCAGTTAAGGGTAGACAGTATCGTTGTGTTGCTTCTAAAAATACTGAACATTTAAAATTATGTAAATTGTGAAGTGAGTATGCTCAATGAAAAGTACTCAATTGAAAATATGTTCTATATATTCGTCATCATGGTATTATCAATGCAAATCCAAGTTTAACAGCTGCCTTAAAAACTGCAATTGTTAATACTTTATCTTGAAATTGTGTAATGATAATAAACATTAATATTGTACTTTTTTGTTTCATATTTTCATTTCTACAAATATAATAGAGGACGTGCTCATAAAGATGCAGACCTACAGTGGAAATTGTTATTTATATATCTTATAAATATCTATATTATTATTAAAATAAATGATTGAAATAAAATTTGTGAATTATTATATTTTGAATTTTGCTTATATAGCTTCGCCACGTCTATATCTGAGGATAGCATATATGCAAAATCAAATTAACAAAGGTTAAAATAACGAATTTAAGAATTATAGTTATAGTTATATATATAACTAAAATATATATTATTTTATGTTCATTATAATAATAGGCAATTTCATAAATTTTTCTTCGCTATCGGAAAACAGCAGTTATTAAACTAGGATTATTTCCTAGACGAATTTTCGGTAACCTTATGAAAAGTATATCTGCTTTTAAAACATAACAATTAAATATCCACGTTAAATATGTCTGCATACATTCCTAATTATTTATCTCACATCATTACTTAAAAGTCGTAAAATATTCTCACTATGAAGCGTGCCGAAAAATCATATGTAAGCAGAAGAAACTGGATATCACTGAACCTACCCAACTTGATAGAAGACGGCAAGATGTTCAATGTCCTCAGCCTAGAAATGGCGGCCAGGACCTCAGACAACATTCATTTTGTCCTAAAAAAACTTTACGAAGTGAGACAAGTAAATTATATAATTTCAATCAGGCAAATTTAAATATTATTTTTAGATTGGAGCGCCTTACGGTCAAAAGCCACGGCTCCCATTGAGGCTTCCCCAGCAGCGTCAGCGGAAACCATAATGAACAGGGAGCTCATACAGCGAAGGCCAGAAGACACATACGTCTGTACAACGAGATTAACACAAGAGGCATCCTGGAGACGGAGAAGCGCAAGAAAAGCAGGCCTCAAAAGTAGGACCGCCGCAGTTGTAGTCCACAAGACACAAACAATCCTTAACGGCGATGAACGAGCGAGCAAGATACGGTACGCGTATTACATAGGGTGCCGAATCACCAGCGCGGAGGCAAGTCTGGCCTCGCTGTATGAGAACGTCAGGCGGTTGAGGCTCATGATGACAGAGTCAAGGAGAAGCGACTTGTTAGTGGAGGTTGACACCTCAACGATAGTTACACTGGAAGCTAGAAAAGATAATTGACTGCCAGTTCGCTCAAGTGGCGACAACGCTCTCTATAAGAGAACTCATAACTGCGACACCACCAACGACGACGGACAAACTCAGGAGCAATGCTAATCAGGACGATGGAAGTACGCCGTGAGAACCAGGAAGACCATCATCGTCAAACCGGATGGCGTTGACAACAACAACGGTATGGTTTTATTCACTGGCATATAAAAGATAAGAGCTACTCCATATTACATGATCTAGTTGTAAGCATATCTGCATTGTTGATATTTATAAAATAATAAAATGGTTCTTTAGAGTATTTGTTTGACAATATATCAATATGTCTTATTTTTGAATTGTTAATTATTATTATGTTATTTTTTTATGTAGGACTAGAAGCTGAGCCCCTCCGCAAAGATAGTTGCAGAGAAGGCAGCAACTGCGACCCTTAAAAACCGGGGATGGTGGCACACATAACAGGACACCGACACTGTCGCCAGAATCACTAACGGAGACCAAGAGGAAGTAGGAGTGGACCAACTGAGACCAGGCAGCAACTAAACCCAGGCGGTTTCGTTATTCGCCAGCGAACTTGTAGCCGAGGCCATTGTAAGAGCTAGTAGGTCCATTGCAACGCATTGCTCCGAATGGCGGAATGTTGCCACCGATGCTGGGAAGTACGGA
This sequence comes from Lordithon lunulatus, assembly GCA_963942505.1. Classification (NCBI taxonomy): domain Eukaryota; kingdom Metazoa; phylum Arthropoda; class Insecta; order Coleoptera; family Staphylinidae; genus Lordithon; species Lordithon lunulatus. The sequence continues at coordinate 21,869,233 of OZ012674.1, read as the reverse complement.
ACCGCAGGGGTCTCTACGACAAATGCGGTTAGCCTGAATATCAGGCTGAGATCTGCAAAGCGGAGGAACCCTACAGCATCATCTGCAACGCGCATGGGCACACGGCCGAAAGCTTCAGATGAAATGGCAGCACAACTGGAGGGAAACCCAGAAAGTCAGGAGGATGCTATTGGCAACAGTCTCAAGAAACAAGCTTCTCCTGCGCTCCCCCGGCATGGTATGGGGCGGCAGCGACCGAGCGGAACCAGGAACAACAATGCAGGGCCACGAGAACGAGTGCGCTCCGTATAGTCAGAGCGTACCTCACCGTCGCTACCGTCTCGGTGGATCCACTAGCGGGGACGGAACCGGCTGACCTATTGTTTATACAAAGGGCCACCACCTTTCAGATCGTCAAGGAGAGCACCGGGAGGATTGAGACGCACAAGACGAACAGACAGGCCATCACAGACCGATGACACGAAGCGCTGGATGGAGATGAGACATGGGCACGTTGACCGGACATGGTACCTTCCAGACATACCTGGTGAGGATTGGGAAGATAGACGACTTGCCGGGGGAGAGGTAGGTGTCTTGTCGGTAGTAGGTACCAAGTAACACATTGTTTGTATTTCTCTCTCTACTTATACTGCCTCAACAATAATTGTAGCTATGTATATTAATCCCTGTGTTGTTGAACAATACATAGTATATAAGTAGCAGCGGTCCTGACTAGCACAAACATAGATGAGGCACGTGGGCGGTTGAAATAAAAGCGTGGTGCCTTAATAAAATAAAACAGGAAAACACAATATTGTTTTAATTAATTGAGTTCCAATCGGGGAAGAACTTAAGACCTACTACATTCACATATATTGTTCTTATGCTATTAAACAATCTCGCAGTCGTATGCGCAATCGTGTCGCAAATGTGCACTCGGTTATGCCGCCCGGAGCACACCGCCCGCCTTGCCACGCTTGTTCTCGCCATGCCACACGTGTAAATAATCCAGCGCTCCGCGTGAAATACTTTTGGTTATAAATTATTTTAATTATCATTCTAATTATTTATATTTATATTGATTGATTGGACAATGTATTTGACAGTAACAAAGCCGATTTACAACAATGTGTATAGTGACAGTCGTGATTATTTATTAAACAATCCGATCACCGCCAGCGTGTCGATTGTGTATGGTTAATTCGTCATGAGCTTATTTTTTAAATATATTTCAGTTTTCCACTCAGCTGATTCATTACATCGTCTTGAGTTGAAACTATGTTACCATATTGTGATTTTTTTGTTCCTTTGCTTTACCATGGTTGGTTCTTGCTATGTTTATAATTCTTTCGCAAACCAAAGGATGCTATTACGTAAGTGTATACATGTTATTTTGTTGAAATTTTTTACTTCGCCCCAGGCGCAAAAAATTGCTGCAATTAATTGGTCGTCCTGAACTAACTATGAAAGCTAGTAACTACAACTGCAGAGTATTCAGCACTCATTTTGGAGATGACGTGTTTTCTGGAATGTGTAAATCGAAGCTTAGAGTATATGCAAAGCCCTCAATTTTTAAAGATAATGTAGTGAATCGAGGTTTAATTTCAATAAATAAATTTAACATTATTTAATAAAGGTGTGAATCAAGAGGCCAGCTAATCTACTTCAAATAAGGTGGCATTACTGGATATTGCAGAAGCAAGTAATCTAAACAGTACCGTTGCAACTATAGAAGAAACACGTTCAGGTAAGTGTTTAATAATTACATTAGAATATATATTTTTTTTTAATTCAACACAAACCTCTTCCGAAGATTGTGTTAATGTTCTCCACACAAAAATCTCCGAATAGACACAATTTGCGGTTAACAGATGATTTTCAGAAGGAAAGAGCTGTCTCTTTCAGTAATACCGGAAGATGAATTTAAAATACAGTTCCGCTATTTCTTCGCTAATAGCTTTGCTGAATATGCGTTGTTACAAGCACGTAACAGCAAAACTTGCAAATCTCGTACATACGCCGACGAATTGGAGCAATTTGCACTGACAATTCACATTTTGGGACCAAAGGTGTATTATTTTTTAAGATATATTCTTAATCTACATTCAACCTTAAAGCGATTATTAACAAATTGATATATATATATATATATATCAATTTGTTAATAATCGCTTTAAGGTTAAGTAAAGTGTTCTGTTCTCATTGATATTCGCATAGAGGCTGTTTTTTGCGTCAATAAAATGTTAATCAAGTCTCATTTATTTTATAATCGTAAACGAAATATGATAGTAGGTTTTCATGAAACGAATAATTCCAAATCTTACATACCTGCATAAAGTTTGCTTGTTTTTATGGCTAGAGGCATTCTCGACAACTGGAAGCAACCGGTTGTTAATTTTTTAGTAAGTAACAAAATTGATGACGATGATTTACATTTGATAATTATTAATATAGTTAAAAGATTGTGGGACATTGGACTTAATATAACATTAATAATTGACCAGTTTCTTAAAATTTATCATGCTCACATATTAATATTGATGGCAGAAACAAATACTATATGTTTTACTCGCCACATTTATTAAAATCAACAAAAATAATTTCTCTAAAACCAGTTCAAATTTGATGAAAGTATCTGTGATAGTAAACATGTAATTACATAAAATATGCATTCGAAAATGCCAATAGTTTGAATGATAAGTCTATTGTTTGCCATTATAAAGATAAAAGCAATCCAAACACCTGACAAGTGATTTGGCAATGTACAAATGCAATTTCCGAATACTGCTACTGAAAATGGTGTTGGAACAAAAATAAAATTTCTGAAAATACCATTTATTCCGCCCTGTGAGAAATTTCCAATATATATTTATTATTATTATTTACAAGAATACAATATTTTATACATTAAAGTAATATAAATTATTATATATTATTGAATATATAGTATTGTTATTATTATTTTGAATTGTGCGCTTTTTTCTTGTTCTAATTAAGTTATATTTTCTGGCATTAAAATATATACAAATAATATTAAAAAAAATATTTTTTATATCATACAAATGTTAACGATTCTATTTGATTTTATATCTACAAATTGTTGCAATATCTTATAAGCGCGTTATCAATTTTCAATCCGGGCGCCTACAACTGCGCAGGAATTCTCGGTTGCATGCGCTGGGACTGCAGAGCCACAGCACATCAAAAGTGCCGACACGCCGTGGTAGGGATTTAGCACACAACACTTGGATGGTTCGGATGTAGAATATTATACAGATATACCATCAACTCGGAACGTGTGGGTACATAACCTGCTAAGATGGAGTGAGGGAAATCTAGCCCCATCAGGGACAAATTGTGAATTCCCCTGTTAATACACCGATTCTCTATAATTAATTATGCTACGAGTACAGCAGAACAATTAAAGCAAATGCACGTTGAGCGCGGTACCACCAAAGCAGTTAATGAATAAGTAGATTAATTTATAATTAATAAAGATATTATAAGTAGTGAAGCTTTGATGCACATTGAGTTAAGAGTTAATATATAATGGGTGAACATTGCTTGCATCCTAGTTAGAGCTAATGATAATAATAAACTTTCTAAATCAATAACAATCAGGATTTGATCTTCCAACCTTTCCATTGATATTGCTCTCAAGGACAGTTGATAAAAACTGTAATTACTAAAGAGTTTTTTTAAATTAACAACACTGCATGACATAAGTGAGGCTGAAGGAATAAACTGGCAGAACATCTCCATATCATGATGGTGTTAGCTGGCATCCAAGATTAAAATCGTTAAAGTAATGTATAATCTTGTAATTAATCGAAGCAAGGACAATATTTTTTTTTTACAAAATGGCGGCTTCTCAAAATAAAAAATCGATTTATCACCAATATTTTTGCCATAAATAGTTTATAAAAAAAGAAATATTCATCGGTGAGAAAAAACCTTCGATTAATAACTAAAAAATATACTTAAGAAGCTTGTGTAAAAATTTGAGACTGATCGATTGAGTGGTTTCTGAGAAATCTTGGTCACCGACTTTAAAAACACAGTTTTGAGAAAAACGCGTTTAAAGTTTCAAATGCACTTTACATAGTGTAAACATTTTTTTTTTTCAACTTTTATCGAGTCGTCTATTCCAGGGCCATATAATAAACCCTCCGCCCCTTCAACAGCTTCTAATAACTCGAGTTGGTGTTGTCTGTAGACCATTCTTCCCTCTAGGAGGTCTTCACGCGCTGTTCATCTTCTCTTTGGCATTGGGCCCAAGTGAAATTTCTATTGCATTCATATAATACAATAGTGATTCTGTACCTTCAATAAATGGAAAGTATAGTCTCAGCAACATCTTGTGGCAATGACGTAAAATCATGCTTGAAAGTGGATAATTCATTGGCAGCTACTGCCCGCTGCCAACTGGACTCTGGCCCGATCGGGCACTTCACGTGTTGAGGTTTTTTGTCCGTTGAGCAATAATGATAATATGTGGCCCAGATAACATTATAAACGGAATCACAATTTCTCCTAATTGCTAAGCCATAATAAACTGTCAACTTATCGATAATTTTACCAGTAAGTTTGCCTTTTCCACCAAGAGTTTTCCTTTTAATTTTTTTTTCCAGTTTTGTTATCAACTGTTTCCATATTTTGTTTCAAACAATCGCGGAGTCGCGTGCCCATTCTCTTCTGTACGTGTCCAATACATTCTTTCTTCATAACTTCTAGATTATCGTTAGGTGCAGCCTTTAAAATCCCGGAGTACGTTTTGGAGTCACCGTCTCCGTTGTAATTTTTGTACACCACTCCAACTGAACCCTTGAACAGTTCAATTACTGCATGGACTTCTATTTTTCCAGAAGAACCTGAATGATTTGCACTGCAATCATGTTGATGACCTTCATACCAATCATTATATTCTTCACTAATGAATGTCTTGCTCCAAGCTTCACACTGTTTACAGTAGGCACTTTTTACAAACATTTCAATGATTTTTCCAGAATAGTGTCCGATCAATGATGTCACACCGTACAAGGAAGTATGCCCTCGCGTTTTTTTCCTCACCTTGGTGTTCGGAATCCACAAAATCCGAGAACTCTCATGACAAATAAAAATCGTCTATTATATTACATAAGAGTGCCCAACAAAAGGACTAGAATTTATGTTACAAGTTCTCGTTCAGAAGCAGTTTGAAACTGAACATTTTCGTCACAGATTTTACACTTCACGTATTCAGAAATTGCTGCGAACACTGTTATAAAACTTTAAAATTCGATACTCAACAGACGAATCACGCGGAACTGAGATTTCCTGTTGCATTTTTTTCGCAGCTGCACCAATACTACTTTCATCAATTTCAGCTGTTTTTGGATTAAGCACATTTTTGCCTTTTTATTCTTAATTTACGCATGTTCTTGTATTTTCTCATTTCTCTGGAACCTTTCATTTTCACGAAAAAATCACAGGAAAAAATATAAACGAACTAAACACTACGTAATCGCTGCCGCTCCGGCCTCCTACTTTCAAGCGTTCTGACACGTCTTTACAAATATGCGCGTAACTTCGAAAATAATCTCCGGATTGACTTGAAATTTTCTGTGTGTGTACTTAAAAATATGTACATTGCGAAAACGAAATTTAAAAAAAAAACGATTTAAAAATAATCTAACTGTATATAACCCCTTAAGCAACCATGTAGATGGAATTGGCCAACAGAAAGAAATCCTCGGCGAAGACGATTGTGCACTACTTTCACACCTAGGTGACAGAATCAACTCTACCCTAAATATATCCACGGCAAAACAGGACAGGTTTATTTGACGACAACAACTTTTCAATCAGGTGAGTGTCGAAGATAAGCCAATTAGGAGTTAATCTCAGATAGTGAGAGAGGAACACTATTATTATTGGGACCAGTGGAGGGAAATCTTGCAGGCAACATTTCCACGGTGTCAAGAATATGAAGCCATGTCATACAACAACTTCGTCGTAAACCACGACCTATTACTTTTACAGTAAGGTGGTATTTAGCAAAAGTATGGGCGTTAGAGAGATTCAGTATCATGCATTGTGCAAGGTTTACTAGAGGTACGGCGACATGCAGCGGAACGGACGAAATATACTACCAATTCTTCTTAGGGTTGGAGGTATGCCATTTCGAGAGGGAAACGACAGCGATACGACGACTCGAATGAGGCAATCCAATTTACTAGGAACTGTCCAAGGGTAAAGCAGCATCTATGAAATTAACTTTATTCTTGATCTTTAGTTTGAAGAGGTGAAGATGCACTAGGATTCATTTATGTTGTATTTTCAGTGATTGCAATCTTATCGAAATTCCTCCTGCATTATCGAATTATAAGTTCATTGTACTGTCACTTCACCTGTGACTTCATCAACGGTGTTCATGTGCCTTACATATTCCGAAACGAGCACACACCCTACTTATTTTAAGCCAGGTGCAATTCCCACACTCCGTCAATTATGCTTGCCAATGTCTCCTCGTACTGTTTCAAACCAATTTTGCAGTCGAAAATCATTCGCCAAAACCGGTCAATTCAAGGGTTGACCAAAAAGACAACTCATTCCTTTTGCAACAAAGCGAAGAAGCTACGCAAACTGCTTATGTCTAAAGTGGAAAACAGGAAATTGTCGTTGGTACAATCGGGAAGACTGAAAGTCCATACACCCCAGCCCGAATGCAAATGAGAAATCAGTTCCGGGCTGAGTTTCCTTGTTGTTGAATATTTAGTTTATAATGTTCAATGGTAGGAGTGGATTTAGTGAATAAAAACCTAACCCTAGTTAGATATTCAATGATAAGTGCGGTTTTAGCCAGTAGTTAGTAGTTATATACCGTGCGCAATAGTGTCTAAGCAACATCTCCACACACCGATCAAGTGCCAAAAATAGTAGATTTGTCACTATAGATTTGAATTATATATGATTAGTGAATTGCATATGTGTCGTACTCCAACAGTAGATTCATGAGGCGGAACCAGAATTTTCCTCAAGCAAACAATTTTACAAACACATAAGTATTCAAACATGTGTACATTGACTACCATTTATTACGAAATATGCATTTATACAGAACAAAATTACGAGTCCAAGTTATTCAAAATATCCAATACCATATAACATTAAAGAAGTTTGAAGTTATGCACACAATTAAAAATTTCCTGGCCGCGGAAACTGTAAGAACGATATCCGCAAGGCCCATAGCAGCCGATTGGAAACTCGTATCAGACATGGAAAATCCAAACAAAGCAGTGTGCGCTATATACAAATGCCGGTCAATTAAATGTCCCGAGATAAATGGTATCGGTTCTATACTACTAAAGGCACAGGGCATTCTCGTCAAAGTCGACGACACACTTAATGTAATATGTACACAACAGCAGGGCTGATCAACACGCGCGAGAAGGTGCATAAAATCCCCTAATCGGCGCGGATCCCTTCTACAGTAATTCTAAAACAACAATAAAGGGAATGTTAGAAATATTATGTGGATAATAAAAGTATGGATAATAAAAAATGATTTATGGATAATCACCCAGGATTGAGAAAAGCGAAATAATTAGTAATAAGAAGACACCGCAGAATATATACTGTGCAATTGCCAAGCACATACTATAGTCCTATAGACGTAGCAGTAAATAAAGAAATGCATTTCATCATAGACATTAGAAGCCAAATTATAGTAATAACAAAATCGTCAATTAAAGCACCACACAGATTACATTCCTCGGAGAAAGAAACACTAACTAGGGAAAGTGCCGAAAAAGCCCGTACTAGCTCAGAGTCGACAAAATCAAAGGATACCGGGTCTAAGCCTAAGGACCACGGTACAAAAGCAAAAAACAATGGTGATAAGGTGAAACCAAATCAACCTGCATCATTAAAAAGCGGAATCTAGTGCTCTACATTGGAGCTTCAAAAGAGAACATCTTGGTATAGCCTTGCTGAAGAAGCCCTGGATCAACAAGGGCTAGATAAAAGGCCTACTAATGGACGTCTGTGAGTTAGTCTACGATACTAATTGTCCCAAACCAAGAGCAACCCTAATGCTCAGAAAACAATGTGTACCTGTTCCAGAATTCACTACAGGAGACCAAGCAGTAGCAGTGGCAGTCGTGGAGATTCATACAATGAAGGTGGGCAATAGGTATTTTATCATGGCCTCGACTTACTTTCCAGGGAATGAAAACGCCCCCTTGAGGGACTTCTTTGAGGGCATTGACGATATATCCACAACAACAAGGCTACTCTAATGAAATAGGGCTGATAAAGACCCCCAGTGACAAGTATGCCAAAATCCTGGGGAAGGGCTATCTTTTGGTGAAAATAGGACATGCCGACAATTCTGTCCCACCAGATCTATCAAAATAATGGACTGCAATATATTTACCAGGCATAGGTGGTATGGACTGTAAATAGCTTCCAACCCTACAAGTCGCCAGGGCCAGATGGTATTTTTCCTGCAATGCTGCAGATGGGAATCGACATTTATTGCCCATGCATGGTAGAGTATTTCAAGGCCAGCTATCAACTGGCATACATACCAAAGGAACGGAAAGAAGACAAGGTAGTTTTCATCAATAAAGCGGAGGTGAGACCCCCGAAGTGGCAAAGTCATATTGCCCATCAGCCTTATATCCTTGCTCCTCAAAACGATGGAAACAATTGTGAACAATCACATACGACCAGGCCCAATGAAAAGGAAGCCACTCCATACGCACCAATATGCTTACCAACCAGGCAAATCGACAGTGGATTGTTGTCAAATAAGGAAATTGCTCTGGGAACCTTTATATACCTAGAACGGGCGTTTGACAATTTGACCAGTCTGTCCATAAGGAATGGAGCCACTAGGAGAGGAATTGATGATATTACCATAGGGTGAATAGAAGATATCATAATATTTTTCATACCTACAAATACAATGGGGGATGTGACGTCAAAATGCAGACCTACATTTGAAATTGTTATTCATATATCTTAATATGTATATTATTATTATTAAAATAATTGATTGAAGTTAAATTTGTGAATGATTATATTTTGAATTAAAAAAACAATAACGTAAAATATGATAGATATTGTTCGCTGCCAGCTTCATGCCTTCCGGGTCACACCCTGGCAACCAGATGGCTTTTGTTACCCACGTCGCTTGTGCAGGGTTCATTTATAGAAACATATTTTCTATCGGTCAAACGCAGACTAAACAATCAAGTCGAAGTTGAAAATACGCTGAAAACAACACCAGCGGAAAAATCAACTATATGCTAGGCACCAGTTAATGTTCAGAACCGGCCCTGTGGTAGCGAGATATGGAGCAGTACCATCTCGTATTGAGCATTGGGAATCACCTTTCACAGTTTTTCAGAGGTTTTCTTAACGTAAGTAAATAGCGGGTGATTAAATTCCTCTGAGCTTCTACCTTGACCGGCGGAAAAGCCTCACGACTGATAGCCCAATAAAGATAGAAGTTTTTTTTGTCGATTTCTCCGATGTTTAGAAGTATAAGCATGCACCGGATGCCTGTGTGTAATGTGCTGTATACCATCGACATTGAAGTGAAGAAAACATTACAGCTGAAATCATAAAAATTTATCGACTAATTATGATTAAACCTCACGATATAAAATATCACAATAATAACATCTTAAGCCAGATGAAATTAAAGTATACTAATTAAAAATCTATGGCATTCCTCCAGCGTCCTTTATAGCAACACGGTTATTACGTCAGCTCGCAATAGAAAGAAGGGTAACGACCCATAAATAATCAAATTTTTTTTTATGGTTTATTTGCTAACTGGCAATAAGCGACATATTAAAGACCGGGAAATTTGACCTCAATAAGAGGGCGTCAAATTTTAAAACGCTGTGCACAACTATGTCAACGTCGAACCGAACCCGCGTATAGAGGAAAATAAAATGCATACCAAAAATATATTAAGTGTTCAACCCAAACACAACTGCTTTGAATATGTTGCTTCCCACATGATGTCTAAACAGTAGACCAGAAAATAGTTTTACCGAACATCGCAAAAATAGCCCGTAGGAGCATTAAATAGAACGTCTCCTGCGATTGGAACTATTTGCTGCTTTCTTATTGGATTAAGAGAATAGGTACGGAAGCACCGAAAGAAAATACCATGGTGTATTAAATCTAAAAAAAACTTAAAGTCAGACAGTTGTTTGTTCTGATTTCTTACAGAATAATCTATAACGTCGAGGTTTTAATATGCACAGAAACAACACGAGAAGCAAGGGTTCATGTTGTGTGGGACAATGATGACTGGAATTATTATTATGAATACAAAAAGAACATAACCAACATGTGTCAAATGTCCATGTACAGATATGTATTAATACAGATTTTTTTAAAAGAACGAGCACCTACTTCCGGCGCCCCATGGCCGCCTTTTCGCTCCGGTGAGTACGGACCGAAAAGTCCATCGTAATTTCAAGAATAAATCATATTTATTGATTATATTACACGTATGTTACATTTTATGCTTATTTGGTTTTAATTAAGAGTTATTCCGATATATCGACAAGTTGTCATTATTTAGATATAGATCTAATTATTATGTTAATATCAGCATCAAAATATTATGATTTTAGCATTGTTGAACGAAAAGCACAAGTAGTTTCCAAGTATGGGAGTTTCAATTTAAAACCACATTGTTTTGATACGGCCGAAAATACTGGCCGGTTAAAATATCAACCTTGCCGGAGAAATTAGTTAGCTAATTAAAAGATCAAAAATTAAGAAATATACTTAAGTATAGGCGCTTTCGTTTAACATAGTTTATTATTGCTAGTCGCCCCCGTGGCGTGCATGATCACACAGGTCTTGCGGTCGTGCGCCGCCGGTTGTAAGGGCCGAGGTAGAATTATGCGCATCGGAAGCGGCAAATAAAACAAGAAACAATAAGCCCGCACCAGCCTAGAGTGATAAACGAAAGGCACTTAGATAATCATTATGTAATTAAATATTAATTCATTTTATGCCAATTTATGCAAAATAGTGAAATGATGTTGTAATTAAAAAGCCTGTAAATGTGGATAAATTGTTTTTAATTATAACAAAAATAATAATTTTTAAATGTTCTACATACATATTATATCACAACAGATTATGGAAACGAGCTCGTATTTTAAATATAGATGGATAATATACAGATGAAAATGTGTTATTATCATTAAATAAGCCAATAAATTACTAGATCAGCTACTTACATACAAACGACTTATAATCCGGCCAATGAACCCCATAGTAACATACTAGAGGGCTATCTGGGGGAAGCCAATGCTCACCTAGAACTACAGTGCTAAACGAAGAAGAAGAAGGACATATATTTGCTGGTGATAGTATCATAATACAAAGTACTAATTGGTTTAAGTGGTGTCTGAATAAGTTTCGTATAGCACCGTAGTCAAGGCACTTCACACTATGACGTCTATGGAAGCTAAAATCTCCTTCCACAGTGTATCCTTGAATTAAACACGGCCAGACAACATCAAAAGGTATTAGTCAATGATTAACCCTACCATAAAATAGTTATTCGATACCATATTTATATAATTTGCATTTAAACTTGTTCTTTGAGGTTTAAAATTTTCAAAACAATGTTTCATGTATTTTGAAATATAATCTACCCTCATATCAATGTCTGTGAACAATCTCATGCAGTGTGTCCCATGACGCCTATAATACGTATAAGTTCCTCGAACAAGTGGCAGAAAGAAAACTATACTTCTTTACCATCCTACGGGAGATCAAGTAAAGTACTCTTTCCCCCGCCCCAAACGATGTTAGAACGTTAGTTTCATAGATCAGATCGGTTACAGGATATAGTACTTCATGAGGGATATAGATTAGAACTGCGCTTGCTACTGTTTCTGACTAATTAGAAAGCGCATGCGAAATGGTACTTGATGTTGCGATTTCGCTGCTTGTGCTCGACTGTTGCACAAAATTGGCATGTTTCAATTATTGAGTGGATTTAGTGAGTAAAAATCTAACTCTAGATAAATATTGTATGGTATGTACGGTTTTGGTTAGTAACGATCTAACACTAGCCTATGCAATGGTCAATAAGTATCCACAAGAAAACAATTTCAGAAATATCATCCAAGTACTATTCATGTCTACATGGAGCATCCGTTATTGCGAATATTCCTTTGTAAAGCACAAAATTTGCGGATTTCCAAATAATGTGGTAGGGTTTAAGTCTCGGGTAACGGAATGTTATTCAAAATATCAGCAGCGGCAGAAAATAATGGATCCTGGACTGATTTAACAATTCAATAATTCTGGGGGCTTAAGACGCACATCAAATAGTTGGTGCGAATAAGTCACAAATAGGTAGAGTGACTTAAATCAACCCGCGATTAGGTGACATGCAACTTAACAACCCACAATTATTTCTTAACCCGTTGTTATGTTCTTTATCTATGTCAGAGACCACCATTAAATTGATCCAGAATGATACAATTCTTAAGGAAGAGATTCTACTATATAATATATCTACACCCTAGAAGAGATCATGCTCTGAATTGAACAAATGTCGGCGGCGATATGATATCTCTTAAAGTTGCTACTGTTTCGTTATAAGCAGAGATTAAATCTCTTCATGAGTTACATACAATGAATAGTGAACCTTCCTCATTATCACCCTCGAAGAAAATATTATCAAGTGCAAAGTGCCGACGGTGACACTGATTGTGCCAAATTGTGACCAAAATGATATCAAAAGTGTTTTACATATAGTTGTACCAACAATTGATCCTGCAAACTCGTCAATTCCATAAGGTTGGCTAAATATATCGCAGGAGAAATTCGACCAGTCTAACCTCGGTGCGTTTGATCTCGTTCATACAGCCATCAAAACGTGAAACGCTTAAAGCACACTAAAAACATCTAATCGAGTTTTGACAGTACAAAAAACAAATAGAACTCTACAATGCTGTTGACAACAGAATAACCAATGAAGAAGAGAATTTGCGAATAAAATACATAAATAACACTCCTACACTTATATCTTTAAACAGTAGAAACCACTCCGCCAGAACGGGTATGGCAGTACACGTTCGTCCTATCGGGAAGCAATGTAGCGGGGAGAAGTCAGAGGCGCCAAAACCGGAGCGGAGGGCGGCAGAGAATACAACACCCCACAGGGAGACCAGGTGTGAGGCATAGTAGAGATTGGACCACTTACGGCTCGCGGGACTGTCACCGATGTGGGGGGACGGGCCAGGTGTGGAGTGTCCGTTCTATACACACACAGATTAACCTTATTGTATCCAGAAAATAAGAAAGGAATGGACGAATGTTTAGACCTAACAATGAAGGACTATTGGGCTATTCTCTACTACAAAGAACAACATTTAGAGAATATATATATAAATTGATTAAAATAAACCAAGAATCGAGCGTATGGCCAGATGATGTTCCTATCGATAATCGTAAAGAATATTTGAAATTATTATACGAAAAAATGGTCCTGAAGAATGAGAGTCCTACAAAATCAGTCCGTGAAATGGCCCTATTTGAAATCTACACTTCAAGGCTATAATCCAGCCTTCATTTTCTATGTTGGCGTCTATCCGTCAGCCAATCTAAGGAATGCTTGGCGCTGTAGTTGTCCATCTTTCAAAACTGGTGCCTGTTCTTACAAGGAAGTGGATGCAGAAACGGAATACTGAATTATAGGCTTCCAGCTTATACTGGATTGATAAAATTACTGCTATCTCAAAGACCAATATTCAGCAATGATGATACAGTTGTTTAACAACAAACATTCAGCGGATTCCTCAATATTTTCTGTATTATTAGGAAACCTTTCACAGCACTTGGAAAACCACAAAAGAGCTAATTTTAACTAAACTAATAAATAATGAATTACAAGAAACGCGGAAGACCTCTATACACACACAATGAGCACATTGCGTTACTCAGTTCATGTTGTCTAACCACATATTAACATTATTGTATCCAGAAAACAAGAAAGGAATGGAGGAATGTTTAGACCTAACAATGAAGGACTACTGGGCTATTCTCTACATTAAACTACAACATTTAGAGAATATGTAAGTAAATTGATTAAAATAAAACAAAAATCGAGTGTATGGCTAGATGATGTTTCTATCGATAATCGTCAAGAATATTTGGAATTATTATACGAAAAAATGGTCCTGAAGAATGAGTGACCAAATCAGTCTGTGACCCGATTTAAAATTTACGATTCAAGGCTATAATCCGGCATTCCTTTTCTATGTTCGCGTTTATCCGTTAGCCAATCTAAAGCATGGGCGGAGTGGTTGTTCATTTTTCAAAACTGCTGATCTTACAAGGAAGTAGATGCAGAAACGCAATACTGAATTATAGGTTTCAATCTTATATTGAATTGTTGAAATTACTGCCATCTCAAAGGCCAGCAATCAGCAGTGATGATACAGTTTTTTTAACAACAAACATCAGGGGATTCCCCAATATTTTCTACATTATTGGGAATTCTTGCATATCACTTGGAAAACCACAAGAGAGCAAATTTTAACTAAAATAATAAATAATGAATTAAGAAGAAACGCGCAGACCTCTATGCACATACAATAGGCAAATTGCTCAATTCACGTTTTCTATCCATAGATTAACCTTATTGTATCCAGAAAACAAGAAAGGAATAGACGAATGTCTCCACCTGACAATGATGGACTATTGGGCAATTCTCTACTACAAACAACAACATTTAGAGACTATGTAAATAAATTGTTCAAAATAAGACAGGAATCGATAATCGTAAAGAATATTTGGACTTATTATACGAAACAATGGTCCTGAATAATGAGAGTCCTACCAAACCAGTCCGTGACATGGCCCGATTTAAAATCACGCTTGAAGGCTATAATCTAGCCTTCCTTTTCTATGTTGACGTTTATCCGTCAGCCAATCTAAGGCAAATATTTAATTATACGCTTCAAGCTTATATTGGATTGATGAAAATACTGCTATCTCAAAGGCCAACAATCAACAATGATAATGCAGTTTACCCAATTCTCTCTGAATTTTTAGTATACCTTGCATAGCACTTGGAAAAGCACAAACGAGCTCATTTTAAGTAAAATAAAAAATAATTTATTACAAGAAACGCGGCAGACCTCTATACACACAATGAACTAATTGCGTGACTCAATATTTGGAACGTGAATCATAACTCCTCACTTGTCTGCGATAATAAATTTAGTTTTCCTATTAAATTAAGTGATCATCAGTGATAATATTGGTGCGAATAAGTAAGTCACCCGTGTCATTATTAGTGCGTGTGGAATTTTGGTGTTTTTCTCCGGAAAATACTTAGATGAAAGTTGATTTGGATGAATTTAGGCCTATGCTTTGCGCGTATCAGGTCATTAAAGTCGCCTATACCAAAATACAGTATCTGTTTTGTAACATCCTAATTATTCCCTAATCATAACCAATAATTGATGTATCCCCTCGATTTTTCTGTTAGTCATCACAACAGGCCCTGTGATGTGAACAATTGTAATCCTGTCCACCTTGTCAAAGAAATTAATCACAATAATCACTATTATCTGGACGACCTACTATTTAATCCAGGGTTATTTGTAAACCAAACATATAAAATTAAATTTAAATGATACAAAAAATGTACAATATGCAATGAAAATGTAAACAAACCGGCTTATAATGTGGACACTGCAGACAAATTCATCACGAGCAATGTGCCAATATCAATTAAACAGAGGCACGAATAATGCAAAAAGAAAAGAAAAAAGTGCCGCGACACAGGATACCGCGCACGACAAACAACAGAAATGGAGGGACAACCTCGAAACGCATTAAAAGGCGTATCAAATTGCTAAAAGATAATTTGAGAGGAAATAGGCATTTACAGCTATACCAAGACATTCCAGTCACCTCCCACAGTATCCACAACCGCCTGGTACGCATTGGTCGCCTCTTACGACCAGCAGCCTGGCTAACGGGTGAATTCAAACCCGCCACCCGCACAGGGAGTAATGCCAAATTAAATTGGATGATGATGATGATGACGTATAAAAAAAATGTACTGTCATTAGAGTATAGAAAAATTTGGGGATGTGCCAAAACACGACATATTGAAAGCATTCAAAAATTCCAAAGAGATTTGTCTGCAATAAAAACATTTACAGAGACAAAACTGACGCAAGCTTAATTCTACACCTCAACGTCAAGCATAACTTAAAGTTCAAAACCTATACAGAAGATTAAAAATTGATCATTGTTAATATGTTATAATGTAATTAAAGGATAGTCAGGTTAACCAGTTGCATTGTTTCCAATTTAAAATATATTATTAATTAATTCAAAATAAAAATATTGAGATTCATTCCACAAAAGCTGTAGGTCTACCTCCGCATTATGCTACGTAATGAATATAAAAACAAGAGTGGAAGGAGCGAGGTAGGTACACAATTAAACACAATTAAAATGTTATCTTCCTCTCTATGTGCCATCTACTCTGAGGTTAGCAGTCAACAAAGATATTTTTACTTTCGGTGCTGCTTCTTTAAATAGCTCGTTCGTACTACGAAATGGAACGATTCTCTAAATAACAATTAACCAGGACATCCATCATCTACCGACACTTCTACTGCATTTTTCCTATATTACGAGCAGTAATATCGTACTGAGTCTAAAACATACAGATGGCGGTTAGGGGAATACTGGGCAGATGTGCAGGGTAGGAGGGAAATAAAATACCTCTCGCGGACCAAACAGACACAGCAATGGAAAACAGCACTTTAGTAACAATCCCAAATGGATGCTAAGAATGCTAGTACAGCCAGAATGCAGGAAAACTGACCACGGTTGTTTTTAAAAGGACAGAGGGTGCGAAGAATCTCCAAGTCCCTGTCCCAAGCGGAAATACCCTAAACATAATTCAAGATATGAATAGAATGGAAGTGGATATTCTAGACGTGAGATAAAGGCTATGGAAGGGATCGGAAATGCACGAGACAAGATCGCACCCTGGAAATGAGAACAGACAGAATAATCGTAACAAAAATGTGGAGAATAATATCATTCAGATTTACGCCCCCACAGCGTATAATGATGAAACAACCTTGGAATAATTCTAAGCCGAATTATTAAAATAATTAAGTACACCAAAATGCGTGAGCTCACTATATTTATGGGACACTACAACGCTGAAAGTCGTCAAGGAACTAATAGGGCCTCGGTACTGGCAACGAAAAAGGCGATAGACAAAATACGTAGATTTTATTCTCACCCTTTCTTAGTCATACTCACGGGGAATGCCTGACTTATTAGTAGTTTCAACCGTGTCACGACTTTTGGGATGTGAAGAAGGTTCGTCTATGAATGGGACAAACGGAATTCAATACCTAAACACCGAAGCGGATGACAGGTTAGCCATCACCAGGTCAGCAGTGCAATGCGACATCAAGACACCACTCAATCACATGTCCAGGTCATAAAAATACTGGAAAAAAAAAGAATCATTATCGCCACTAGTAGACGATTTCAACAGCATTTATAGAAATGGCACCATAACAGCAGTCTAGTTAACATCCACCTATACTAAAACGCGTAGCGATCACAGAATGATAAGTCTGATGAGCCACGCCTTGAAGGTATTTCTAAATGTCATCCATAGAAGAATCTATAGCAAATTCGAGAAATATTTCCGTGATTCACATGTTGATAGCGGAGTTATTGGATTTCTTCGTGCACGAAAGCTAAATCGCAGGACTACAGCTGAATGCATAGAAAACCAAATCGATGGTCGTCAGCAAGTATGATCTAATTAAGCAAAACCGGCAGAACAACGGGTATTGAAGCAGTGGAAGAAGTCGTATAAATATATTGGCTGCTACGTGATCAAGGTGTGAAACAAGATGCAGGAAATGCGATTCAGAATTGTGCATTTCATCGTATGAGAAATGTCTTAATGGGACGAGACGTGAGAGTCTCACTCCAGATTCGTCTCCTAAGGTGATATGTGCACATCTTCTGCCTTTCGGGGTTGCAGAATGGACATTAACGGTAGCCATATGCAACAAAATTCAATTGTGCAAGTACAGGAGGATACTGAAAATACCGTGGACGGCAAAGGTAAGAAATGAGGAAGTCCTCCGGCGACTCCACAACATTATTAATAACATTAAGACAAAAAACTACAATACCTAGAACATGTTATTTAAAATGATAAATACCAGCTTCTCCAAAATATCATTCAGACAAAAAAGGCACGGAAAAGACGAGGTACATGCTATTGCTCGCCAACGCTATGGAAGACACCGGTTTATGTAGTCTGTGAATGGCTACAGAATTCTAGCTGGGAGAAGCAAAATGGTCCCACACTAGTGCAGTCTGGAGATTAGTTTATCACTTAATCAACCAGATATTTGACAAGGCCTGGTATGTAGGGCTCATCTGGAAGTTAAACAAACTGTCCACATGCAGAAACTCTAAAATACTATATTTCTAACAGACTCTTTAGAGTAAAGTAGACGATGAATACTCGCTTGACAATAGAGTCAAATAGTTGACATGACACGTAATGCCAAATCAAATTGAATAGTAATTGAAACGTATAAAAAAAATATGGTACTGACATTAAAATGTAGAAAACTTTGGGAATATGCCAAAACACGCCAAATTTTAAAGATTCTAGAAAGGTTTGCCCGTAATAAAACATTTACAGAGACCTGGGCATTAAGGATGAATCCACTGAAGAAAGAAATAATATATGTCAATTAAAATATGGACAATATTGACACTTGTTACAAGTTACATGTAACGTATTTTCTGATGCCCTGGTTTTTAATCCTACAATTTTCAAAGTCATTTCTTGGTATCAAAATGCCGCTGAACAAGTCTCGTTCATATCTCATTCCAGGTACACTGGTGCTCAAGAGCATATTTGTCCGCGGTTTCTCGGCCATCACAACCGAGGACGAGTAACTGCATTTGTTCAGTAGCTACGGCGCTACGAGTAGCAGTAAAAATTATGCAGGACAATTCTGACGTGTCCAAGGGCTACGGCATCATCACATTCGAGAGCGAAGATGAAGCGAAACGCTGCCAGCAGGAGTCCCACGATTTTGTCCTGCACGATAGGTCGGTACATTTTGCACCAGCCATCAAAAAACAGGTAACTGGAATTGTTTACCCAGCCTAGTTGGTACAGACGCTACTCGCTTTGTACTGAACATTGGAGAGGAAGAGGGCAGGAATCATCGCGGGCGATTGTGCCCACATTCCTCAGTTTTCAAGAGCTTAAGATAATTCTCGGGGGATACCCCACTCCCCTGAATGCTGGCTTCTTCCTTTACCTTTGCCCTAACACTTAGGCCTGTAAATATTGATTTTTTTTTATAAACTGTTGTGATCTGAGTTCGCTACGCAACAGTATGTTTAATATAATTATGTGTTTGCAAATCAATATATTAGGCATTCGTGTAGTAGGAGGACGATAAACAAAATTATGTCTTATGAAAATATGTCCATAAAGGATGGCAAGGTTAACATTAGGATTCAATATAGGCTCTAAAATTTACATTTTTATCTGTATTGTGTAGCGTACTCTAGTGCCAAATTGCAAGTTAGTCGGGGCATTTCGACCAGCAAAACCCACGGCTAGTTGCTTCCGTTTTTCATCAACTATGGCACAGTAACAAAGGCTGTGATTGTCAAGGACTGGATTGGCATGCCGAGGGGCTACGGCACCTTCGAGAGTGAGAATGATGCGAAGCGCCTCCAGCGGGAGTCTCTCGGTCTTGTACTGCGCGGGAGGAAACTGAATATTGCACCAGCGTTCAACAAACAATTAAATTAGGGCAAATTGTTTATTTTCGCCCAGCCTAGTTTTATATCGAGTATCTGGGAGAGAGGGTTCAAACACCATCGCGGGAGTTGCTGTCCAAGCGTTCCCAGAGGTTTTCTGGGAAGCAAAGATAATTATCGAGGGATTCAAAATAGCTACCCTTTTGGCTACTTTAATGCACATTTAAATAATTATACTACTTTAACGGCAATGACAAATACTACTACGAATACTTCTGTGTAATAAATATTTGGTACCATTTTAAAATGGACGGGTTGAGGGAATAAACTTGTCTATCTATCGTGTGAATCTTCCTAAAAAAAGTCTATGTTTATGCTCTAAATTTGCTTTAGAATTTCGATTAATCTAGTAATTTCATATGCATTTCATATTGCGATAATCAAGCGTCCTACAATATATTTCTATCTTTATAGCATAGCAACTACTTTTTTTATTACTTAATTACTTGATAACACCTAATAATAATAATAACAAAAGCAAAATAGAAATAAATAATGTAACGCAAGAACACAGTTATTTATGACCTTGTAGGTTAGGGAAAGGGTGACAAAGTATGAAATAAAACAAAAGAAATTAAGATAAGGATGTACCTTTTCTGGTCACAAAATAAGCATATACCCTTACCATTAACTTCTTATCACTTGTTTTGACACATAAACAATATAGTGAAAATATACTTATGGAATTGTTCTCTTTATTTTAAAATTTATTTGTTATTTGATGTCAGCACAAACCCACCTTTAGATTAATTATTAATTATGCATTCGTAACAATGACCGAACTGGCGCTGTGTCTCTGTGACAACATAAATATCGACGCCGATGTCGAATTGCTGGAGTTCGTCTGTAAGCGGTATAACGGAATACTATAATACTATTATCTTCTCGGAATCATCAGACTCCAATACTCAAATCAGTTGTTCACATTGAAAGCCAAGTATCCAAAGAGGACGATGACATGTATTGCAGCCGAAAATCATACGCAAAAAACCGGTCAAAAAGACGAGTCATTTGTTTTGCAACAAGCGGAGAAGCTAGGCAAACTGCTTATGTCTAAAGAGGAAAACCAGAAATTGTCATTGGTACCCTCATGTGTTGATATTGTTGACATGGAAGCTGAATTTCATAACAAGAGACATATACGGATATATACATGGATTTGTAAGTCTTTGTCGGAGACTAATGTTCACTACTTTTACACCCTGCTGCCATTAGAGGTAGACATTGAAATAGAATCAACTCTCCACCCGAGGCAGGCTACAGTTAATGGCTTGTTAATATCCTTTCAAACAGGTAATTCAGGGAAATCACCTGGCTCCACCTACTCCAACTAACGCCGGCAAGTAGACTATATTAACAAGAAGGAACGGACGGGAACACTGAAAGTCCATACGCCCCAGCCCGAAGGCAAATGAGAAATCAGTTGCGGGCAGGAGACTCAGAGCAAGGATTAGGATTTAATGGGTTTCCTTGTTGTTGAATATTCAATGGTAGGGGCGGATTTAGTGAATAAAAACCTAACCCTAGATAGATATTCGATGGTAGTGCGGTGTTAGTCAGTAATTATCTCACACTATCCTATGTATCTACCCTACGTTCATTCTTCTAGTAAATTGAAATTGAAAAGGCTGATAGTGATATTAGGAATGGTATATTGAGAATCAAAAACAGAAGTCGGAATACTAGTAGTCCTCCTAACAGGCCACTGTAGATTTGAAAAGATAACTGCTCGTATCGAGGCCTCGAACCGCAAGTTCTGCTAGGAAGAAGAAAACAACGCAGAACATATGCTGTGCAAGGCAGCATGCATAGTTCCAACGAACTCGGGAGTTAAAAGCCAAGAAGAAACAAGCTGTCATGGAGGTCCTGGAAGGCCACCCCTCTTTAAATATATACAATTTAGGATGTTACTCATTTAATTTGCTACCAAAAGATATTAAAAATATAGACAATATACACTCTTGCACAGTTATTGTGCAATTCAATGATTGCCATTGGTTAAATTATTTTATATATACACTGGGTTAATGTGATGATGCTTTCTTTTAATATAGGAAAATCACTGTAAGCTTGTTCTCTCGCCAAAATCAATACTTAGTTACGTTACATAATCGCCAAATGTCAAATTTAGTTGTATTATATAGTCGTATTAACTACAAATATGGTACTGAAACATATTGCAAATTACCGACGGACAGAAGACATACATAGATTTGTTGCAATAATTCATCATACTATAGGAAAACATTATATATAACTCATGCTTATTTAATATGTGGAAAGTTGTATTTGTTCGAATGTATGTATTGGTCATTGCATACAGATTAAACAATGGTCTAATATTTGCAAATAATTCGCATACAATAATGAAAATCATTGAATTTTCCCGAAAATCTTCCTTAAAATTAAAAGTAGGTGTGGAGGTTGATACAATGCACGAATATACGAAAAGCAAACGCACTAAAATATTCGGAACAAAATGAATTTCGAAGAAAGTATCTGAAACATTACAAGATACTAATAATTGTACCTATAGGCAAACCTCCAACTTATCAAGTGTCTGCTGTTTGAATCCTTTAGCAGGGAATACTGGCGTAATAGTTTTTCCGGAAGCTATGCTTAGTAGAATATTATTGTTATATATTGTAATGGGCGGAGGTATTATTATTAATAAGAATGTTACGAAAATAATATGTAACCATAGATATCAATATATTACTGAGGAAATCGAAACCAAGAGTTTAAACAAGTCAATGGAAATTACCTAATCCAGTGTAACATCAACATTAAAATGAATCCATACCTCCTAGTCGTTGATACAAAAATAACATAACTATCGAGATTACTATAGATTCATAGGTGTAAAAGAAACTCATATAAGAGAGTTTCAGAAGAAACTAATTCAATCAATTGTCCGGCCATTAGCCAATACATTTCCATAAAGAAAGATGTTCTAATGAATTAATCTATCACAATGGATGCCACGGTTTTTCCTAACTCTGTGGCGAATTATTAGGCGCTAAGGAGTTAGAAATTAGTGTTGAGCACTTAGGCATATGTAGCTAGAGTAAAGAACATATAAGCACTATTTTAACTACATGCTGTGTAGAGGATGGAAAAGTAAAGACATCAAGTCGACGCTGTAAAGTCGCGTATACCGTTAAATATACATATAAACAATAATGGTTGTGTACATAATGTTGAAAAGAGTAATAAAAAATCGAATGGATACACAACTACAATTGTCTTTAGCAACTTTGGTGTATATAAAATTCTTTGATGTAATAATTCAGAACGAAGAAACATGAAGGAAGAGATTTTAGCAGAACATAATTATTCTTAATTCGTTTCATCGATAAAAGTGAAAAATTTCTCAGGTATTAGTTAGAAAATTTCAAACATCGTCTCTCGTCACTTCTCACACCACGGTTTAAGAACTGGTTCCCGGACAAAGGCTACAGCCAACGCTGTTACCGTGTCAACGGTTTGACACCGGTAGATGACACTTGAGTAGGCCAGCATGTGTAAAAAACAAAATTCTACCCATAATTCAATTGAAATGCTGAAACTGATTCAACAATTAGTTATATAAATTAGCTAATGGTGTAATGCACAAAAATACGCTGCAAACACAAGTACTAATTATTTTATTGAACAAAGAAATTAGAATATTGGGAATCCAGATGTATCTTTAAATAGAAACTTGAATATGCAACAGGACAAAATATGGCTAATTGTCCCTACCCACGGCAATATCAAAATACACACATACCTATAGCTGCAAATTAACCTTACTACTAACGAAACCTACGTTCTCTTTTATAGTTTTGGGTACTTTCAGGACCCGTTCTTCCGACTTGCAAACCTTACAAGTAAATTGAAACTAATGGCACGCGCTCTAATAGTATCATTAGCCAGGCTGAAGTTGAATGAAGAAAAGCACTGAATTGTCCTGCGGGCTGAAAGATCGCCTTCGAACGCGGATAACACATAGTCTAATTAGTATTTGTGTATAATATAGATATGCTAATTTCAGTTCTATTTAATTTTAACGATTATTTAAAGGCAAAACAATTAATTGCAGTTAATCAAAAAATATTATATAAAAATTAGTCTATTTTTTAAATAATACTCATGGTATGGCATGTTTATGTTTAAAAGGAATAAAATATGTATTTGTCAAAATAAATTAATGGTTTTGACCATAAAACTAAAATAGTAAACTGCATAACCTGTGCAAATTATATTTATACAATGTCCATATTTTTAAAACCACACTTGAGGAATAGACAATTAAACCGGTGTAATCATTTTACCCGCCCTGTACGTTGAAACTATTTTTGCTATGTCCGCCAAGATACACTCACGAGGAATGCTTGACTTATTAGTAGTTTCAACCGTGTCACGACTTTTGGGATGTGAAGGAGGTTCCTCTATAAATGGGACAAGCGGAATACCTCAACACCGAGGCGGATGACAGGTTAGCCATCATCAGGTCAGCAGTGCAATGCGCCATTAAAACACCACTCCCTCACATGTCGAGGTCATAACAATTTTCGAAGAAAAAAAATCATTATCGCCACTAGTAGACGATTTCAACAGCATTTATAAAAATAGCACCATAAAAGCAGTCTGGTTAACATCCACCTATACCCAAGAAGCCGAATACTAAAACGCGTAGCGATCACAGAATGATAAGTCTGATCAGCCACGTCTTGAAGGTATTTCTAAATGTCATCCATAGAAGAATCTATAGCAAATGCGAAAAAATGGCAGTGATTCACATGTTGGTAGAGGAGTTATTGGATTTCTTCGTGCACGAAATCTAAATCGCAGGACTACAGCTCAATGCATAGAAAACCAAATCGATGGTCGTCAGTAAGTATGATCTAATTAAGCAAAACCGGCAGAACAGTAGGAATTGAAGCAGTGGATGAAGGCGTCTGATAAATATATTTGCTGCTACGTGATCAAGAAGTGCAACAACATGCAGGAAATGCGATTCAGAATTGTGCATCTTAGAGATGCATTTCACCGTATGAGAAATATCTTAAAAGGACGAGACCTGAGATTCTCACTCCAGATTCGTCTTCTAAGGTGATATGTGCACATCTTCTGCCTTGCGGGGTTGCAGAATGGACATTAACGGTAGCCATATGCAACAAAATTCAAGCATTGTGCAACTACAGAAGAATACTGAAAATACCGTGGACGACAAAGGTAAGAAATGAGCAAGTGCTCCGGCGACTCCACAACATTATTAATAATATTAAAACAAAAAAAACTACAATACCTAGAACATGTTATTTAAAATGATAAATAGCAGCTTCTCTAAAATATCATTCAGGCAAAAAAAAGAAGGCACGGGAAAGGCCGACGGAGAACAGCATGGATGAAAAACTTACGACAATGGTTCGGCCAGAGCAATACTTCTCTGTTTCGAAAGGCTGACGAGGTACATGCTGTAGCTCGCCAACGCTATGGAAGACACCGGTTTATGTACTCTGTAAATGGCTACAGAATTCTAGCTGGGAGAAGCAAAAGGGTCCACACAAGTGCAGTCTGAAGATTAGTTTATCAATTAATCAACCTGGTATTTGACAAGGCCTGGTATGTAGGGCTCATCTGGAAGCTAAATAAACTGTCCACATGCAGAAACACTAAAATCCTATATTTCTAAGAGACTCTTTACTCGCTTGACAATAGAGTCAAATAGTGAACATGGCACGTAATGCCAAATTAAATTGAATAGTGCACGTATAACGACATTAAAATGTAGAAATCTTTGGCACATCCCGCCAAAGCATGCCAAATTTCAAAGATTCCAGAAAGGTTTGCCTGTAATAAAACCATTTACAGAGACCTAGGCATTAAGGATGAAGCCATTGAAGAAAGAAATAATCTAAGTCAATTAAAATATGGACAATATTGACACTTGTTACAAGTTACATGTTAAGTATTTTCTGATGCCCTGGTTTTTAATCCTACAAACTTTAAAGTCATTACTTGGTATCAAAGTGCCGCTGAACAAGTCTCCTTCATATCTCATTCCAGGTACACTGGTGCTCAATCGCATATTTGTCCGCGGTTTCTCGGCCATCACAACCGAGGACGAGTTACTGCAATTGTTCAGTAGCTACGGCGCAACAACAGTAAAAATTATGCAGGACAATTCTGGCGCGTCCAAGGGCTACGGTTTCATCACCTTCGAGAGCGAGGATGAACCGAAACGCGGCCAGTAGGAGTCCGACGATTTTATCCTGCACGATAGGACGGTACATATTGCACCAGCCATCAAAAAAACAGGTAACTTCGGGAATTGTTTACCCTGCCTAGTTGGTACAGGCACTGCTCGCTTTGTACTGAACATTGTAGAGGAAGAGGGCAGGAATCATTCCTCAGTTTTCAGGAGTTTTCTGTATAATAAAGATAATTCTCGGGGGATACCCCCACTCCCCCAAATGCTGGCTTTTCCCTTTACCTTTGCCCTAACACTTGTGATCTGAGTTCGCTAAGCAAAAGTATGCTGAATATAATTATGTGTTTGCAAATCAATATATTAGGCATTCGTGTAGTAGGGCGATAATCAATTATATCTTATGAAAATATGTCCATAAAGGATGGCAAGGTTAACATTAGGATTCAATATATGCTCTAAAATTTATATTTTTATCTGTATTGTGTAGCGCACTCTAGTGCCAAATTGCCTATTAGTCGGAGGCATTTCGAGCAGCACGACCCACGACGAGTTGCTTGCGTTTTTCATCAACTATGGCACAGTAACAAAGGCTGTGATTGTCAAGGACTGGATTGACATGTCGAGGGGCTACGGATTCATCACCTTCGAGAGCGAGGATGATGCGAAGCGCCTCCAGCGGGAGTCAGTCGATCTTGTACTGCGCGGGAGGAAACTCGATAATGCACCAGCGTTCAACAAACAAGTAAATTGGGGCACATTTCTTATTTTCACCCAGCCTAGTTTTATATCGGGGAGAGAGGGTTCAAACACCACGCGGAAGTTGTTGTCCAAGCGTTCCCAGAGGTTTTCTGGGAAGCAAAGATAATTATCGAGGGATTAAAAGAAAAATAGCTATCCTTTTAGCTACTTTAATGCACATTTAAATAATTATACTACTTTAGCGGCAATGACAAATACTACTACGAATACTTCTGTTTAATAAATATTTGGTACCATTTTAAAATTGACGGGTTGAGGGAATAAACATGTTTGTCTATCATGTGAATCTTCCTAAAAAAAAGTCTGTGTTTGTGCTAGAGCACAATTTACTTTAGAATTTCGATTAATTTAGTAATTTCGATAAAAATTATAGAAACCTATCTAGATATTCTAGTTTATGCGTGTCAAGTTGATCTTCATATTGCGATAATCAAACGTCCTACAATATATTTCTATCTTTATAGCATAACAACTACTTTTTTTATTACTTAGTTACTTGATAATAGCTAATAATAATAATAATAACAAAAGCAAAGAACACAGTTATTTATGATCTTGTAGGTTAGGGAAAGGGTGACATAAAATATGAAATAAAACATGAGAAATTAAGATAAGGATGTAATTGGCCTTTTCTGATCACAAAATAAGCATATACCCTTCCCATTAACTTCTTATCACTTAGCTTGACAAATAAACAATATAGTGAAAATATCCTTATGGAATTGTTCTCTTATTATAAAATTTATTTTTTATTTGATGTCAGCATAAACCCACCTTAATTTTTAATTATTAATTATACATTCGTAATAATGACCGAACTGGCGCTGTGTCTGTCTTGTCTAATGAGAAGATAAATATCGAAGCCGATGTCGAATTGCTGGAGTTCGTCTGTAAGCGGTATGACGGAATACTATAATACTATTATTTTCTCGGAATGGTCAGACTCCAATGCTCAAACAAATCAGTTGTTTACATTGAAAGCCATGTATCCGAAGAGGACGATGCTATGTATTGCAGCCGAAAATCATTCGCCAAAAATCTAGGGTTGTTTTGCAACAACAAGCGGAGTACCTACGCAAACTGCTTATATCTAAAGAGGAAAACAGGAAATTGTCGTTGGTACCCTCATATGTTGATATTGTTGACATGGAAGCTGAAGAGACATATAAGTCCAGCCCTACTGATGGTTCGGCCTAAACGTGCAAATCCATGGATTTGTAAGTCCTCGTCGGAGACGAATGTGCACTACTTTTACACCCTGCTGCCATTAAAGATAGACATTGAAATAGTTGACAGAATCAACTCTCTACCCGAGGCAGGCTACAGTTAATGGCTTGTTAATATCCTTTCAAACAGGTAATTCAGGTGAATCACCTGCCTCCACCGACTCCAACTAACGCCGGCAAGGAGTACTATATTAACAAGAAGGAAACAACACGCAACAGGAACGGACGGGAAGACTGAAAGTCCATACGCCCCAGCCCGAAGGCAAATGAGAAATCAGTTCCGGTCTGGAGACTCAGAGCAAGGATTAGGATTTAATGGGTTTCCTTGTTGTTGAATATTCAATGGTAGGGGCGGATTTAGTAAATAAAAACCTAACCCTAGATAGATATTCGATGGCAATTGTGGTTTTAGTCAGTAATTATCTCACACTATCCTATGTATCTACCCTACGTGCTTTCTTCTAATAAATATTGATAGGGCTGATAGTGGTATTAGGAATGGTATATTGAGAATCAAAAACAGAAAAGTTAGAATATTAGTAGTCCTGCTAACAGACCACTGTAGATTTGAAAAGATAACTGTACGTATTGAGCCCTCGAACCGCAAGTTCTGCTAGGAAGGAGAAAACACCGCAGAACATATGCTGTGCAATTTCAAGGCACCATGCATAGTTCCAACGAACTCGGGAATTGAAAGTCAAGAAGAAGCAAGCAGTGAGGGAGGTCCTGGAAGGCCACCCCTCTTTAAATATACTACAATTTAGGATGTTACTCATTAAATTTGCTACCAGAAGATATCAAAAATATAGACAATATACATTTTTGCACAGTTGCACAGTGTGCAATTCAATGAAACGGTACTATCGTTACCTATTTTTAAGAAATGCCATTGGTTTAATTATTTTATATATAGACTGGGTTAATGTGATGATGATTTCTTTTAATATAGGAAAATCACTGTAAGCTTGTTCTCTCGCCAAAATCAATACTTAACGTTACATAATCGCCAAATGTCAAATTTAGTTGTATTATATAGTCGTTATAACTATAAACATGGTACTGAAACATATTGCAAATTACCGACGGACAGAAGACAGACATAGATTTGTTGCGATAATTCATCATACTATAGTAAAACATTATATATAACTAATGCTTATTTATAACGTGGAAAGTTGTATATGTTCAAATTTATGTATTGGTCATTGCTTACAGATTAAATAATCGTCTAATATTTGCAAATAATTCGCATACAATAATGAAAAACATTGAATTTGACCGAAAATCTTCATCGTGCAACTCTTCATATTAAAATTAAAAGTGGGTGTAAAGGTTGATGCAATGCACGAATAGACGAAAAGCAAACGCACTAAAATACCCGGAACTAAAATGAATTTCGAAGAAAGTATCTGAAACATTACAAGATACTAATAATTGTACCTCCAACTTATCAAGTGCCTGCTGTTTGAATCCTTTAGCAGGGAATACTGGCGTAATAGTTTTTCCTGAAGCTATGCTTAGTAGAATATTATTGTTATATATTGTAATGGGCGGAGGTATTATTATTAATAAGAATGTTGCGGAAATATGTTACAAGAGATATCAATATATTACTGGGGAAATCGAAACCGAGAGTTTAAACAAGTCAATGGAATTCACCTAATCCAGTGTAACATCAACATTAAAATGAATCCATACTTCCTTGTCGTTGATACAAAAATAACATAACTATCGAGATTACTATAGATTCATTGGTATAAAAGAAACTCATATAAGACAGTTTTAGAAGAAACTAATTCAATCAATTGTCCGGCCATTAGCCAATATATTTCCATGAAGAAAGATGTCCTAATGAATTAATCTATCACAATGGATGCCACGATCCCGCCTTTAATAACTAAAAGAGAAACGTAAGAAAATGTGCGCAGAAGTCGGCCTACTATCTACGTAGGATCATGAAGCTGTACAGCGGTTTTTCCTAACGGAGGTTCAACTCTGTGGCGAGTTATTAGGCGCTAAGGAGTTAGAAATTAGTGTTGAGCACTTAGGCAGATGTAGCTAAAGTAAAGAACGTATAAGCACTATTTTAACTACATACTGTGTAGCGGATGGCAGAGGTAAGTAAAGACATCAAGTCGACGCTGTAAAGTCGCGTATACCGTTAAATATACACATAAACAATAATTATTGTGTACATAATGTTGAAAAGAGTAATAAAAAATCGAATGGATACATAACTATAATTGTATTTAGCAACTATGGTTTATATAAAATTCTTTGATGTAATAATTCAGAACGAACAAACATGAAGGAAGAGATTTTAGCAGAACATAATTATTCTTAATTCGTTTCATCGATAAAAGTGAAACATTTCTCAGGTATTAGGTAGAAAATTTCAAACATCGTCTCTCGTCACTTCTCACACAACGGTTTAAGAACTGGTTTCCGGCCAAAGCCTAGAGCCATCGCTGTATCCGTGTAAACGATTTGACACCGGTAGATGACACTTGAGCAGGTTAGCCTTTGTAAAAAACAAAATGCTACCCGTAATTCAATTGAAATGCTGAAACTGATTTAACAATTAGTTATATAAATTAACTAATGGTGTAATGCACAAAAATGCGCTACAAACACAAGTACTAATTATTGGAAATTAGAATATTGGGAATCCACATGTAGCTTTAAATAGAAACTTGAATATGCACCAAGACAAAATATGGCTAATTCTCCCTACCCACGACAATATCAAAATACACACATACCTATAGCTGCAAATTAACCTTACTACTTACTAAACCTACGTTCTCTTTTATAGTTTTGGGTACTTTCAGGACCCGTTTTAAAATACGGACTAAGAAGTCTAGAATGTACGCGACTTCTTGCGACTTGCAAAACTTACAAGCAAATTGAAACTGATGGCACGCGCTTTGATACTAACATTAGACTGGCTGAAGTTCTTCAAAATGAAGAGAAGCACTGAATTGTCCTGCGGGGTGATAGATCGCCCACGATCGCGGATAAAACATAGTCTAATTTGTATATAATATAGATATGCTAATTTCAGTTCTATTTAATTTTAATGATTATTTAAAGGCAAAGCAATTAATTGCAGTTATTCAAAAAATATTATATAAAAATCGCTTATTGTGGCTGTCCTTTATTGGTCTGTTTTTTTAAATAATACTCATGGTCTTGCATGTTTATGTTTACAAGGAATAAATTATTTATTTGTCAAAAGAAATTAATTGAATACGATCATAAAACTAAAATAGTAAACTGCATAACCTGTGCAAATTATATTTATACAATGTCCATATTTTTAAAACCACACTTGAGGAATAGACAGTTAAACCGGTGTAATCATTTTACCTGCGCTGTACGTTGAAACTGTATTTTTGCTATGTCCGCCAAGATAAGCGATTAAAAATAGGCTGCATTAAATCTAAGTTATCTGTAGTATAAGTGCTTTATTTAATTAAGTGCATTGTCATTGGCATATTGCAGAGTGTATTGATCTGTGTTGATTTCGTTATTCATTGAAACCAATCAATTATTACTGACTTCTAACGGATGTGAATTATATGAAGTTAGAATTTACTGTATTCACAACATTATTCTATAGTTTCGCCTGTGATATCTAACTCCTTTCTTACCCTGGCCCTCTATGTTTGTGAGTCACTTCGATCGGCCCGAAGTGTGACGAGTATGTGACCCAGTTATTTTTCCTATTCGTTTTTTTTATCGTACTTGTATATTTGTTGTATTGCTTTGTTACTATATACCATTAATGTTTTATATTGTTGCAATTTCAAATTAACATCGAAGGCAATATAATATAACTACAAGATATAAATTTTTGCACTGTTAATACTTGTTCCGGCGGACTTTACATCCGACGGTGATAGGTGGTTGATAATTAAACAAAGCTGTGATTTAAGCCCTGAACAACATAATTTAAATAAAAGTAAAAATAAAAATAAAAATGTCTCTGGCGCGAGCAATATTCTTGATATACTACTTGATATATTGTTGAAAAATGAGACGTTTTCGCTCCGTGAGTAGTTGTTTTCTGCGGCCCCGTCCAATTATGCGCAATCGTGTTTATCGAGTTTCCTTCGCTACGCAGTTAGTTGACGGATTTTGCAGACAGACATACATAACACAGAAATCGCAAAAATCGGGTTTATTTCGACTATATTAGACATAAAACGTAAACCTTATATTGTAGTTTTTTTCTCGGAAAGTTATCGCATATCAATCTTAGATTGAAAACATGAAGATGTTTTCGGGAAAACAATACCTTCCTTTACAACAGGGATGTATTCGGACATTCGAGGACTATGACAAGGAGATGAGGACCGGCAAGAGGGTGAATAATTTCACGGACAGTGACGCTATTGTCCGGTTCATGCGCAAAGAGTTACAAGAAATGAGGGAAGAGATTAGAAGACTACGCAAGAAGGCGGGGACAGCCATTAAGCAATCGGTACAAGAGAAGAACGAACAACTTAAGAAAGAAGTGGTCAAAGTCTAGGCCAAACTATACGCCAAGAACACGGTCACCATTGAGGCTTCCTCATCAGCTTCAGCGCAAACCATAAGGAACGGGATACGGAGCAGGAAGCTCATACATGGAAGCAAGCAAGCTGACGAGGCAGCGATGGCCTGCAGATGCATACGACTGCACCAGGATATTAACACAAGACGCATCCTGGAAAGGGGAAGCGCAAGAAAAGCAGGAGAGTGGGCGAGCTAACAACGGAGAATCTCCAAGCTGGAACCGCCGCAATGGTAGTCCACAAGACACTAACAAAACTTAACGGTGATAAACTAGCGAGCAAGACCCGGTACGCGTATTAAATAGTGTGCCAAATCACCAGCGCGGAGGCAACCCGGGCCTCGCTGTATGAGGGCGGCTGAGGCTCACGATCACGGAGTCAGGGAGAAGCGACTTCTTGGTGAAGGTTAACACCTCAACGATAGCCACACTGGAAGCTAGGAAGATACTTGAGTACCGGTTCGCTGAAGCCGGGGCAACGCTCTCTAAAGAGAACTCGTAACTGCGAAACCACCAACGATTATTTTATTATTTTATATAATTTGCCTTGAAACACTTCAATTTAATAGTCGGACTACTGATGTTGGTAACAAAATGTTATTGTCATTCGCCGCCAACGGCAGTCAGTTCTCCCTCACCAAGACTCAGAGGACTGATTCGTATTACCCGACTATCGCCTTGAAACCGATACTTGAGTTTAACTTTTTACCTTTGGTAAATCGATCCTCCCTCACCAAGACTCAGAGGATCGATTTATTCCCTTGCAGCTATCAGCTTACACTGATAATTGTGCCCCATCTCCCTCTTGTGACGGTTCTCCCTCACCACGACTCAGAGAACCGTTTCAAGAACATCCTCGACGCCGAGCGTTGATCCTATCTTCCCCGTAAGGCGGCTTGACGGTTTTTAACCCTCCCCGTGCCTGTATTACGAAGAGCTGACCCCGGCGACGGACTGCAGCTTCCTTCACCAACCCCGTCGACGCCGAGCATCGATAACAGTTGTTTTATGACTAATGCATGATTTAACATTACAGTGTCTTCTCATAATCAAATTATGTCATTATCATTCACAGATGTCGCTCGAATTATTGCTTTACAGCAAGATGTTAAAAGTCAAGTTAATGTGTCGGGAAATTTGTATATACTCAGAACAACAGTTTTTCACCGCTTCTAGCTATTCGCGGCATGCTGATTCCGGTCGCAGAAGATTCACCACGATAAGAGACCATCGATTCTTATGGATTATATGCAAAAAGGCCGGAAATAGTTAATATAGAGGCGTGTGCTTTTCACCGATGAATTTTGGTTTCGGTTGAGATCGGGTGATAGAGAATGGATGGATGGGGGAGTTTGGAGGCGAATAAGTGAACAATAGGCCAAAGTGTGTAGTCAGATAGAAAAAGCTAGGATGGGCTAGAGTTTCCTTTGAAGGGCGAACTGACCTTATCATCATCAATGGCTTTCTAAATGTTGGTCGATATATAGACGATAACTTGGCAGAAGCTGTTATACCATTTGCTCCATTTATAGCAAGTTAAAATTCGCGAAAATGCAAGACCGCACAACATAAAAATTGACACCAAGTACTTGAAGGAAGTGGGCCTTAATACTAGCGAATTGATATATAGTTGTTAATTGTTCATATTGCGGTATATCAATGAAGTAACATAAAATTAGCAGCAAGGAAGGTTTCTGTCTGGCTCTGGACGACGTACTGTGTATATTTCACAGTAAAAATGGGCAATAATTATTTTAGAAATATAAAAATTAAACTTTTAAACAGTAAATGATTAATTACAAATTTAATTAATATTTATTATAATTTAAATACATATTGTGAAATTAATAATTTAATTAATCGAAATCTATTTTTGATTCGCTTTCTACTTCTGCATTAAATTATATTTTATAGAAAAAAATATTATAATAATATTAATATTGATATAATAGTTGTATAATAATAATTGTAATATTATGTGGTTATGGTAGTTACAACATTGTATCTACATTGTGCTGCGCTATTTTGAAGCTATCTGGGTTTAATTGAATTACGAAATCACAAAATATCGCTTATTCATAGTTTGTGTTTTTGAGAGTTTTTGTTTTGATTTGAAAAGTTATAAGAGAGTATAATTCTGAAGATATACAAAGACGAAAGGTATAAAAATAATACTATTATGCACTCTTAATTCGTACCTTTTTATTTTTTTTGTTTATAAATGAATACTTTAGGTTACGTGTCAGACATTGTCGGGTAGCAATCTTTGAAAAATAAAATAATATAACTTGTTATGGACCCATTAATTGAAAAGAACTTTCCAAATCTATCCCCTAATATATTTAATAATGTGTTTAAACTACTACCGCTTTCTGTATCAAAATATATTTGTTTTTTATAGTTTAAGAGGAGAGTTTAATGAAATAAATTAAAACTACAGAATATTCGATAGCTGATAAACTTATTATATTCTGGGAAACGAACTTATCAAGTAAACTCAATGCCCTGATAGTTAGGAATATACGCATACTGAATAAACCTTTTGATTACTATCTACATCTCTACAAGTAGGCTCATAGTACGATTTCATTATATAAATACTGTCGGCAAAGAATCATTCGAGATTCAGTAATAGCATGCCTTTAGATGTCCTGGGCCTTTAGGTGGGTTTACACGCTCAAGTAATTTGCACAAATTGGCTAGTTTGCACAAGAAAATCGTTGCGTGTAAACAAAAGCATAAAGTTTGTGCAAGCCAAAAAGTTATGATTGCGTAAAATCTATCTGGAGAAAAACGGCTTGACGTTTGTGTATTGGCATGAGCGTTTAGACATTGTTCTCAGCTCCAACCTGGGCATGCGCATCGGTCAATGGTGACGTTTAATTGTCTGTTCCCCCGACCTTATCACTTATCAGCTGACAGTTTCTATTTAGTTTTGTGTTTATTAGCTAACTGTTTATTCAAAATGTCGAAAGAAAAATACTTTCTTTGTGAATTGATTAAACAATAAGTCGTGTCCATGTTTACGGAAAGTCAAGAGCAAAGTGTACAGCACCCGTAGTGCTAAACCTTAAGCGTATAATATTTTAGTAGTAAAAATGAATATTCAACAGTCAGTTTTTTTTTAGAAGACCGGTATGAACATACATAGACCCCCAGGAATCCAATTTTTTGTGGCGATTAACGCTTAACTTTAGTTAAGGTAAATACTATTTGTTCATCGCTATGAACTCAGCACTTTACAGCGCATATTGATAGAGATCGCTCAAAAATCCCACCCTTGGTCTTCATCCTTACGTAAAAAAGATCTTAATTAATTGACAAGTTTACTATATATGGAGCATTTTACAGGTTCGCGCAAAGTTTAAAAAACGGTCGGATTGTAATACACCTGCTTCTTAGTAAATGCTTGATTTGACTGTTTCCACCATCAGGGGGGCTGAGTATTTTGTTTGTTTTACATATTCATGGGAAATTTGTTATAGTATACACATCCCACCTTTATTAATATAATAAGGTATTTATTTACAAAAGTCAAGTTGTAGTAAACATTCAAAATAGAATCTAACTAATAGTAATAATACTAATAATTTAAAATTTGCTGTACATGTTTTTACAGTACTTTATTACTTTAATTAAATTAGTTGTACAAGTTTTTGATATTACTGTTGGCTCGATTTTTCATAACTTTTATTTGAACTCTGTTTTTATGTGATCAACGAATATATGAGAAATTTAAGAATTGAAATGGCCTTCAATGAATTATAACTACTTGGAGAACATATTAATACGGATGATATAGTTAAAACACATCAACTTTTGCATTTATCCATTTCTCCGCCAGAGGGTCAGTAGAGGAGGCCCTGCAAACATTAAGATGTAAGTGTTTTGTATAAGTTCTTTATATTGATATTTATACATATCTTGAGCTTTATATATAGAAACATTACTATATTACATTATTCTTCTGAATGCGCTATCTGTGGGGTTGCTAGGCGCCTCCCCAGGTGGCGGGTAGGGGAAAGACTCCTAGATATGGATGGTACCGAAATAATGAAAAACTCAGGGCGGACCAAAACCAGCATCTGATGAAGGGGAGCAGCGATCATCGAAGCGGGAAAGAAAGGATCTAGAAACGGTTCGTTACTAGAATTTTGCAGGCAGACCTATAATAGTCTCAATGGCTGCATTATTGGGATGCGAAAAGCAACGGGTAACTACTTCATTATCAATCCCAAGAACATTACAATGAAAATGCATCCCGAAAATAAAAGCCCCCAGTCCTCGACAGGCCCAAAATGGTCAGGGGTCCCTGAGAGGAAAACTAAAACGAGACTTCAAATAGTCAACAAACCAATTAAAATAGCCTGATGCAATGTCCGAAGTTTATTTGAATTAGAAAAGTTTGTAAATGTATGCCACGAGATGGTGTCGGCGTTAATAACAAACTTGACAGCCATAGGAAATATAATAGAGTACTGTGTTGCACCTCTAGTCTATCTTATTACAGATGTTTTATAGTATGAAATTCCGTATTGCAAACATTTCTGTAGTTACTTTATAAAGTATTATATTTATTATAATAAATATTCAAAATAGAAAGAGATGTCGCTGATATTCAGGTTACGGTAATTGCAGGGGATAGGGGTATAGTGGTCGATATTTTTACGATACAAATAAAATACCTGTTGCAAACATTTAGGTAACAATTCAAAATGAAACGTGACACGTCTCAATTTAAATTCCTTTTCAAACTTATATATAAAGATACAAATTGGCGCGGCCGCAAAAAGATTGATATATTAATTCTTTTTCTCCCCCAGAAATTTTATAGGAGGAGACAAGTTATCTACATAATTCTTCAATGTATAATTTATTTTATGACCTATTTATTAAGACTTGAGCTTATATATTAATGAAAATCGAATTAAAAAATAAATGTTCAGGACAGAAGATAGAGATGCAGTTGTCACTTGATAGAAAAAGATACAACACCTGTTAGTTAACATTTACTAACACTGTATCCATATCATATCGCGAATATAAATCAAGCTTTAGGGATATGATGTGTTATTGTAAATAGTCAAACTACCATAATAAAAATTTATAATTGTTACTAGTTTAAGAAACTCCTGACCACTTTTTATAGTATGTGTATTTAAAATTAATTTCTTTTCATATTAGTTAGACATGAGGGCCTTGTTATTATTATTTATAAGTAGCACTGTTAATTTCATATAAAAGTATTATTTTCTGTTAACAATGAAGGGAAATTTTGATCGCATAAAGAAACATGTCGTAGCTAATCTGACTAGAAGCCAAAGAGTTGCAATTAATAGTTACATCATTTTTAATAATTTCATATAGGTAGTTTAATGTTCACAAGAAATGTTTGTATAATATTTTTTTAATGGAAAAATGGAGAAATATTGTGATTTACTACTTCTACTACAACTACATATGTAATATGTGAGGTATTTTTTTTTTGGAAAAAAAATCATATTTGGTTTTGTAAAAAAGTGTTATTTATAGTTTTAATTTTTAGGTGATTCAATCTTTATAAATGACGCTTCTATGAGAAATAAAATGATTATTGTGTTAAAACAAGAACAGCAAAGCCAGGGTAGAGGACATCATTGGCGAATATGGACTAGGTAACCGAAATGACGACTGATTGAGTCTTCCCAACCGCACAAGGTCCACGTATATAATCGTCCTGTGGGGAGTTTCAAAAAGGTGTTTGTAACGATCATAATTACAAACACTTTCAAAGTCCCCACAAGACTGAATGAGTACTGAATAACTTGCAATCAAATAGACTATATCCTGAGAAATAAGAGAGTATGTAGAGGAGTAAGAAGCTTCAAAATATACCCTGAAGTAGATGTGAACTAAGACCACAACTCGGTTGAAGCCATTCACCTAAAGCTAAATATTCCAAAGTGACTAAAACAGAACCCTAAACCTTATGTTACGAATGCACTATCTCCTTGCGAAGGTTGGTGATCTATGTGGCAAGACAATATTAAGTCTTCGATACTGCATCTAAAGAAGTACATCTATCTATCTTCTCAGATACTCTAGTCATTAGTTTCGACGTCTTCCGACGGATCTCTGTACTCTGTATTTTTCTTTCGATGATAAATCTTTTCGTATCGTTATCTTAAAAGAAGATATATATATATATATATATATATATATATATATATATATATATATATGGATGTATATAGGAAGGATAACTGAAAATAGTATATTTTTATAGGTTATAAAATTTTATTTATTTTTATTTACTTTCGTAATTATATGTGATTTTACAAACTGAATATCAAGTATTTATTACTTGCGTACTTATGTAAAAATATTAATAATAATAAGAACATTGTTAAAAAAATTAATTGCTTTTCGATTTTTATCATAAATTTATTGGAGTACAAAGATTAAAAGTTTGTGCCAAAATTATAATCACTCCTAATGAAGGTCATTAAGTCATATTGGTCATTAAGACTCAAGTCTTAAGCGTGAATTACATTATACTGGGTTTCTCAAGAAATTTGAATAGGTTGTAATTGCTCTTTTCTATTGTGTTTCAACTACTACGTCCCATGGGATAAACCCGCTGCCTGAACACGCCGTTTAGCCATGGAGTGCCCTCACGTGACTTCCCTCTTCCACTTTCTCCTCAAGCCTTAAAGTTTTTTAGAGAATCTGTATATTTAATAAACATAAATACAAGTAAATCAATCGCTGATTCATATACAGACTCAGATCCAAACTCCCCCACAAAATCCCGTTCAACATCACCTATTTTAAAAATTAGAATGACAGTTCCCTAGTTAAAATTAGAGTATCTGCAGATGGTGAACCCGGATTTGTTGAAAACTTGTAAATCAATTTTATAACATCGCTAACGTGAAAGATTTTCAGATGAGTTCCTCATGTCCAGTATAATCGCTAAAATTAAAGGGGAAGCCGCCGTTAATATTTCGTCCAGTCCAGTCCAATAACAAATTGGCAAGAATTGAAAATTGCTCTAATAAATTCATACGGTGATAAACGTGATCATTACAGCTTAAATCATGAGATTACTAATTTAAAAT
Organism: Lordithon lunulatus; assembly: GCA_963942505.1. Taxonomy (NCBI): domain Eukaryota; kingdom Metazoa; phylum Arthropoda; class Insecta; order Coleoptera; family Staphylinidae; genus Lordithon; species Lordithon lunulatus. The sequence goes on along the minus strand of OZ012674.1, from coordinate 21,829,516 downwards.
AAAATGCGAATGAATCACAATGTTTACAACATTTACTTAATTTACAAATTTCATATTTTAATAATCATATTGTTGTTGATGAAGAGAAATACTATCTCGCACAATTTTTTAGGAATAATGCGTTGTGCGTTTTATTAAGAGGGTTGACAGATCCAAATAGGTCCACAAATTCGTGTAAAAATCTACATGACTTAAATGCAGCTCTCAATATGCTAAGTAACGATTTTCAATTGGAATTAATTAAAAATCAAATTGAAAGTATTCACATTTACCTATTTACAGCCTCACATTTAAAATTAATAAAGAACGAATAGCTTTAATGGGAGTGACTTTGAATTCATTCAACAACAATGTAATTCTGTTACATCTTAAATGAATTCACATTCATAGGACAAATATGAACGGATATTATGTATAAAACACAAAAATGCATTATTAAATTTATATTGTATTGAAATGTATCCTACTCTATATGGTGATAAATGTTATTACATATATACTGTCCACTGTCTTATTGTCCAAATATCATTTACTTATTAAGATAATAATGTATAGTATTTCGAAATAACCGATCCTAGAGCCCAGGGGATCACTTCCCTTCATATGGCCTAATTAGATTGGATACTACTCCAGGAGAAAATAATAATATAGCCAATAATTTCTTGAAATATTGATGTCATGTTCAATTTTCTGATCCCTTGGGCATTACACTTAATATAATAAAATACTCAATTTTCGGCAAGAACATGGTGGCATCGTGGACCTGCAACTGTATATAATCAGAGTCAGAAGCCCACTTTCATAAGAGGGTTCCCCGCTTCCCATCAGAGTGCGGCCTGGCCACACACGCGGACTCCCCAGCGGACGCCCCAGCAAGAGGGTATGGTAGCAAGAAATACGGAGGAATCACTTCCTACCAAACATATGGGGAACATGAGTTCTGTAAAATTTATTCACGCCAAAGAGCTGATTTTAATCATGAGATTTATTATAACGACGATTTACATTTATTTTGGGACCCGATATAGATATAATAAAAATAATAAGTGTACAAATGAATAGGTAGTAAGAGCCTAATTGTTATTTTCATATTAGCTACTCTAGATTTTTTTAGTTTGTTTTAAAATATTTTACTTTAAATTTATGCTTGTTTCAGTTAACCAAACAAAAAAAAACAGAACATTTACAGTTCTTGTCTCTTGAAAATAAATATGTGTGTTTCACACAAGCGAAATGCTTTTCCTTATACTTGTTCCCCACTCTCCAACCCGCCTGGCCAGTGTGGAGTTTAACGGTTAACAAACGTCTCTAGTGCGAAGTAGATGATTTTCTCATCTTAACGGTTGAATTAAAGGAAACCCCTAGAAAATGGAGTAGGGCCAGTAGTAAGTCTCCACATATTGAAGAAGAAGGTGAGACATCTGGTAGAAAAAAGTTAAAACACGGGGACTTATTTCAATCCGGGAAACCAAAGCTCTTAGGTCCCGGGGGAAGTGTGGTTAAAAAGTTGAAAATGAAAGAAATTGAAGGAGAGGCACCACCTGGAGTAGAGCATTAATTTGACTTAACAACGGAAACCTCACCGGGACCAGAAATCGATTCAACAAGTATTGGGAGATTGAACGCTCTTTCTTGATTCGGTGGGTGGTGGTGCATGGGCGTTTTAGTTGGCGGAGCGATTTGTCAGGTTAATTCCTATAACAAACAAGACTCTAGCCTGGGCATATTTTCCATATCTTAAAGGTTCGCCCGCCGCGGGTCGTGGTCGTGCGTGATCTTTAGATTACCTTCACAAGTAGACCCACGAATGTGATACTGGTCAACTTACACGTATCTAGGCTACTACATACACGTATGAGCGATGCGTCTCTCATACAGAAAAAGTATCTAAATCGATACAAACCCCAGTAGCCTTCGATAATAACAGAACATTTTACACAGTGTTTCTTATCAGAAGCGTTATACGTAATAAAAACAGCTGCACATATCACTACCCTTGACTAATTCACACTTATGCATTTATTTACTTTATTGCGGCATGTTGATTAATGTTACTAGTTATACTTTACCATGACAATTGTTATTGTGAACAATATATAAATATTTTTAGTTGAAGCGGAAAAACGCCTACATAGCGAATAAAGTGAGAAGACAAACGCAGTGAGTGTCTGCAAAATTATAAACGACTTCGCATGAAATATTTATTAAAATGTGTGCAGGCGAGTTGATTACACTTTGATGTATAAACGATCTCTCTATCATTTTAACTAAAGACGCTACCGAAATCTACATGAAATTACATAATTTTCTCATTTTCTGACGGTTATAGCGTGACAACCGTAAAGAGCATAAGCCTCAATTTGGCTCTAAAATAATCTACATCTTTACATATGCACCATCTCTCTAGCATTTGAAATAAAAACGCTACCGAGTTTAAACGGGGAAAATAAAAATCATTCTCCACAAAAGGCATTAGGTGAGATTTCAAAATTGAATGCAAACCATTTCCCAAACCACAAACTTACTTGGAAGCATTTCTGGGCAACCAACAGTAAGATGTAATGTAAGTGGGAATAACTAACGTCCTGGACTCGGTAGACCTAAACCAATAAGTAAACCTGAACGCGCACCACACCGAGTGCCAGTGCTCTAAATGTCAAAGAGAAGAAATTCATGCAAGTATGCATAGTAATTCAAATTTAGTAATCAGTCAAAAAGATAATCCGCTAGTTATGAAATTTGTATATAGAAAAATGCCATCGGGTGACTATAGAAATAAAAATGTATTCAGCTTACCGTGGCATGAATTTTGTTTAAAGAAAAAATCTATCGGTTCTTCTGTTTTTATGTTTCTCACGTGCACTTGTAATAGGACTAGCTTACACAATAAAAAGCACTATATATTTTTTGCGCATCATGTGGGATTAGACAACATATGTTATAAAGAAAAATGTCAACCAATCAAAGGCATGTTTGAAGTTGTTGCCCACAACCAGTAATGATAAAACAGCTTTTTAACAACAAGCATTTAGTAGATTCCCCAATATTTTCTGCATTATTAACAAACCTTGTATAGCACTTGGAAAACCACAAAAGAGCTAATTTTAACTAAACTAAATAATAATGAATTAGAAGAAACGCGGCAGACCTCTATTCACACACAATGAGCAAATTGCGTTGCTCAGTTCACGTTGTTATCCACAGATTAACCTTATTATATCCAGAAAACAAGATAGGAATGAACTAATGTCTCAACCCGACAATGAGAGACTATTGGACTACTACAAAGAACAACATTTAGAGAATATGTAAATAAATTGAATAAAATAAAATAAGAATCGAGCGTATGACCAGACAATGTTCCTGTCGATAATCGTCAAGAATATTTGGAATTATTATACGAATAAATGGTCCTGAAGAATGAGAATCCTACCAAATCAGTCCGCGACATGGCCCGATTTAAAATCTACGCTTCAAGACTATAATACAGCCTTCCTATTCTACGTTGGCGTTTATCCGTCAGCCAATCTAAGGCATGGTTGGAGTTGTTTTTATCCATCTTTCAAAACTGCTGCCTGATCTTACAAGGAAGTAGATGCAGAAACGGAATACTTAATTATAGGCTTCAAGCTTATATTTGATTGATGAAATTAAGGGATTCGTCATTATATTCTGAATAATTAGGAATCCTTGCATAGCACCTTGAAAACCACAAAAGAGCTAATTTTCGAACATTGCCACAAGTTCAAATTATTTTTAGTGAAATGTATAATACCCTACATATTAGTAAACTTCAAGCAAGAAGAAACAACAATGACATAAATATTGTATATAAATTAATAACTAACACTATAGAATGTACGGATTTACTGGAGCTGATTGACTTTCAAGTGCAATCGAGATCCACCGACAATACCATCATGATCTCCGTGACATGATTGAACCAATTATGATAAAAATTAGGCGATTCTACGCATTTTGCGGAACACTAATATATATTGATTGATATTATTGTGACGTGAGTCAGTTTTATTTATAGGCATATTCATATCAATTTTTGGTCATAGTCTAGGGCGGCATTATTTTGATATGGCCTAAATATCTCTAAAAATCCGAAAAGTTCGAAAGGTTAGAGGTACCTCTAATTATTACATAAATGTAGGCGTTCATCATAATGTTGTACTAATTTGGTAATAATCTAGAGACCAATGAAATTTAAACATTCGATAAACACGAGATTTTTTAATAAAACCTTGTCACATCCCAGCGTAGATCCAACGTCTCATTTCCAGTGATCCATATTTCTATAATTACGAACATTTTCAGAATTAATATTATTTTTAAAAAATTGCTTTTATACGGTTTGTCAAACCATAATACATATTTGCACTAGCTATTAGCATGTCAAAAGATTTTTGATTGGGAAGCATTTTAAGTAAGATTGTTCAATTACATTAAACAACTGTAGGCGTCGATAGGTCATATCTCGACACACAAGACTAAAATGGTCAATATGTAAATCATATTCCATTGGAAAAAATATCTGGTGTGGAAACCATACGACTTTCTGAATGAATTACGTAATTAATATTAATTTGTATTAAAACATGATTATATTTGGATTAAATTTGGTTTATTTTATATTTACGCTTACGCATTTTTACGTTTTGTGAAAAATATTTGGAGGGTCGCAGGAAAAATTGATTACCGATACGCGCGCGGCTTACCTAGTGGCGTCCACACAGACCCGCGAGGTTTGTAGCCACACCACCCGAAAACACAAAAGTCGCGGCGACGAGACCCTCAACGTTGACACACCAAACTCTCTCTAGCTCGAGTCATCCAACATGGCCGCCCTGGGAGATTTCCCAGTCGGGCAGTTGGTGGCGCTGCGGAAGTGTCACCTGTCAAACCCGGAAATTTGTTGTTTTATTTACTACAAGTACTATGACGAACTGCAAGATGTACAGTTTAATTTTCATCAGGCGGAACACCGAGGTGCTGCTGGGCATGAAGGTGCGTGGATTGGGCACGGGGCTTTGGAACAGCTTCGGTGGCTCGAGCGCGGCGAGACGCTGCACGAGGGGGTCCTCGCGGAGCTTAAGGGGAGAGCAGTCTGGATGGTCTGGAGGCAGAACTCGAGCATCTACAAGTTTACTACAAGTACTATGACGAACTGCAAGGTGTACAGTTTAATTTTCATCAGGCGGAACACAGAGGTGCTGCTGGGCATGACGATGCGTGGATTGGGCGCGGAGCTTTGGGACGGGTTCGGGGAAAGCTCGAGCGCGGCGAGACGCTGCACGAGGAGGTCCTCAGGAAGCGTAAGGAGGAGAGCAACACGAATCTCTAGTACACCTTGGCGCAACCGTAGATTTATTTTATTTCGGAGAACAATGCACGTATGCCTAAATGTATTTGCACTTGGAATTATAGAATTAAGATATTTTAAAATAATGAGGACTTAATCAGTTACGACAGTAGATAAAGTAATGTGTAATGATATTCAAGCAGTTTTAAAACACTAGCATGAGAAGATATAAGTCTCTGTCTTATCAATGTTGATGTTTCGGATTGTTATTGAGTCATACTGTTCGACTCTTTTTTACTCTTTGTTCATATTTGATATTCAAACAGTTTGTGGCTTGAACAAATGTTCATCTACATCTTGGCAGGACCCATAGCAAGAGTTTGAAATACTTTCTGCAGGTACTCTGCAAAAATAGTAAATTAATGAACACATTCTCTTTACAGATATATAATGGCGAGATACATCAGGCTGCAAGCAATCAAAGGAACCAATAGGCAGCAACTTTGTAAAGTTGCAGCTATGCCTGACCTCAAGCCATCTAGAACGAATCTGACATTATTAACAAAAATACTAACTGACCACTGTCGCTTACAGATACACCTGCACACGATGCACACTGGGGCTAAATCTAAAAGGGGCGATCAAAATATGATAAATGAAACATGATTTTGGGCAAAGTAAAGTATACAGTTAGTGACAGTAATACCCAGAGTCTAATGGCATAGTTTGGAGGGGTTGGATGTTTATGCCTAGCCCACAAAAAGCAACCAAAGAGTTACTTCAGACGCGCCGGTACTACGTACGCCGAAGCACGTTTCTCGCGGCACCAGTGAAATCGTTACAGAAGGTACAAATTTCATTCGATTTTCAATCTACAAAATGAAGTATTTAGACGAAAGTACAACATAAGAATTCAAATATATCATGTTTTAACCAATGCTTTTAATGGAAAATTTAAAAAAGTCGATTAAAGTATAATTTCGAGTTTTTTTTAATTGTAAGACTTTTCGTTAATAGAATATGTAAAAAATGTACATCAATCCATTAGTGTCAGGAATTGAATTTCTTTTAAATTGAAAAGGAAAACATATTCAAAAAGGTGTTCGTCTATAATTGGACTTTCTTGTGAGTATAGTTTATTTCGGAATGGAATTTGAAATGTATAACAATAATATTCCGTCATATTAGTGCAAGGTGTCTGTAATTAATAGTTTGCTAATATTGATTTAAACATAAATATAAATTAGCTTCGTAATAATCATAAAATCAATACAATATATATTATTTTAAATATTCAATAACTTGGGGTTGAAATAAAATAATAAATAAAGAAATTTCTAGAGATAAAGTTATGTATTTTTTTCGATAGTTACCTTTTTGTAGATAGGGACAACTTTATCTACTTTTAGTCCATTGGGAATAGTTCCTTTTTCGAAACAGGCATTAATAATGTATTCGAGAGGTTTGGAAATTTGAGCTGAGATGTTTTTTTTTGGTTAATACGTTTATGCCAAATATGTAATAGATTAACAAATAGATAGCTCGTGATTCAATTGAAGTTATCAGCAGATGATTCAATGATGAAGATAAGGTATCTGATGACGATTTAAAGAAATGCGACAGCGAGAAAGGTCGCGCCGATAAAAATCAATTTCTTAAACGATGGGACTTCTACGATTTTTAGGAGCATAAGGGTGCGCCAGATGTCTATGAGCATTGTAGTTTTAAAACTGCTCGGCGTATTAATAATATCCATTATGTCCTATTTGTATGTCATTAACATTGTATTCAAGTGTAAGGATTATCTATTACAGCTGAAAACGTAAAAATGCATCGACAAATTATGATTAAACCTCGGGATATAAAATATCACAATAATGTATAGCGAATATAATGCGACGATCAAAATATATCAATTAAAAACCTATGGCATTCCACCAACTTCCATTATAGCGACACGGTAATTAGGTCAGCGTGCAATAGACAGAAGGGTAACGATCCATAAATGGTCAAAAATACTGAATATTATATTGAAGTGAAGGGCTGTCTAACAGAGTCCAAGCAGCTATCCACTAAACGCAATCTTGTGGATCGCAGTTCGTAAGGAACTAAGAGCGCCGTTGCGCGTGTTCTTAGTTTTAGGACTAATAACCCAACGGTTCGGATTTCTTCAACTTTTAGGGGCATAAGTGTGCGCCAGTGCGAGGGTGCATTCTTCAGTTAAAACCGTTCTGCGTATTATTAATTTGCATACCGTCGACATTGAGACACGTGAAGGATTTAGAACGTACCCAAGCATTAAACCAACCCATCGTGTAGCCGGACTGTTTTTGGAAACATGTATATAATTCATACCTTAGCGGAACGCTTGAATCGATTAGGATATGGCAACATTGTTTATCCACCGACCTCTAAAAATTTAGTTCCTTATACTTTGCTATCTTTATCTTGCGCTTGGCAAAAGTTAGTATTTAAGAACATGTTTATTGTATTACAGTCACCAAATTACGATATTATAGCATTGGTGGAAACATGGCTACATAAAGAAAAAAGTGAATCCGAATAGCTGCACTCAACCAAGACCATTGTTGTCACGCAGATGGCAATCTATACTATACCGTAAGGAAACCAACATCGCTGCTGGTAGGATAAACAATTTTCAAGTGATTTTTGTTATGATAATGTATATATTTATAATCGGCACGTGTCGCCTACAACCTATGAGGGTATGACCCCATGCTAGAACAAACAACTGATCATCTCAGCAGTTGACAGCTTTGATGATAAAATGTGTCACCAGAAAATGGATTAGTTTACATTTCAAGAAACAACTGGCCACTGAAGAGCGATTAATTTGTTGCTTCTTCTAAAAGCATAAACAAACTCACAGAATTTAGTGAGTCTAGAAAAGTATAGAGGTATAAAGGTAGCCTATATTTATCTTATATTGCAAAATTATAGAAATTTCATTACGAATAATTTCCTAGATGTATTAAACATTTAATCTCAATTCTCTTTGGTATATATTTTACTAAAAATATATTAGTATATTATCACTAAGTAATAGGAATATTGATGTTTATTTACTCTGTAGCTTTCTTAATAACGAACATTTTTATATTTATATATGTATTGAATGGTATGATATATTAGCTGTATTTGGTTAAAACGTATAGCTGCGTGCTGAAACAGCAGACTCAAGTTCAATCTCGGCGTCGCGTTTGCTTGTTTCCTAACTGGAAAAATCTGCACACAAACGATATAAACATCAGATCAAGAAACCAGTAGCGTACTAGGGAGCTATCTGAGGCTGAAGCCAAGGCCCACATAGGCCTGTAGTGCTACTTAGCAACCCTGTAAATAATAATGACACCTGTCAGATAAGATGACAATATAAGAGGATTTCATATGATAAGATGATCACAGGTGATAAGATAATAACAGTTGATAAGACAATGAAGATGACACCTGACAGATGACTTAATTAAGAACACACATTTATAGATAATATTTTTTTCACGATCACGATTTAGTTGCCACGTTCAAGTGTCACGTTACATAATTTGTTTATAGGCAATTTTCTCTGATTCAGTCATTTTAATTGTGGTATGAATGCTTCGGTAATATATGATTGTTGGGCGTTTTATTTAAGATCAATTGGTTATATATTAATGTGTTTATTGGTTTGCAACGTCCATCAAAGGAGGCACGCGAATACTTCATGACAAAACCTAAAGGCGAAATGAACGCACCTGCTTTATCACGTACAATGGGGACAGAGGCGTACCCAGAGCGTACACACACTGCGACCGCAAGACTGGACGAAGACAGGGGAAACCCTGATAGGGGTTTGTAGCGCTTCTGGGAAGCAATTAGGTCGACGATCTGGGTATAGGGGCGAAAAACTTATCGAACCATCTACTAGCTGGTTCTCTCTGAAGTTTCCCTTAGGATATCTGGTGTTTGCCTATGCGTCCATCCGGAGAAGCGAATTGGAGGCATGAGATCGAAGCATCTATCACCTATTCTGAAACTTTAAATAGATCAGATCACCGATTTGCTTTATTCTGAAATTGCGTGAAATAGTGAGATTTTGGAAACAGAGAGCCAAGTACCAAAGTTAATACTGTATGATAATGAATTCTAGTATCAGAGCAAGCAGTCGAAGCTGACAGAATGGTACAAGTGACATCAAATATTAGCTACGAGAGAATCCCACGGAACGTTATAATCGAACAAAATAGACCATTTTGAGTATGTAATGTGACAATCACAGAGAGTGGGTTAAGAATCTGCACAAGATGGCGTGCGCTATCGGGATTTTCCATCCAGTGGGAGAGGGAACTGAATATAAATGAACCACGCCAAGTAAAGCACTCCAAAAATATACTGAGTTGAACTGTCGTGACAGACAGACGTGTTTTCTCCTGAGCCCAGCCGCCCAGCCAAGCCACCGGAGAATGCTGACAACCCCACCGAATCAAGTAAGTGGATCATTCTATTAAGTGTGCGCCTACCACTCTCCAACATGGACGTCGAGATCAAACTCGATAGCTCCAGGGAGGAGTTGGTCCCCATAATAAAGAGATTGATGATCAAGATTGTGCATCTTGAAAACAATCAACCCGCTACCAATAGTGCCCCCCTCGCAATATCCTCCAGGTCCTGATTCACCCGAAGAGGGATCATTCATTAGCACCTTAGTAGGCCTCCCGCCGAAACAGGTGGCCGATTCCGGTTTACCATCTGTGGCAAAACCCCAATCCTCTACTAACGAGCCCGCTTCTGGGAGCCCACTCGTTAAGCCCGTCTCTGAAAAACCGGCTTCCGGCAAGAAGACTAAAAAGTCTTCTAGCAAGAAGCAGGTTAAACCCGCTACACTCCCTAGTCAGGGCCCTAAAAAGCCTAAAATACGCGAACAATTCCCTGCACTTCCAGGCGCGGATATGTTCGTTCCCCCAGTCAACCCGATTGAGCCCATGCTCACCACCCCAGCCCCAGTGACCATCGAGCCCATGCTCACTGAGCACTCAGTCCCGAAAAGGAAGGCAACCGATGACCTTTCACGCCGCAGCTCATCTGCCACTAGCGCTGCGTCTGATGACGAATTAGACGGAGATCGCGAAGCGGCATTTCAACTCCCGAAGCCGCAACAAAAAGCGGCAAAGCAGCCGAGAACAGAGGCCATATCGGCACCTGTTCCCGCAGTTTCTGCAACCCCTCAGCCCAAAGGGAAAACCCCTCCCCCCGTAGTCCTTGAATCTAAAGAGGGCTACGGACTCATCCTTCGCGAAATTAAAGTTCGCGAAATTACAATCAGTAAAGCGGTCAACACTGCTAATGGGGTGCGTCTTCACCCGGCTTCCCCCGACGATTTCCGACGCCTAACGTCATACCTCGAAGAAAGGGGTTCAAAATATCATACCTACACCCTACCCTCCGAAAAAGTCCTACGCGTAGTTCTCCGTGGCATTCCCGAAACATTATCTGCAGAAGACGTTCTGGAAGACGTCAAAATGCAGGGTTTCCCCGCGATCTCGGCCCACCAGATGGGCCAAAAGTCCAACTCCCGAGTGTTCCCAATGGTAATGCTAACATTACCATTGACCCCAGCTGGAAGAACTATCTTCCAGCTCACCAATATCTTTACGTTCCACCGCGTCACGGTGGAACATAAACGCAAATCATTAGACGTTGGGCAATGCCATCGATGCCAAACGTTTGGTCACTCCGCATCAAATTGTCGACGTGATTTTGCCTGCGTTAGATGCGCAGGCTCTCACTCTCACACGGTGTGTACACATACCCGTGAAACAGGTCCCGCTACCTGCGCAAATTGCGGCGGCAGTCACCCTGCCAACTATCGGGGATGCTCTAGCTTCCCCAAGCGTAAAACCCAACCGGACTCATCAACCCGGCTGGGTATCTCTTACGCCCGCGCTACTACCCACAAGGCAAGCCCGCCAATACCCCAGTCCACCTCGGTCCCACCGACAACTTCTGCCCATCCGGCAACATCTATAGTCCCTCAGACAATCCCAGCCCCATCGGCAAGCGTTCCACATTATACCTTAAATGACCTTATAGATCCTGAAATTCCACGCGATGAACGTTTTCGTCGCCTGGATGCTCATATTGCCCTCCGAATTGCTCAGGGCGCTACGACCGTGGAGATTCAGTCAGTTGCAAACATAGTTTGGAACTTACTGTCCATTCACCCCGGACCATAGACTCTGAGCTATCCTTCGGCCTGAAATATTCGCAAGCTGTCCAGTGAAAACTGGACAAATTGCGAATTGGCCAACTACCGTGAAGCCCCCCGGGGCTGGCCAAACGGCCATTCCACATCCAAATCATCCCGCGATTTTTTCACACATTTATAGAGATACCCATATATAAAACTAACGTTTTCGCTATGTTTCAGGAGGAGTGCTTTTTAGTCAGTAAGAATCTGACACTGTCTCCCCTCACAGAGAGGGGATTCGTCTTTTAGAAGATTTTTACACTCCTAGGCCTGTCGCCAAACAAAAAAAAAAAAAAAAAAAAAAAAAAGCACTCATCTCTCTCTCTCTCTCCTGACCCAAACGATAATCACAACGTTAGTTTCATAGGATCAGGCCCGCAACAGGAAACCACCGGATTGAGTATTTAGGAGGAATTTGGAATCGAGATGCGCTTGCTACTGATCAACTAGAAAGCGCGAAATTGTACGCGATTTACCAGTTTATGCTAGCGTGTTGCACACTATTGAGGTAAGTTAAATATTCAATGAAGTGGATTTAGTGTAAAATAAAAAGTAAAATAAAGTAAATCTAACCCTAGATCAATATTCTATGGTAAGTGCGGTTTTAGTCAGTAACGATCTCACACTAGCCTGTGCAATGGTCAATGTCAATACGTGTCCACAAGGAAACAATTATAGGAAGAAAATATAAGCACTCAACATTTGTACACTGAGCACCCGCTATTACTAAATATTCTTTTGTACAGGTCAAAATGCGCGAATGTGCAAATAATGTGCTACAGTTTAATTCTCGGGTAATTGAATTTTACACACTCCGAGAAGGTGCAAGTTATTCAAAAAATCAACAGTTGCAGAAAATAATTAATCCTGGAGTGATTTATCTATTTAATAATTCAGATGGGTTAACATCTAATAGCTGGTGCTAATAACCCACAACTGCGTAGAAGATAGCGGTGATGACGATGTACAAGAAGATGAAAGTGAAGAGGATGTTGATAAATAACTTATTTTATGGTAGCTATTATATATAGCTATATACTTTTTCTTTTGTCGTGTAATAATTCGTATGTTAAAATAACTATTACTTTTAAGACATAAAAGTAAATTTTCCAAGGCAGAGAAATCATGTGTCTGAATTTCCAATGGTATCGTCAACTAAAATATATTGCACTTGGTCTGAAAGAATCAACAGATTCCCAATATTTTTTCCCTCGAAAGGTCTGGTTTCGCTGTAGCGTCCCACTGCACTGCGGCCACAGTTCTCAGTATTCAATGAAGTTTTCAATGTTACTCTCACCTCAATGTGGTGGTGGGACAGTCTAATAAGCAACTTAACTCCCAAAGCACCTACATACACATACATACTTATGTCTAAAAGGGGGGACTTAAAGTCGAACAAGGTGGTTATAACCACACGTTTTACAGGCGCATTAAAAATGTGGATAAAAGCTCGTTTAGAAAGCGAGAAGGACTACTTAGGCGCTTAAGGGAAGCTTTCGTGAAATCGTAGTATGGTATTTAGAATACAAACTTCTAATAAGGCCCCTGTTCTACAACCTGCCCGAACGGTACCAAGGACCTGGTTAAAAGGGGCCGCAAAGGCAGCAAGAATAGCGGTGGCATAAGACGAATTATCCTCTGCGCGCATTGACTCGGAAAAGGTAATCACAATCCAGAGAGCCATCCTCAATGATCAGAAATAAAGCGGACTGCAGTTAAAGTTCGCCAAGTGTACCCACAGGCGAGGATATCTATTCGCGACCTGTGCAGGCAAACTATCAACTAAACTAAAGTTTGTTTTCTTCTTCGTGTTACCTTTTTGTCTAGAATAGGTTTATGCTTGTTTAAATTGATATATTATAGATTTACCAACTCGCAGAATTTTATAATCGCAACATTTCAGTATCACTTTCGAAGAAGTTATCAAGAATATATTATCATGGTTAAAGTGCGGACAAAGAGTCTGATTGTGAAATTAGTGATCAACATGGTGTCAGAAGTGTTTTACATATAGTTATAGCACCAGCAATTCATCCTGCCAAGTTGTTCGTCCACAAGACTGGCTAAATATATTGCAGGAAAGGCTCGTCGAGTGTAACCTCGGTGCATGTAGTGTCTCTTTCATACAGCTATCCAAACGTGAGACGCCTGAACCACACCAAAAACATCGTATTGACTTTTGATCGGACAAAAAACATATAGAATTTTGCAAGACCGTGAAACAGAATCTTGACAACAGAATAACCAATGGAAATGAGAATCTGGGAATAAAATATGTAAATAACATTCCTACACTAACATCTTTAAACAGAAGAACCCCCGCAGTTTCATCTCCATTCCCTGCTGCTACCAAAACGTGTAAAAAACAATTTTTTTATAGCAACTATTGCTACGGAATTTCATGTGATAACACTGACAGAAATGTAAAGATATCATAAATTCGAAATTATTTCCATCATCAAACTATTATGTGTTTCGACGTGATCGGGATTTCACCGCAACTGGATTAACACATAGCGGCGGAGTACTTGCTCTCAAGCATATACTTAAATGTGTCTGTCATTGATGCCTGCCCCATTGCTAATATATTCCCGTTTATTGATATTTTAAGTGTTAAGCCTATAATTTCTCTCGTTTCTCAATATTCAATGTTTATATACCGCACACCTCAAATCTTGTTAGCCTCTAAAATTAATTTGTCTATCGCTTGTCAACATAACTACACTTCGTTCATGAAGATTTACTACTTAATCCTGCACTTCTGAATAAATTTCAAATTAAGCCTCAATGTAGCTCCTTAGCTACTTTAGCAATTTTACCTCGTCTGTAACGTTTAATTTGATAAAGGTAAATTCGTTAACCTATACCATGAGATTCTTTCATGCGATATTCACGTGTGTGGTGTTTCTGGAGGTATCGATGATTTTTTCTCTCACTTTTACAACATTCTCACGATACTTTCAGAATATATCGGCACATATTGGGTCTCTTCCAGGCACCAGCCTCCATGGTTCACTACTGTACTATCAGAGCTACTAAAGAGAAGTCCAAGCTTTATATCGCATATTACCAGAATCAAACGACTATTTTTAAACACGCCATATCGCAGGCCAAATGACTTATTAAGTATAATCTCTATATTTTCTGTCTCCGAGAGTATTGCTCGTGGTCCAAACAATGTTCTGGGGCTTCATTGCAGCTACAAAAAATACATTCGAGTGCCTGGAGAAATGATTCCGAATAATTTGACGTACGACACATCACAGGTAATTTATGATGCGTTTGCCACTTATTTCGCGAATCATATTATGATACTTTAGATCATTTGAACAAAGTGGCTAGAATCGACATACCTATAATAGCTAATTTGAAGAATTCTTTTACCTTTTATATAATAAAAGAATTAGCTGACTGGAATAGCGAGGCTATGATAAGAGTATGGTGCTATGTTCCTACTTCCTCGTTAAAAATACCAGGGCAACTAACTGGCAAGAATATGTAGAAAACTTTCGCTTTGAAACAGGGTTACCAGGCAACGGAGGTGGAGTCGGACTGGTAAGCGAGACAGTGACAGCGTCCTCCTTGAAATCTGTTGGGGGATAATAAATAATCATAAAAGGACCGCGTAGCTTGGTGTATGCAGCCGCTTTAGCTCGCCTGGCAGAAGGGGTACTGAATATCCTAAAGAAGCAATCCTCACAAGTTCTCTATTGCGGATGAAATCTCACAAATTCAAAACCCACATAACGCCAATAATCCTGGATATTTGCAACATAATGTGCCTAATATATATAAGGCCAGATATTCGGCATATATATGCCACCTCAATTCACTATCTATATGTAAACCGAGAAAGCGGGCGGAAGAGCCTATTAGTGACTGGTCTGTTTTTTCAAGCTGAAAAGTAGATGGACTGATTTTTGGGTCTTCAGTTTCATTTTGTTATACTTAAACCAGTAGTCGGCAAGAGACTGCATGCCATCAATATGTTCTTGCACTGTAGTGGAATTGGTTCCACTAGTGTAGAGTGTGGTATCGTGTACGAAGATGGTTAAATCCCCCTGATCAACAGAAAGCAGGCAAATTATTCACATAAATAAGGAATAACAGAGATCTCAATATACACCCGTCTCTACTGGCAGGTAGCTGGATACTGAACCCTGCTAGGTGAAGGCTTGCTTTCTAATTATAAGGTAGGACATGAGCATTCTGCAGCTACTAGGATGAATATTGTGAAACTGTGTAATAAAACTGAATTAAAGACAAAAGCGTTTGACAGGCCAAGGAACGTTGCACTGACAACTTGTCCATTCTCAAGATAACTTATAACTTATGAATTCATCCACAAATGTTAGCACCCGTAGTAGATTTTCCCTTCCTATAACCAAACTGATATCGATTTAAAATATTGTTGGTTTCAAGAAATTTGCTTAGTTGAATGAAAAGAACCTTTTCAGAATTTGTGATAATACTGGAAGCAGCGAATAGTACCCCATATCTACACAATCACCCTTTCTAAATATAGGAATCATAGTATTCAGGGAGTTTGGGAAGGTATTAGTGCTAATGTATGTATTGAAGAATTTGGTTAAAGGAGATACCAAAATATCTACAGTAGGTTTAGTGACTGATATCGATATGTCATAAATATCGATACTCCTGCTTCTATTTAAAGATCTAATTACATCGTGAATATAGGCATTGAAGACCTCTTCAAATTTAAAAATAGATACCAAGAACCAGTTAGATGACTTAGACATATAGAAAGAAGGACGTATGCTACATACGGGTATAGATTTTACAATATCCAAAGCCACAATAATAAAATTAGTGTTCAAATCAGTTGCTTTTAATGCATTATTGCTAGCTGGGGCAGCCGTTTTCCTGGCATTACCTACTTTACACATTATTTAATTAATTATGTTCAGTAATTTCTAGACGTGTTATTTTCTGGTTTAATATAGCATTGCTATATTTCACACTGAATTGATTTTTTTTATCTTGTTCGCCAGTCGTTTGGCATACCGTAGACATAAAGCACAAATTATCGCGCATTTCATGTAAGTTTTGCGTAAACCACTTGACTGGATTTCGTTTGACTATGTTCTCTTTAAAAAATGTTGATGGGAAAAGCTAAATTTAAATCAAGTTGCAGTAAACTAAGAATTTTGTTACACTTATTATTGATACTATCATGCACGTATAGAAATGACCACTCTACTTCTGATAAGAACTTATAAAAGCGTAACCTGTCGATGTGGCTTAGAACTCGCAATATTCTCTTGCTCTGAGGATATTGGTGACCTAATTTAGCAGTGACTGTACATTGCAAGCCTATATGTTGTAACAAGCCAGTAAACGCTGGCGAAATTCGAACAATACATGTTTGTAAAAACATTATCCATTCTGTTATTCATGCGTGTATTAAAGTTAACTCTAGCAGTCAACCCACAATGTTGCATAAGTTCCATGAGCACAGATAATTAATTATCTGGGGTATTAAATTGAACATTAAAGTCTCCCCTATGGTTAAGTTTACATTTTATATATTAAGATTTTCAAACATAGAGTTCATAATTGCTAGAATGTGTTGAAAATCACTACTCGGCAACCTACACACATTTACTATGGCATATAAGAGTTTATATATGATCTTAGGAGTTCACATACTATTTCCACTGATGAATTTAAGAAGCACAGTGCACTAGTAACGTTATTGGATTTAACTATAATAACGACCCTCCAAGAATATAACGGTTCCTACAAAATCAATTGACAATTTCAAAATGTCGAAAATGTTTAAAAAGTGAATAATGTCAATGTAATTCGGAATGTCGTGTGGTGTGCCCACACCAGATATTTTGTATTTATTTCTTCCAGTCCGGCTTCTTTGTGGTTTCACCTATATTCTCTGCTATTCACACATAGTTTTAGATATCCTACCGGTTGTGGCTCCTTCATTCATTGCTTCCTGCGCAATTCGTCTTATTTCTTTATGTACTTATCTTTTGTTTGTCATTAGATCGTTGTCTAATTAATTAAAAAATAAAATAAATGTAAGTGTTATAATTATAATAATTTCAAATTTTATATGTTCAATATTTAACTAATGTTATGCCATTTTTACCTTATGAAATATAATGTATGACATAATATTTTATAAAATATTATGACATCTTTTCTTTCCCTATAAAATCAATGCTGAGCTATCGAACAGTATATTATTGTTCTACTTGTCAGTCAGATTTAAAACTATTCTATTTTAAGTGTTGTGATCTCAAGGATATATATTTGAATACCCAACTAGGCTAACTGCCGTTAATATTGTGGGAGACTGAAACCTTTAATATCGAAATTGAAGCTGATGATGATGATTTACGAAAAATATTCCATTCTGTTCATCCTCACGATCACAGAAACGGTTTAAACACCAGCCAACACAATATAGAGGTATGAGTGAGAAAGAGGTTGAGCCCAAAGATACGTTTGACTATAGAAAGTAAATTGCATCTGTGTTGCAATATTTACCATTGGAGAAGACATTTAAATTATAAAATACTATTTCACAGCATTTATTCGAGGAACAGATGAATGCATGTGCAACAACTGATGAATAGGTATTATCAATCGAGAAAGTTCACTTTAATTTTTTAAGCCACAAATATTATTTAAATGTAAACTTATTTTGTGATATTTAAGTTAAATAGATTTTTATTGTGCCAATGTTAATTAGATTATAAATAAGTATGTACGTTTTTTGTGTATTTCAGGGATATATACCAACTGTGCTACTATGCAAACTATGAATTATCTTAAAGTTTGATTTAATATTAATTCATTAATCGGGAAAGACGTGTGGTGCCCACGCCAGATATGTTATGTATCTGTAAACGACGTTCATGGGTATTCTGTTTTATGTACATATTCCGATATTTGAATGTAGAGTTGCTTTATAATACGAAGGAAGAAGATACATAAAATCAGAAATTAATTGCCCTGCAATCACATATTTTAATACACAATTCCACAGCAAAAAAGTCCTATAGACGTAAATAATAAAATAAATATCCTCATAGACAGAAGAAGCCAAATTACAGTTACAGTAATATTAAAATCGTCAATTGAGGCAACCCACAGATTACATTTTTTTAATAATGATTAGGTGATCAAATCTCATTTGAAGAGACATATGTGATTGATTAAATTTAAATAGTGCACATAGGTCCTTTCTTGTGGATTATAATATTGAATATTAATGTGCAATAAATAAAATGTACTAACGGTTACGGCAAATACTATTTTCGAAATCATTGATTACAATATGAATGGAATTTGTGGACATTCGTTAAAGAATTACAAATCACAATCGCAAGAGCATGTACTTCTCTAGAGAGACAGCAACATAAAATAATTATGGTATTAATACCAAATCAAAACAATTTGGAAATCTTGCCGAGGATTAACTGCCTCAAAATCGAACTGAGGGACTAGGCAAAAAGGCATAATCTTAATATGCTGCAACAAT
Source organism: Lordithon lunulatus (assembly GCA_963942505.1). Taxonomy (NCBI): domain Eukaryota; kingdom Metazoa; phylum Arthropoda; class Insecta; order Coleoptera; family Staphylinidae; genus Lordithon; species Lordithon lunulatus. Next base: position 21,810,436 of record OZ012674.1, on the reverse strand, counting down.
ATGCTGAGAAACACACTCTTAAGTAGGAAAGATATACCGAAAAACATCAAAACGGAGAAAAAGTAGTAAGACCGACGATGCACAAGAATAAATAATGAAACATGATGGCAAGGCACAAAACAAAAATAAACGCCATGGAGAAGAGATTCCTCCAAGAATAGAAAAGAAGACACATCATTTGCCGAGCCGGTGGGGGTATATTCGTGACTATCCATACACGAAAGAAGAAAACTTACTGATTTTAGTCTCTGATTAGCAGACTAAGAAAATCAAATACGCAACTGATGGACAGATTAAGTTCAAATGCTCAGAAGTAGATCCTCGATCAAATTCATTCTATAAAGAAAAAGCTCGCACGATAAAGAGAAACCCGTTGCCATTGATCCAATGCAACATTAATTGCATTATCTCTTTACGCATTACTTTTTAGCAATTTGAGTTTATTAAGGCTAGTAAAGAAACTGGGTATGTAAAAAATACAACCGCATACGTTGCGAGCTGATTAGGTTTTACTTCCAGTTTGTTTGATGCTCAATACTACATTTTATAATTTTTATAATATTCTTTTAAATAATTTTTTTAACAGTTTTAATTGATATTAACAATAGAGAAAAAATTTGGTTAATGTATATCTTTAGTACTGAGTCTATAGTAAGATTCGGCTCATCCATTACGAAGGCATACACATACCCAGGCGCGGACGTCCCACCAAACCATACACCAGGTGTCAAGGAATCAAGCTCTCAAAGCCAGTCAGACCACCGCCACGAGTATACATATATACGCGGATGCAGTGTAACCAGAGTTAATTCGAACTCGATTTTTTTTTGTTAGGCGCTGCGGGGGCACAGATGTGAAAGAGGCTGTGATTGTTGATGAAATGCGTGGGCGTGTTTTTTATATACTTTGTGGAAATGGAGGTGATGCAGTACGAGCAGGCGCGTAATATGACGATGCTAGAGGCTGCAGGATAAGGAGGAGCCGAGAACATTGGATGCCAGTTGTCAGTTTAGATCCAAGGTGTTAACTAACGAGATGCGGCAAATTTCTGGGAGTTCACAGAGTGTACTGAAGAAGTTTCTCGCACAAACCTAACAGTTTGCAATTGAGAGTGATTATGTTAATGTGAGCCGCAGCGAGTGGTAGGTCTCGACTACTGCTTGGGGAGTCGGACCTCAGTTGTATGTAAATCTAATAAAAGTTGAGTGAATAGTATGAATTTGTGTATGTATGCAGAACCCACTCGGCTGTTTTGTCGTGGCCAGTGCACGAATCAAACGGCGCCAGATCGGTTTCCTGCTCACCGACATCTGATCTAGGACAATTTAAGCTCGCTTTCCTCCAGGCGCACCATATCAAGTCTTAAGGGCTTCAGCAGCCCAAATCTTCCTCTGTCTCCTCGGAGAAAGAAACCCTAACCAGGGAAAGCGCCGTACTAGCCATAGGCGACAAAAGCAAAGTATACCAGGTCAAAAGAACCTAAAGGCCACAAAAAGCCTAATGCCGAAGGACCACGGTAAAAAATAAGTGTGATAAGGTGCAACCAAATCAACATCCATCATTCAAAAGCAGTATCTAGTGCTCTACATTGGAGTTTTAAACGAGAACATGTTGGCATACATAGCCTTGCTGCAGGAGCCCTGGATCAACAAGGGCCAGATAAAAGGCCTAGCAAGATCAGCCCTAATGCTCAGATATTCATACAATGAAGGTGGGCAAAAGGCATTTTATCATGGCCTCGGCTTACTTTCCAGGTGATGAAAACCACTCACCACCAGAGGAAACAAGACGCCTCATTGAATGGTGCAGGAAGGGTAACAGGCACTACTATGCTGCGATGCCAACGCACACCACACGCTGTGGGGCAGCACGGACAACAACGATCGATGTGAGGAACTCCTAGAATACCTATTTACTAATGACGTTAAAGTATTAACAGTGGGAATAATCCGACCTTTATAAAAACAATCAGAAGGGAGATTCTTGATCTGACTCTAGCTGATACATTTACGGCGGTTGCAATTCAAAGTTAACGCATATCGTATCACCAAAAGATAAGTTTGCAAGTGCAGTGGAATGCAGTAATCTGAGGAAAATTAACTGGAACCTTTACAGGGATTCCCTCAGATCAGAAACTGAGGGTCTCTATAAACACAACGAACGTCAAAAACCGAAATGATCGAGATGTTCCCTGGTGGAACAAAGAGCTTCTACGACCGCGCACAGTTGTACGAATAGCCTTCAATAGTGCCAAAAGAATAGGAGAGTGGAACGACTATAAAACGGCACTGACCGAATACAACAAAAAATTGAGAAGGTCTATTTGAAAAATCAGGAGGGACTTCTGTGAGAGGATTAACGATATATATCTAACAGCAACGCTACATAAGGTACTTGCGAAGGACCAATCAAAGGAAATAAAGACCCCTAGTGGCAAGTATGCCAAAGATCCTGGGGAATCTCTAGATTTTTATTACAAAGACACTTCCCGGGGTCAAGAATAATGACAACTGGTCAAAATAGGACATGCCGACAATTCTGTCCCACCAGATCCAACAAAAAAATCGCCTGTAAAATATTTAACATACATAGAGTGGTATGGGATGTAAATAGCTTCAAACACTACAAGTCGCCAGGGCCGGATGGTATTTTTCTCGCAATGTTGCAGAGCATCGACACGATCGCCCATGTATGGATTTTCAAGGCCAGCTATTGGCTGGCATACATACCAAAATAATGGAAGGAGGCCAAGGTAATCAATATAGCGGGCCGAAGACACCCGAGGTGGCAAAGTCATATCGCCTCATATCATTCCTCCTCAAAACGATGGAAACAATTGTGAACAATCACATACGGTACGGCCCACTGTAATGGAAGTCACTCCATAAGCACGAATATTCATATCAACCAGGCAAGTCGACGGTGGATGCCCTACATCACAATAAATATTGATGCATACCTACATTTGAAATTGTTATTTATGTATCGTATAAATATGTATATTATTATTATTAATTCTAAACTAAATGATTGAAATAATATTTGTGAATCATTATATTTTGAATTTTGCTCCAAAACATTAACGTAAAGATTGATATGATATATAGATATTGTTCGCTGTCACCTTCATGCCTTCCGATTTCACACCCTGGCAACGAGATGGCTTTTGTTGCCCGCATCGCTCATGCAGGGTACATGTCTAAAAATATATTTTCTTTTGGTCAAACGCAGACTAGTACTTCAAGCCGAAGTAGAAACTTCATTGAAAACGACACCAAAAGAAAAATCAAGGATATGCTAGGCACCAGTTAATGTTCAGAACCAACCCTGTGATAGCGAGATACGGAGCAGTACCGTAATACCTAGCGGGGTATGGCAGATACTATTAAATCGAGGCATGGTGTATGTCTCTATCTACTCATTATCATTTGTAAACACAATATTTAATATTTACAACAAAATTCTGATAAATATATAGATGTATCTTATGTAACAGATAACTCAAATTCAATTGAAGTTATCAGCAGTAAAGATGGAGAATGGTTGTCTGTTGTCGATATAAAGGAATGGGACAACTAAAATATTCGCCCCCGATTGCGTTTGTTTCTAGTAGTACTATTATTACCTCAGCTCGCAATAGAAAGAAGAGTAACGACCCATAAATAATCAAATATGTTTGTATAACTTGCACCTGGATAAGGTAGAATTGTTCGCATAGGAAGCAGCTTGCACGACAAATAGAACAAGAAACAATAAGCCCGGAGCAGCACATATAAATATATAAACGAAAACAGCTCTAGTGTTCATCACGACTGTCACAAGTGCCTGAATCTGGCATTTATTCAAACAATTAAGATATCGAATTTTAAAGCCCATATTCTTGCTGTCCAATTTTCCGTCAACTGATCATAGACCAGGTTTAGATTACAGTCAATAGATCGACACGGATACAGCTGTTTGAATTTCTATTTCTCCCTCAATCAAGTTTTGCAGTCGACCACCGGGACGAGGTAGAATTGTGCGCCTCGCTCCTTGTATGACAAATGGAACAAGAAACAATAAGTGCGGAGCAGCACACATTGATAAACGAAAACAGCTCTAGTGCTCATCACGACTGTCACAAGTGCTTGAATCTGGCATTTATTCAAGCAATTAAGATATCGAATTTTAAAGCCCATATTCCTGCTGTCCAATTTTCCGTTAACTAATCATAGACCAGGTTTGGATTACAGTCAACAGATCGACGAATACAGCTGTTTTAATTTCTATTTCTCCCTGAATCAAGTTTTGCGGTCGTCCACCGGGACGAGGTAGAATTGTGCGAATAGCTACTTGCATGACAAATGGAACAAGAAACAATAAGTCCAGAGCAGCACATATTGATAAACGAAAACAGCTCTAGTGATCATCACGACTGTCACAAGTGCCTGAATCTGGCATTTATTAAAACAATTAAGATATTGAATTGTAAAGTCCAATTTTTCGTCAACTGATCATAGACCAGGTTTGGATTACAGTCAACTGTATCGACGAATACAGCTGTTTGCATTTCTATTTCTTCCTCAATCAAGTTTTGCGCTCCTCCACCGGGTAGAGGTAGAATTGAGCGCATCGCTCCTTGCACGACAAACGGAACAAGAAACAATAAACCCGGAGCAACACACATTGATAAACGAAAACAGCTCTAGTAATCATCACGACTGTCACAAGTGCCTAAATCTGGCATTTATTCAAGCATTTAATATATCGAATTTTAAAGCCCATATTATTGCTGTCTAATTTTCCAGGTTTAGATTACAGTCAACAGATCGACGGATGCTGTATCCGTCGATCTGTTGACTGTAATCTAAACCTGGTCTATGATCAGTTGAGGGAAAATTAGACAGCAGGAATATGGGGTTTAAAATTCGATATCCTAATTGTTTGAATAAATGCTAGATACAGGCAACAGCTGTTGTTGGAATTTCTATTTCTCCCTCAATCAAGTTTTGCGGTCGTGCACCGGGACGAAGTAGAATTGTGCGCATCGCTCCTTGCACGACAAATGCAATAAGAAACAATAAGCCCGGAGCAGCACACATTGATAAACGAAAACAGCTCTAGTGTTCAAACGACTGCCGCAAGTGCCCGAATCTGGCATTTATTCGCAGCTAGTATTCATCTTATTGCAACCAGTTTTTTTTGTATAAAAAATCTATCTCACAAATAATAATTAACGAAATTGATTCATTTAATATTCTCAGTCCACAACAACTTTCGTTACATATTAAAAATTAATCGATTCTTTTAATGATGCAACCGTCAAATTTGCGAAAGTTTCATTAAAAAAACGCCCCTTTTCACATCGGCACAGAGTGATTTACTTTCGTTTCACAACAACATATTCCCCATAGGCATGCAAATGCGCGTTGCATAAGCGCGTGATATTTAGGGACGAACCTTTCCGCACAGCAGCCGTTTTTCCCAGGCACTGTATTGTGTCGTATTTCTTCCTGGGAAACACTCGAGGGGAAAATGCAGGCGTGCATGCCCCAACGCGAGCTATCGGCCATCTGTAGATGGACCGATGCAAATGAGGGCCCATTCAATTGCTCGATCATGAAATCGCAATTAGACGCTGCATCGTATTTTGCATGGCAATGCAAACAGAAGCTGAGGGAACCAGCAGGATGAGTGTGAATGTATGATTAATGTGGATTTTATTGTAATTGTTATTCTATGTATGTAATCATGTCGGATTATTAGTATAATTAGTAATCATTCAATTTAAATTTTAAATTAGTTTAGTCAACAAATTTGTAACAACAAAAACTATCCCAGAAAAGATATGAGTAAACTACTTGAAACAAATGTTCGAAGAACACCAGAAAGCACCACCGATGGCAGAAACAATTACCCGCATAAACCATGAACTACAAACAGATGATCGAAGAACACCAGAAAGCACTACCGATAGCAGAAACAACTACCCGCATAAAGCATGAACTACAAACAGATGTTCGAAGAACAGCAGAAAGCACCACCGATGACAGAAAGAACTACCCTCATAAACCATGAACTGGTATTAAAATACACCAAGGAATGAAACAACTGAGAAGCTCCTGGGACAGGGTTGGCGAACCTTTTTCAGTATGCGTGCCAAAAATATAAAATCCTTATTTATAAAATTACTGACGTGCCAATAATATTGATAATATTAAAACACAATTAATACAAATAAGATCAAAACAAACGTTTGCAGAATTTTATTAAATTGTACCAGCAAATTTTCGCGTGCCAGCAAATTTTTCATACGTGCCACGTGGTTTGCCACCGTTGGCCGATAGATGAGTGAATATTAATTGCAAGGTTTAGGTGTGGGTGTGTGGAAAAGCGAGGTAAATTAAAGGAAATGTAGGTGGTGTGGAGAAGATACGAACAAGTGGGAACATTGATATTTTCGCGTGCCAGCAAATTGTTCATGCGTGCCACCACTAGCACATACGTTCGCCACCGTTGGTCTAGGGCGATAGATGAGTGAATATTAATTGCAATTGTTTAGTTGTGGGTGTGTGGAAAGACGAGGTGTAGGTGGTGTTATGTATTTTTTTGTTTCTTGCTCTAGATGTATTAGCATTGTGTATTGGGGGAGGAGTGTATTTTTTGAGTAGTATGCCAAATAAAGGTCCTTTTTACATCTACCTTGTAGAGGATTGTAAAGGTCATTTTAGACAAGACAATTTCTTAGCTGAAAAGTTGTTCAAGAAATTAATTCATATATCTTCCTCCCATACAATTTGACCTTGACAAATAGAACGCGTTATATTTTACCATTCGATCTACCATAATAATTTGCTGTATGTTACGAGACAATTTAGATTGAGTCGCATCTTGACTAACTTTTGAGTCAAGAAATTGTCTTGTCTAAAACGACCTTTAGAATGCCAATAAAGGTTAATTTAAACAATCCGGAAATCCTGAAGTGCTAAAACATTTTACAGGATTACAATCCTTACACACAATACAATAAACTGTGAACATCAATGATTGTCTGGTGCATGCAAAGCGTTTAAACATTGTGTATATCTTTCAATGTTGTATTGTTCGAATGTCAAATTTTTAATTTCTAATTGAAAAGGAAATAAATATACTTTATTATGATTATTATTATTTAAGAAATGTAGCCCTTTTTATCCATTTTGACAAGGTACCTGATATAAGATCATGAATGTGCGATGTATGGAGTGTAAGGGGAGAAAGTAAAATTGGCCTAACGCTATCGTAAATGTCAATATCATCTACACGACCGATGCCCGGTAAACCCTGCTAGATTTCAGAAGAGGCTCTGGCGAACGAGTCACAGCGGTACAACTGTTAGAACTGGAACTAAGGAAATCTACTTCCAAAACCATGCGGAAGGGTAATAGGAATACACCGCATTATAGGTTCCCTAGTAAAATCAGAAACCCTGGACTTCAATAGACGAAACAATTACTGATTATGGCAACCCGACCCCAAAATCCGGCAGAATCTGAATTCAAGATGGCGAACGTAGATGCGGACGCAAAATTTGTTCTTGTAAATATAAATTAAGAATGCATCAATTGCCAATTAGTGTACCACAGGCGTTGTGTAAATCGTAAATACAAGCTCGCGAAAGAAGTAATTCATGAAACCACTTTAAAATGCTGTGGCGACAACCATACTAACAACGGCCATACATCGTAGTCAGAAGAGGAAACCGAAAGGTCTCTTTCTGAGCTGGAGGCAGAAAAGTACACACGCAGGAAAGTCATCCTTAATGCTCTCATCAAAGCTAAGGAGGAGATAATCAGAAATAAATATGTAATGACAGCAACCAAAGATGAATTAATACGGCAACTAGAAAATCATATCCAAATGTTGCAAACCAAAACTTTAAATTATTTCCCAGTATTGTAAGTAACATCTTGGAATCGCTTAATCTGTCAAAGCACATCGAATCGAAAGCCTCGCGATATAAGTAAAGTGCATTGGTTTAACAATGACCTACGTATGATGAGAATCAATCGCTCTCCCACGGGATACTAAATCGAGATACAATGACCTGTTCGATTCATATAAGCAATACAAGCTCATGTATAGATCTGCACTCAAGAGGCAAGACTCTCTGCAAACACAAATTATATAGTCTAGTGGAAATAAAATTTAAAATATGTGGTGTATTATAAATAAAAACAAAACTACTACAAATTCTTCTGTTGACATTGACCCAGACTATCTCACTGCTTACTTCAGTAATATCGCTGACGAATTTATAGAAAGACTGCCAAAGACGAATGCATCTGCCTATTCATATATTATTGATGATACCACGAACCACACGCCATACTTCAAATTCACTAATGTCAATCATATTTAAGTTCGAGATGCTGTAAAAAGTCTAAAAAGCACTAAAGCCAAAGACGTATATGGTATCACTGCAACAATTATTAAGACACATCCCCTGATCTCTTCACTCACCAAACTAATTAACTTGTGTATAGAGTCCGCCACTTTTTCAGCGTGTCTGCAACGAGCAAAAGGAGACAAAACCGACCCATATCAAAATAGACCAATAATACCCGCTCTGTCCAACGTTTTTGAAAAAATCCTATACTGGCAATGCAGATTTCACTAGAACATCACAAAATTATCTCCTCCCTTGACGTTTTCAATGTATGTTAATGATCTACCAAGTTCTACTACTGACTCATATATTATCCTGTACGTTGACGACACGACTGTAATTAGTAGAGCTAAGTCTAGAACTGTAGCTGAATCATGTAATAGTATCGCTGTCTTGGAAAACTGACTGTCAACCCGTATAAAACCATCAAGACAAGTTTTTCATTAAGCGCAAATTTGACTTCAGCTAAATTTCTAGGAGTATATGTCGACTCTAAGTTCACATGGTCTGCCCACGAAGACTACATTGGCAACAAAGTCACCAAAAACATATACCTTAATTTCAATTACTGAGCAAAGCGTTAAGCATTGCGAGCGGAACCGTGACGATTGCCGCCAGACTTTTAAATATTTGTAAATAACAACCTTACCAAGCTTCTATATTCTCCAGTCTATTGTTTATGTCCAACAAAATGCTGGCGAATACACGAAGCATAACCAGATCCACGACATTACCAGATCTGCAAATCTCATCATCCAAAATTTCCACCGAATAAATAAAACAAGAAACTCAAGCAATTACTATGGACCAAAACTACACAATATATTGCCGCTATCAGTAAAAGCGTTAAATTAAAAAAAATCGTAGGTACTATCTCACTAGTTAAACATTCTAGGCATGAGTGTATGAGTGGAATTGTAGCGGTAAAGGTATAAGCAATGTTACTTGTTGAATCTATTATAGTTAATATAAGCTTTTTAACTCATTTAACTAATCATTACTGTATAATATTTTGTAACCTATTTCTGACTTGTGAAAATCTTTACTTTACTTTACTTACGCCAATTAAAATAATTATAACGTAGAATATGCACAGCTAATAAGAAGGAAGATACGACAACTTAATTACAGAAATAGACAAACTTAGAGAGTAGACATGCTTCAATTAAGTGGAAAGAAACGGTCAAGTTCCAATGAATGTGAAATAAATGAATCAACAGCGGATAAATAACAGCACTGGAACAATTAATCAGTTAAATCATTGCTAGCGGCCATGTTTATTTCTAGTAAGAATCAACTGAAAAATAATTTATTTAACGCATTACTAAGCCGTTCCACAATACCAATGGGACAATGTCACAGCTACCGCTGCTAAAATCGTCCCGTAAGATTAAATGATTCGACCATATAATATACCGATACGGAAAAAATACCTTCGCTACAGAAGTACCGAAAGAATAAGATATATCCGGTCGGGACTATTAGGCAGGAATGTAACTTATTTGTTGGATGCAGAAGATGAATAAAGCGCCTTGCAATTCTATTTTAATCAAGCAGTTTGTTCAATATTTGAAATTGAAGATTTGTCTCTGCTAATGACGGAGCTCATCTGCAGGATGTATCAGCTGCTCTTTATTGGACCTATCCTAAGGTGCTTCAGCGTGCCTAATGCAGCAAATAAAATTCCGTGGCGGTATTCGGTTTAGTTCGCACGTGTTTTCAATAATTGTGAGCCAGTTTGAGATATAGACTGTGATATACCCGTAAATCATTTTTATATTCCTCTGGTTGATATTGTAATATATTATATATTGTATATAAATTGTATATACATACGGAAACATTTATAGGTAGCTAGTTATAACTATTGGTATTGTATTGTCGCACATAGTATATTTGCCGTATGTAACAACTGCGCTGCCGTTTACCCCACCGAACATATCATGTTTGAGTTTGTCGTCTGCCTGGTCGAGTATAGTAATTCGACCATGGCGATGCGCACGTAAGCTTATTTTTAAGCTATTAACATGTGTTAGCTAGTAACACGTATTAACATGTATTGGCTAGTAACATGTATTAACAAGTATTAGCTAGTAACATGTTGCGGGTAAACACTCTTTCTCTAAATAAATACATACTCCTGAAGATTTTAGAGTCTACACCCCCTATCCGCCACAGTGTATATGTACAGTATGATATAGAATGTATCCAGTCCTATTTGAATTATCGACGAATTAAAAAACTCAGTTAAATATAATAAACTTTAAATACAGCGCAGAAACTCAGTAAATAAATGTTGATTTGTTATGCAGAAAATGGAGATATAAACAAGATTTTCAAATTCACAAAAATAGACTGTCCACCGTTTGAAATATTATCAACATCCTTGCAGGCAGTAACTAAGTATATTTATGGCGTCTACGTCAGACGCACAATAATGATACTCAAAACAATCAAAGAAGTTTGTTAGTACCTTTTACTCATATAATCAATGAATGCATAGCATCCCATAGCGTTCCCAATGGTCTAAAACTGAGTTTCCTCTTTCCTGTCGACCGATCTCAATATTGCCAATATTTTTCGAAGGTATGTCTCCACAGAGGCATATAGCGAACAATTCTACGATCATCTAGCAGCGGCATAGGTTGCAAATAATAACATATTAACCATGGAGGACGAAGTTGACAAATATGCCGAAAGGTAATAGTACGCTGATAGTACACCAAATATCGGAGGACTAAAAGACACACATACGTATAATAACGTGTTTTAAACCTCTCAGTTTGTTAAAAAATGTCCAGACATTTGGAAATTTTCAGAAAATATTAAGCGGTTTTTAATAATAATCTGAAAGTTCATAAAAAGGCGCTCAGAATTATACTTAACGTTAGTTGAAATTCAGCGCGTGGCTTCAGAGTGTTATTTAGTAATAATTGTTCGTAATATTTTTTTTATAATGGATGTTATTCTACAAGGTATATATTTTCTTATAGTAACCAAACTTTTTCTTTATATTCATTGTTAACTTTTTGCCAGAGATCTAAAGATATAGAATTTTAAGACATACATTATATTCAAGCACCTTCGTGGATTGAGATAAGTTATACAAAGCCTTTCTGAGCCGCGACCTTTTTGGTGCCAAATGATATATTAAACATTTCTTCACATAATACATGCTTATTTACCTGCTACCGCCTGCTATTCTATAAGATATATTTTTTTCAGATTATCCGTTTGTGAGGGATTGTCGACTGCGTACGAACGCTGGCAGTGGCGTCACTGTTTTTTTGTCGTCAGAATCCCAGGAGAGTTATGTAACTACATAGCAAATAAGCTGAAGTTGGTTAATGTTAGTGAAAAGTTAAAATATTTTGGTTTGAAAAAAAAAGATCTTGGGTAAACAAACAGATATAAAGGAATCGAATTATTCTAGGACCGATCATATAAAAAATTTGAAGAATGTTGTGAAAAAGTAAGGGGCACAAAACGTCAAAACTGGCGAGGAGCTACAGCAGAAACACCGAATGAGCAGATTTAGATGTAAACGTAAGGAAATTCAAGCGGTGTTAAATATGATTCTTACAACGTAAAACAGTCTTTCTCGTCCAGGGGGCCAGAATCTCCCCTGAAACTACCAAAATTGAACGCAAACTTTTGCCCGAACCACACACTTACTTGGGAGGGTTGCTGGGCAAGCAATAGTAAGATCCCAAGCACACTTTCTCGTGGTGGGTAACTCACAATATACTAACGTGCTGGACTGGGCAGACCTAAGCCAATAAGGAACCCTGACGGCGCACCGAATGCCAGTGCTCTAAATGTCAAAGTGAAGAAAATCTTTGAAAAAATAATGCAAAGCAATTCAAATTTTGTAATCGCTCAAAATAATAATTCGCTAGTTATGAAATGTTTATATACATATACAATGTCATCGGATAGCTGTAGAAATAAAAAATCTATCGTTTCTTCTGATTCACTGTTTCACACGTGCACTTGTAATAGGACTAGCTTACACAATAACAACAAGCAATATACTAGATTTATTAAATAATTTATTTCTACCAAAATCTGCATTTAAGGCAATAGTGGTTAAATCCCACGTTTTCGCGGATTTCTAGAAATTCAGAGTAACAATAAATAATTTTAATGTCAATATGGTCCTGAAGAATGAGAGGCCTATCAAAACAGTCCATGGCATGGCTCGATTTAAAATCTATGCTTCAAGTCTATTATCCAGGCTTCATTTTCTACGTTGGAGCTTATTTGTCAACCAAGCAAAGGCATGATTGAAGTTGTACGCCCACAATCAGTAATGATAATACAACAAACATTTAGGGGATTCCCCAATATTTTCTGTATTATCAAGAAACCTTGTATAGCAGTTGGAAAACAACAAATGAGCGAATTTTAACAAAAATAAAAAAAATGAATTACAAGAAATGCGGCAGACCTCTATTCACACACAATGAGCAAATTGCGTTACTCAGCTCACGTTGTCTATCCACAGATTAAACTTATTTTATCCAGAAAACAAAAAAGGAATAGACGAATGTCTCGACCTGACGATGAAGGACTATTGGGCTATTCTCTACTACAAAGAACAACATTTAGAGAATATGTAAATGAATTGATTAAAATAAAACTAGAATCGAGCATATGGCCAGATGATATTCCTATAGATAATCGTAAAGAATATTTGGAATTCTTATACAAAAGCAGTCCGTGATATAGCCCGATTTAAAATCTACGCTTCATGGCTATAATCCAGCCTTCCTTTTCTATGTTGGCGTATATCCGTCAGCCAATCTAAGGCATGGTTGGAGTTGTAGTTGTCCATCTTACAAAACTGGTGCCTGATCTTACAAGGAAGTAGATACAGGAATGAAATACTTAATTATAGGCTTCAAGTTTAAATTGGATTGATGAAAATACGGCCCTCTCAAAGGCCAACAATCAGCAATGATCATACAGTTTTTTCAACAACAAACATACAGAGGATTCCCCTATATTTTCTGCATTATTGGGAATCCTTGCATAGCACTTGGAAAACCACAAAAGAGATAATTTTAACTAAAAGCATAAATAATGAATTACAAGAAACGCGGCAGACCTCTATACACACACAATGAGCAAATTACGTTACTCAGTTCAAGTTATCTATCCAGATTAACTTTATTGTATCCAGAAAACAAGAAAGGAATGAACGAATGTTTCGACCTAACAATGAAGGGCTATTCTCCACTACAAATAACAACGTTTAGAGAATATGTAAATAAATTGATTAAAATAAAACAAGAATCGAGTGTATGGCCATGTTCCTATCGATATCGTCAAGAATATTTGGAATTATTATACGAAAAAATGGTCCTGAAGAATGGGTGACCAAATCCGTGGAATCAAGGCTATAGTCCAGCCTTCCTTTTCTACGTTGGCGTTTATCCGTTAGCCAATCTAAGGCATGGGCGGAGTGGTTGTTTATTTTTCAAAACTAGTGTCTGATCCTACAAGAAAGTAGATGTAGAAACTAAATACTTAAATATAGGCTTCAAGCTTATATTGGATTGATGAAATTACTGCTATCTCAAGGGCCAACAATCGGCAATGATGATACAGTTTTTTTAACAACAAACATTCAGCGGATTCCCCAATATTTTCTGTATTATTAGGAAACTGTTCATAGCACTTGGAAAACCACAAAAGAGCTAATATGTAAAAAAATTGACTAAAATAAAACAAGAATCGTGTGTATGGCCAGATAATATTCCTATCGATAGTCGTAAAGAATATTTGGAATTATTATAGGAAAAAATGGTCCTGAAGAAAGTCCTACCAAATCAGTTCGTAAAATAGGCAGATTTTAACTAAAATAATAAATAATGAATTACAAGAAACGCCGCAGACCTCTACACATACACAATGAGCAAATTCCATTACTCAGTTCACGTTGTCTATACACAGATTAACCTTATTATATCTAGAAAACAAGAAAGGAATGGACGAACATCTCTACTTGAAAATGAAGGACTATTGGGCCATTCCCTAGTAAAAAGAACAACATATAAATAATACGTAAATAAATGCATTAAAATAAAACAAGAATCGAGTGTATGGCCAGATGATGTTTTTATCGATAATCGTAAAGAATATTTGGAATTATTATACGAAAAAATGGTCCTGAAGAATGAGAGTCCTACCAAATCAGTCCGTGATATGGCCCGATTTAAAATCTACGCTTCAAGGCCTTATCCAGCCTTCCTTTTCTACGTTGGCGTTTATCCGTCAGCCAATCTAAGGCATGGTTGGAATTGTAGTTGTCCATCTTTCAAAACTGGTGCCTGATCTTACAAGGAAATAGATACGAATACTTAATTATAGGCATCAAGCTTAAATTGGATTGATGAAACTACTGCCATCTCAAAGGCCAACAATCAGCAGTGATGATACAGACAAGGCCTGGTATGTAGGGCTCATCTGGAAGCTAAATAAACTGTCGAAATGCAGAAACACTAAAATCCTATATTTCTAAGAGAATCTTTAGATTAACGTAGACGATGAATACTCGATTAACAATAGAGTCAAATTGTTGACATGGTACGTAATGGCAAATTAAATTGAATGGTGCACGTATAAAAAAAATATGGTACATTAAAATGTAGAAAACTTTGGGGCTACGTTAAAATAACACCGTAACATCAATGGCATCCGTTAAGTTAAAAACCTATACAGAAGATTAAAAACGATTCACTAGTACAACGTTATAATGTAAATAATGCTTGACAAGTTTTTATTGTTTCCAAATTCAAATATGTTATCAATTAATACAAAATAAAAATATAGAGATTCATTTCACTTTCAGCTAAATAGCTGTAGGTCAACCAGCGCATTATGGCATATAATGAATTATTATTTTGAACAAAAGAAGAGTGGAATATTATCTTCCTATTTATATGCCTCAATAAAGGTATGCAATCAATAACATTATTTTTACTTTCGATACTGTCTTTATAAATGGAACAATTCTCTAAAACATGATTAACCAGCACGTCCGTCATACCCACATTTCTACTGCCAGCATTTTTTTCTGCATTACAAGCTGTAATATCTTACTCCCTCGGGGGAGTCTGAAACACCTAGAGGGCGCGTGTCCAGTGGTTAGAATGCTCCGTAGATATGCAGGATAGGGGGGGAAATAAAATACCTCTGGCTACCAAACAGACATAGCAATGGAAAGCAGCACTACAGTGGCAATCCCAAGAGGATGGTAAGAAAGCTGGTACAGAGCAGATTGCCTGATTAATGTTATATGTAGCTACGAATTATGGCAGCAACCCTTCGTCGTTTTATTTTCTAACGATTTTGTGCCTCCCCAGAATCCTTGAGGCGGGGAGTACTGGGGTACTTTTGTTTTACAAAAAAACGTCATTTCATGGGAGTGTAAAGGGGGGTGTTGGCTTATGTCTCGTCCGATAGCCCTGCGTGTTGACTGCGAGATAGTGGATATCTTCCTAGCTAAGATTTTGCATGCTACCGTTGTCCCTAAGAGAGAGAGATGTTCGGCTACCACACTGCAAGTACGATCCCACATTCGATCGTATGAAAGGAACAGAGCCCTCCTGCATTGTACTAATTCAGTAGTATCTTTGTATCCTGCTCCAAAAAACATTTGTTACGCTTGGTCTGTAAGACGATTTCCCTAACCGTTGACCATCTTTTGTTACCCTTATGGGGGCCCTCGCAAGGTGCTATCAACCGGGACAGTTGAACCTTGAATTTTTAACGAGGTTAGTACTCCTCCCCCTCCTCCTTTCGCATCCTGGCTTGGGACAGGCATCGACGGAGTTGTGAAAAGATTAGATAAATCAAATAATAATTGATTTTCTCTATATAGTTTTGTTTTAAATACTGCTAGTGTTATGTTGTGTGATTCAGAGATGCCCCTGCTTGATCCCTTTGCACTCGCATACTCAGGAAGACTGTTGGAAGGGTGAACTACGACTGGGAGAAGCTCAACGACTTAAACCGGATTTTTATTTTATTTATAAGTATACCCTACACAACTAATCACGACCAAGTGTGTAATATTACTTGAAAATGGAGAGAAAAATTATTCAGGCGTAGTCCCCTTTTAAAAAATGTTGATTTTTGGCGGGGTAATTTGAAAATTATATTATGACCCCTTTCGGAGTCACACTTTCGAGGTGCTTGACCTATAAGTAGTTTTAACCGTGTCAAGACTTTTGGGAGACGGGATTGCTGTACTATCCTCAAGAAATGTATCACAATAGCTCTAAGGAAATAATAAATATAATGGATAGGAGTGCACCAATAACAATTCAAACCTTGAAAGCAGAAGGAGTACGCAAGGGTTCTTTTAACAATCCGCATCAGTGCCAATAAATGACGCCTGTAATTGTGCACACAATAATACAGAAATGTTAGAAAGACGAATACAATCATCTGAGACAACCAAACAAGATATGGACTAATAAGAATGATACATGGTACAGAAAATGTACAAATATAAAACAATTGAAATGGTGGAGAGCAACGAATTTTTCAGGCTTGGGTCCTCCTATCAAAAACGTTGTTTTTAGACGGGGTCATTTGTGGGTTTTTTTATGCCACCCCAAAAGAGCGCAGAGCAGCATGTGACTGTATTTGTAGGTGGTCTCGGGGATGGATTTCGGTTACGTTTTAATATAACGAAAACGTAGGTGGTCTTGGTGATACATTTTATTTCGGTCAAAATTTCTTCCTTGAAATATAATGTGTTCCTACTAATTCATTTAATGGGTTAATATTTTTTGTCACACGTTTTGAACCAAATATTATGTTACGTTCGTAATAGTGTATACTTATGCAGAGAATTATATAATTTAATTTATTAAATAACATTTAGTTGTAACTAACATTTAGTTGGACATTATGAGTCCAACCTATCTCTTTTCTGAACAGGAATTAATTTGGGCACTGTGATATTTTTACAGGGGCAGTCGAAGATCGCAACAGAGAAATGCAATAGTTGACATGTGATAGTAACATTGAAAATCAATGTGCATGCAAAGAAATGTTCAAAGAAGCTAACAAACTACTAATCACAAGTAAAACAAAACTCTAAAACCTAACCTACATCCAACAAATAATAACCAAACCAATCAAAACAAGTTTAACCATTTCCCAAAGAAAACAAATATATAATTAGACAACTTATAAAACTACACAATTCAAATTCAAATCAAGATTGAACTTTTAAAATTTGATTGTAAAATTTCGAAACAAAAAAAGTTTTAAAACTGTTTAAACATTTAAAATTAAGAAATATGCCTTTGACATCAGACAATCCAGTGCTCGAATGTACCCTATACTATATCATAATATCTGACAGTATGTGACAGTAAGCAGCAATATTAAACGATTAAATTTGTTTTTATCAAAAGTACTTTTTCAACATTTATAAATATAATCTTACACGTGTACTTTTGCAACTGCAAGTTAATTGGTTTAAGAAATGTAAATATCTAAATAACTTACAAATATAACAAAAGCTCAGTTTTTAATCGACCATACCAACCTACTACCCAAAGAAGAACAACAGAACACAGACCAAAACAAAGTACTGAAGGACATCGAGAATAATAAATTTATTTATTATACGAATAAATGTTTTTAGAATTTCCTATATCTGACAGCCGGCAAGTTGGGCTCCGCTTCAGAGCTAATTATCCAAGTGTATAATTAAATTTCAAAAGCAGCTAAGTATAAAATGCAGTGCATTGCCAAAGCATCGTAAGAGCAAACAATTAAGGACTTTTAAATAATATTTTTAGGTTAAATACCGTGGGGACGACCCGGGGAGCGGTCTATGTAGCGGAATAGTATGTAGCGCACACACACACCGGTGCATCATCATAGGAATAGACATCTAATAAGATAACCAAAATCCAGCGGCTAGAATAAAAGTTAGCCATAGCGTAAACGAAGAGAAATACTCAACATCCGCCGATGAGTCGAAAAGGAAGAGAGGAAATGGATAAAATGGATGAAATTTTCGGGAAAAGCAAATTAACCTAACGATCTCCAGTAAAGGACATATATAGAGAAATAGACCAGCTAATGGTAATGAGTGAAATAATGATAGAAGTTAAAAAATCAAGAGAGGGACAGAGTGAATTTATAGAAAACTTAACAAAGCTGAAAGATAAGAAATGAAAAAATAAACAAAAGAAATGTTAAACTAGAAAAACTCAAAAAACAAAAAACAAACGCAAGAACAACTTAATACTTTCGAGGCTACCAGTGACCACTAACAACCCGGAAGAGTTATCATGAAATTTAAAAAAGGAACACCTTAACATTGGCGTCACAATAAAATAGGCATACAAATTAGAAGACCAATTATATCTAACACAAATGAACTGGCATGAAAAAAATAAGATATAAAAGACCAAGAACAAATTGCGGGAGAAAACCGGGGACATATTTTACATTTACAATGATCTTACTACAAGAGGGAGAGAGACATGCAAAAGAAAATAACCACGAGAGCAAAGTACGAAAGAACCTGATGGAAACATGTGAAGGTGCTGCATAAAAAAACTGATCATTAATGGAGAACAGTGCAACTAGAATATGCACAATGAATTACTTGAACCTTCCCAAAAACTAGCCAAAGTACCAGAAAACACAAATATACAAACAACAACAATACAGGAAACACAACATACAAACACCAATAGCGATGAAACAAGGAAAACGAAAAAATGGAGGAAAAAGAATAACAGAAGGAAGAGAGAGAGGACAAAGCAAAGGCATGGAAAAGGAACACAGATAGAGAAAACACAAACAAGAATAGAAACATGCAATATACGTAGTAAGGGAAGAACTGGTGGAGAAAATGATAAAACCGCAAACAGAAACATTGCACCAAACAGAATAAAGGACAGTATGAAGGAAAGATACGTAAGCGCAAAAATCATGTCACTAAACTTAAATCTTTTTGAAAACGAAGAATGGACCATAATAACAGCCTACAGAGAAAACAAAAATAAGGCGGATAAAGAAACATTCTACGAAAATTTGAAAAAGAAATAGATGAAGGAGTAGACAATATAATTATCATGGGAGATCTAAATGAACAAGTAGGAAACCAAAATACAAGAACATCTGATTATATGGGCAAAGAAGGGAAGAAAGCCAGAAAGTCGAAATGGACATGAGTTGTACAAGAAAAGAGCAAACGGTGAAACGCAGGAAGACAGAAAAAGTGAAAACAAAAAGCTAAAAACTAAAACAAACAAAAAACCAAGAGAAATACCTGGATATAATAGAAAGAAGATTTAAAGACAGCAGGAAAGAAATGGGAATTGAGGAAAAGTGGGAAACGTTTAAAAATATAATAAAAGAAGCAGCAAGAGTGAACCGTGGAAGAACAAAAATAGCAAAAAATATAAAATGAAGAGGAATATATAAAGTACAAAGAAAAAAGAAAGGAACTTACGAAATAAAGAAAGCGAAACAAAATTTTGTAAAAATATTAAACATTTTACAGACAATCAAAAATTATTTTATGAATCATTAAGACATTTGAGAATAAAGAAAATTACATGATGAATATAAAAAGAAAAGGAGACGAAAACCGACAAAATAATAGAAACATGGAGACAATACTTTGAAAAACATATAAAAGAAGTGGAGAAGACAACAGAAATCTTCTGTTGTCTTCTCCACTTCTTTTAAAGAAATGAGGTAACAGAAAGAGATGAGACACAAGACAAAGAAGTGATAGAACCCTCAAAAAGATACAATTAGGGCTAGACATAACACCTAAGATTGTAAAGTACAGGGGCAGAGAAATAGAAAAAAGGATGAGGGAGAAGATAGAAAAAACAATGGAAAACACACAGGAAGATTTCCGAAAAGGAAAAAGCACGCATGGCCTAATCTTCATAATACGACAAACGCGTAAAAAAGTAATAAGGAAGAATAAAGACATACACATCTGCTTCATAGACCCAAAAAAAAAGCGTTTGATCAAGTGAAAATAAAACACATATGGGAAGTACTGGAAAAAAGAGGATAGGGAAATGAATAATAGAGATAATATAAGAAATGTACAAAGAGAACAAACATATAGCAAGGACAAACAACGAAGAGACGAGATCATTTCAAACAAAAAATTGAATGAAACTAGTATGCATTATGAGCCCATTACTATTTTCTCTAGTACTATATACAGCCACTAAACAAGAGAAGAAAAGTATGAAGCCACTAAAAATGGGATATTGGAAAAGGAAAATGACACAATTAACGGAAATAATGTTCGCAACTAACATGGCAATAGTGGCAGAGGCGGAAGAAAACCTACAACATAAGCTAGAGGAGCTAGCTAGCTAAGCTAACTGAATATAATAAGTATAGAAAAACGAAAACCAAGATCTCTAGGGAAAAAATATACAAAAACTTCAGGGAAGAAGGTTTGAATAGGTAAAAAGTTTTAGATACCTAGGGTCAATAATCGAATATAACGGCATAATAGAAAATAAATAAGAGAGTAGTAAAAACAGAGGAAATCTTCAACATGATGAAAGAGACATTCTTTCTAATGCGCTTTTTACATTGACCGAGATAGCACGTGCAAGCAACTGATTTTGACATCTAGTTGCTCAGTGTAATACAATAATTGTCTGAGCAATACATTGCAAGCAAGCAGTTGCGTCGAATACAACCGGTTCTAAATCCGGGCAACCATTGCGTGCAACTCCCAATGCTGCCAATCCTAGAAAGTTATTATATTATTTTAAACTATTGTTAGCTTAGATTTTAAATAGATTATACATCGTAAAACACGTGATGGGTTTAGTTATTGGGTCCATAAAATTCCCATCATAAAATAACGATCCCGATAAACTCTAGGGTTGTTTATACTAGATGCTTTTCAGGTTAAGCTGGAATTATATATGTTTTATATTGAAAATTTGGTCTGTAGGCTTAATATCAGCTGTTATTCCTATTGCGCCTGCAAGTTCCCGAATGTATTGCGGACATAGTTGCACGTGCAATTTTAATTGGCAATCTGTTGCAAGTTGCGATTGCGTCTTGCCGTTGCTCAGTGTAAGACGGGCATTAGGAAAGAAATAACGAAAGAAATAAAAACAGAAATAGTGAACAAAGTTATAAGATCGACAATTACATACAGCAGTGAATTATGGACGAAAAACACACTTCCAAAAGCAACGCTATTGTAATGAAATTCCTAAGGAAAATTGAGAGTAAGACGAAAAGAGTTAAGTGTACGGTGTACGTTCCGTTCCTATAACTCCTAGAATTTAAACACTGAACCAGTAAATCAAAAAATAGTAAAGTGTTAGTTGAAATGGTTTGGACATGTGCGCCGAATGAACGATTGACAAAAAGAGTATGTGAGACAAGAGTACAAGGGTAAAAGAAAAGGAGAAGGCCAAGAAAAACATGGGAGGACGGCATACGAGAAGACGCAGAAAGAAAAGAAGCTGATGGGAAGGAATAAAACAACTAACACAGGATATACAATAATGAAAAAAAAAATACAAATACAAAGAACGAAATCGCCTACACCTTAGGGTGGAAGGCATATGATAAAAAAATGAAGATGATATGGCCGACCTTAAAGTGATACTGTTTCTTTTGTAATAGAACTGCTTCAGACCGGTGAAGTCCACAGTCGCAACGGAGACGATGGTGTCGCTGTTGGAGAACAACGGTAATTGTGGATGGCTTCCCATTGCAGCATCAGATAATAACCCGAAAGGAAGAGAAGGAAATATATAACCATAATCCACCCAGGCCTAAAGGAAAGAGGTGGAGATTTAGCTACTAGGTCAGCTCAAGCGACTCGACACACTCAAGCATTTCGCGGGACAGAACGCCAAAAAGACCTCCAGGACGTGTATGAAGATTTCCCTTCATGCCAAAAAAGTTCGTTTAAGAAATGTACATCCCCATCTAAAGAGGAAAGAGGAAAATGTTTACTTAGGCAACACATATTCACCTGGAAGTATTTTATTTAGTTGTTTCATTAATATATTTTTTTAAACTTAATGCAATTTATTTTTTCATTTTATTTCTAACATAATCGTAAGCGTTTACTTTTGCAACTGCAAGTTATTTCGTTTGAGAAATGTAAATATCTAGCTAACTTACAAAATCCCAGTTTTTACTCGACCATACTAATCTAACATTTAGAAAAGAATCAGCGACAGAACACTGAGAACCACCTGAAAGAGCAAAGTGCTTTTAAGGCGGCACATATTCGCCTGGAGAAGTATCGTTTGGATATTTGTGGCATTTTCTAGGCTTTGACATGCTCATGTCAAACCCACCACACCCTGTTAATACTTCCCCCATTAATAGTAATATTTTTGATTAAATTCACAACAAAATATGTTGATGTACTTTAAAAAGCAATCCCAAACATAATGGCACTAGAGCTGGAAACACATGGATTCGTCTGTTAATCGCTCTAATTGTATAACCTCTGTAATCAGGTAGTTTACTTCTTATAGATTTTATTTCCATGATGTTGATTGAGTAGTCTACAAATAGTAGACACAGTACACAAACTCTGTTTCTATATGCTCTTAGACAAACAAATAATATACGACTAGCATGCAGCTGATGGTAAAATAGGCTTCCTTCATATTAGCGATCCTTAAGCTTAAGTCTCTTCGGTTAATGAAGGATATTGTTGTTGTTCATTGCAGACTGCTGTTGATTTAGGCAGGATTATTGTTTTGCTATGCGGAGTATTCTTTTCAATGCAGAATGTTGATCAAGGCAAACTATTGTCGTTCAATGCTGGATGTTACTGTTCAATTGTGGATGTTTTACAAAAAAAAATCGTCTTATCTACATCTTGGTGTGCTGTACCAATCATAGTTTCTGAATGTATCTATCTTTTAGCCTTTTCTGGTATTGTATATCAATAATCTTGAAAGTTTTCTGCAGCTTGATGATGATATTATGTGTTCTTATGTTGTGTCCATAATTGTCGCCAATTTAGCTGTAACAAAAATAATTCAATACGCATTAGTAACAACAGTGACAATAATGTATAACGTGCCCTCTTAATTATACATATAATAAGGAGATTAAAAAACGTTGTTCGTGATTTCTCAAAAAATGATGAGAGTTTGTGCTTCACCTAAAAACATTTAAAAGCCCAAACCAAATATGACTTTAATTTACAAATATAATATATTTAATTAATTAAAATTATATTTAATTTTAAAATTAATAATTCAGGGTATTATACCTCAATCATTTATAAAAGTAATGTAACGAATTAAATCACTCGATAGCATATCCTTCACTTTCAATACAAAAAATTGTCAGTATCAAATACCATTTTCAAGTATATTCAGAATATTATTTAAATATCTTCAACATGTCTAATTTAATTTTCCAAATTCTCTAAATTCCCAATATATATATATATATATATATATATATATATATATATATATATATATATATATATATATATATGAAAGTGGATCTCTAGTGTGTTGAAAACCTTTATAAACATATAGTATGTACTATTCTCAGTAGCTAAACTATAATAAAGCAAATAAAATAATTATTTCTTGTAGGTACGTATTTGAATTTTAACAGGGAGCAAAGGCACTCAATAATGTACAGTCTGGGTAAAATTAATAAATAACTCTTTCCAAACAGTTCTCTACAGGATTCTTTATAGAGTTTATTATGTATTATCCTAAGAACTCATTTATTTTTGCAAAATAAATGTATTTTTAGCGAAAGATGTTTCCTTAAAAAATAATACCAAACTTGAACACAGAATGAACATGTGCGTGGTATAGTATCATTAACTTATCTATGCATAGAAGTTTTAAAATGATAAAGACAAACACCGGCAGAACAACTAGCAGATCTATTCTATAAGATTCTTTCTAATACACACGTACCACAAGAATGGAAGCAAGCATAAGCATCGTATTACATAAGAAAAGTAGACCCAAAAAACTACCGATGCATCTCACTGCTTGACACCTCAATGAGATAGAGGTTCTGGCGGATAATATCTCCAAAGGTAACAATACAAGAGGGATAACAAGGTTTCAGAAAATACTCTCGACCACCGATGCCATCTATGGGGTTTGTCAAATAGAGGAAAAGGAACTGGAATTTAATAAACCTGCCTATCACTGCTTTGTCGAACTCGAAAATGTATTCGATAAAGTGTGATATACCGACCTGCTCAAAGCTCTTAATGAGAAAAACATATTTCCGAATCTAATAACGACGTTAAAACAAAGAAACACGAGATCAATATAAACGCAGGAATACGATAAGGCCACAGCCCCAGCCCTCTGTTCAACCTGCTAATGAACAAAATAATCGAAAGAATGGACAAAAATATTGTTTTAAAAATAATTTGCTACGCTGACGATGTCATCATTGCAGACTCAGAAGAGAAGATGGACTCCAATGGTTGCTAAACGCATTCAAATCAGCATGCATTCCACCAACAAAACTTAAAGTATAGTCATCGAAAAATCTCCAACTAGGTACAAAGTAGTAGTGCAGGAAAATATCGTCGAACAAGTGTATGCATTCGATTATCTTGGGATACAAATCAATTCATATCGAGATATGAAAGACAGCGATTGTATCTTTTCTGGAATAACTGATTTAATGTTTTAAATAGTATGGTCTTGGCATATTTAAACTTCATTTATTTGTAGCATGCCATTATGCAACTATTGGAAGATATACTCCTAGATTGTTGTTTGAAGTTCAAAGTAGGTAGACTTTTTAAATAAAACTATAAATTTCTATTAACTGCATAGTTTATAACTTTAGTTCTAGTATTCTGCAAGATAGCATGTTATTCAGTGTGACTACAACGAGCAAGGGACCTAAAATACTTGCTTATGGAATATCCATTTCATTATAGATGTTATTTAAAGTATTTACAATTTGGAACAAATTTGAACAGAAGCATGATATCACTAGTTGCTGCCACATCTATGTTTTTTGTACATTTTATGACCTTGATCCAATGATCATGTAACCAATCACAATGTATTTAATTATATACAGAGTATATGTGATATGCAAATTACATATAAATATAATATAATTAATATTGTATGATTCACACAGTCGCACGGTTTAAAAAGACACTGGAATTCTCTTATATTCTAAACCAACAGATCGCCTGCGTGAGCTGGAAAATCGCGGTTTCAACAGAGTTCTTCTTAACAAACCCGTGCTGCTGCTGCTGGTGTTAAAGAGCCGGTATTTTTATTTTCAATATTTTCGAAAAATAACTTGGCTTGATGATTTGCAAATTGTCAATGTGAAAATCATCTCAGTTACCATTTTTTACGGCTATAACTATGGCTTCTTTCAGTATACTAGGAAATGTTATGTATTATTTTTTAAATTATAAATCTTGACACAATGTCATGATCGCTAATATGCTTGAATTTGAGACATTTTACCTTTACAATTTCTTCTTTAGTTATATCAATCTAGTAAAACGAGTAATTTAACGGTGTCAACTTACAAGTAAAACTACTAAATCATTCGTAATGTTGCAGAAATGTGTGTTAAATGCATCTGCTGGATATCATAAAGTGTGTATTCTTCTGGTTTTTATTTGATAAATTATTTATAATTGAAGATTTTTAAGGTTTTATGGTTTATATTAATATAAATCTGTTTTTAAACTTAATTTCTATATTTAATATAAATAGTTACCGATTGAAGATTTATTGATTCTGGTACAGAAGCTGTAACTTTTTGATTTTGAGGATTTTACAAGTACTACTGCCGCAATTTATTTTATTCGAACTTACTTTAGCAACCAGACTAATGTGTGCTTTTTGAGCGGTGGAAAAAATCTTGTAATATATGTAACTAAGGATTATACACCCGGTTTCATCACTGCTGTATCTTTTCAGCGATCAATCACAATTTTGAAAGACGAATGATATTGTAATAGTATATCTGCTATCCTTTAAAATTGGAAGAATCCAACCAGTTCCTTATTTTTGGAACCCTACACTGGGAAACATTTGAATATGATATAATGTTCATAATCCGGCCTGTAAACGGAGGCGAGTGGATCGAGTAGCCCGTCCCAAGCCCGGAGAATAGAGGAGGGCCGAGGCGACGGGCCAGCACCTCGTCCCTCATAAAAAGCTAAAACTGCTAAAAATCCTTCAAACCAGCCTCGGAAACTGATCGGAAAAAACCAACGGCGACAAACGCAACGACATGAGGTTATGCTACTTAGAACATGGAGCGTACAAGGTCTGAAAGTAAAAATCAAAGAAGTTAAACAAGAACTGGAAAAAAATCGGCATAGCCGTCCTCACAGAAATAAAAATAAAGATACGGCACATAACACATCGGTAATTATGCATATTTTTAGCGGCATGCAGAAGAACGAGAGAGCAAGTAAGCACTGTCGATAAATAAGAAACTTATAACAAACCTCTAACACTGGTAAACAATAAACGAAAGAATAAAAACAGCAAGGAAGAAATTACGAGGACACCGAGCGACAATCATTGGTGTATAAGGTCTAAATACAGATACCCCAATTACGACGAAACAAGAATTCTACGCGCTGATCGTAGAATTCTTCTTTCACTTACAAATGAAGATAGGGACACAAAGAGAAAAACATATATTTGGTGACTCAAATGCACGTACTGGAAGCATGGAAAACAGCGAATGTATAGGATAATTCGAAGAACAAACGATAAACGAAAACGGCTATAGGCTAATTGATACGTGTGGCCAACATAAACATAAAGGCTTCTACTAAAATAAGGCAATATACAAGTATACTCGGCACCAGGATACCAGATACCTGCAAACCATAATAGACTACATAATAGTCATATACATACAAGACCCCAGGGTATACAGAGGTAGTGAATCCGGCATAGATCATTGTCAAGTGATTGAAAAAGTTAAGATCCTCTTCAAAAGAACTGCATACATAAAGAGTCCACATAACAATGAGAAGATTCAAGAACGAAAATACAACACAGATAGCCTACGGAACTTCAAATATAAAAACACTATACAAAAATAGACTAAACCAAAATCTACACCCACATGCTATGGCAGAACAAACGGATAAACTATATGCAAACATAACCAAAGCTCTAGAAAATGCAGCATATGAGGAACACAAAAAACATGGACATCACATGGGAACCCGAACTGGAGAAATGGAAAAGATCAAAGCAAGGAGCTTATTTACGCTGGCTAGCAACGAAAAAGACTGAAGACGAAATATCCTACAACAGAGAACAAGTCAGATTTAAGCGAAAAACCTGTGAGAACAAAAACTCTACGTAGGAGAAAAAATGCGAAGAAGTAAACTCCTCGCACATTGGAGGAACATGATCAAGGGCTACGTGCCGCCCTCCTACTTTATAAAATCACCTAGGAAAAATACTACAGATAAAACCCAATACAGCTGCAGAGATTCATAGAATTCTATAACAAGGATTTCACTGAAACCAGTACATACATGAAACAAACCACACACCCAACGGAAAACCGAGTAGAAATGATAGAGGAAAGGGTATGGAAAGCCATAAAGTCAATGAAAACAGGAAAGGCGCGCGACCCAAGCATTCCAAGCGAACTGTTTAAATACGGCACTAAAGCTGATCCTTAACAGAGCTATTTACAATTCATAAACGGAGAAGAAGTGTCAAAAACGTGGAAAGACGCCTGGTTAACGCCGATATACAAAAACGAGAAAAAGGCGACACTGCCAACTATCGCGGCATATCCGTAACAAATACCATGAGCCGAATCTACGGAAAAATTCTGGAACAGCTAATAGAAGAAGAATACAGACCCTACGAAATAGAACAACAAGCGGGTTTCAGAACAGGCAGGTCGTGCATAAACCATTAGACCACATATATACAATTACACAGCTGCACGAGAAAAGGGTGGCAAGAAAATGGGAATCACATCTTCTATTCGTAGACCTACGACACAATCTCTATGAATAAGTTCTGCTCTAAGAAACCATCACTATAATTAAAGCTGCACAACAACTATACAAAAAACAAACAGCAAATATAAAAATGGAATGCCAGCTATCATAAAGCTTCGAAATCACGGAATGGCTACGGCAAGGATACTGCTTGTCCCCACACTATTTAACGACAAAACATTAGAAGAACGAACTGTCAGCACTCCAAGTGGACCAAGACGTCGAAATCATACGTGGGTACAAACATAACAAACAGTGGACGGAAAAGGAAATAGAACAAGGGATAGGAAACGGATAGAAAGTCATCGGCAGCATAAACTCAATCATATGGGCCAAAAACATAAAAGCTCCTCTTCAATGCTATTCTACAGAGCATTGTGCTATATGGTAGCGAAACGTTGTGAGCAGGAAAATAGAACACAAACTGCGAGTATTAGAAATTATAATTATATGATGTATTGTAAATAGCAGTGGATATAAATAAATCAGGCTCAAGTTAAACCTGACATACATGACAGTGGCAAGGAGAGAAAAAGCAGTGCGAAATGACAAATCTCATGGGACATATCAATGTTTAACTCTAATAATATGGATTGAACGATTTTTAAATGCAAATGAACAAACAACTCTATGGCTAACGATATAAGAGAAGGTGCAGAGAAGCGTGCATTATTAATCAGTTATATAGACGATCACTGCTGCCAAATTTTGCATAATCTATACGTTCCAATGAGCCCTGCTAGCAAGACTCGTTACATTATTGGATATATATTTCAAGCCGGTACGCATTATATTTGCAAATAGATATAAATTTTACTCGGCGGACAGGCGTGCGAGTGAGCCGGCACATGAATGGGCTTCTATATGAGCGTTAAAGTGTGATTTCAAGATGGAATTACTCAACACGAACATGCTAGATAAATTCATGATGGGTTATGGAGATAAAAGGATAATAACCGTTTGTTCGAAGAGGACCATAACAGTTAAATGTGGAGCAGGCAGTTCAAACTGCAGTCAGGAAAAAGCAGGTGGGAGAAATCACGAGTCTTCGGTCTAAACCAGGGGCACTCCAAACAGCCAGGTCTTCCAGACACGGATAATAGGAAGTATTGGAGGGGCGCTATGCACAAGGGACAGCAATATCACGAGCGGACTAATTATAAAGAAAAGTCGAATAATATTTGTTCAGTATGCAGCTAAATAGATATATTGTAAATTTAAAAATTATGTTTGCAATATTTGCAGAAAAATGGGACATGTGTCGGTGAAAATAGTAGTCAGTCTCAGAGAGAGCATGATAACTATTATTTAAGTTCACAAGATACTGAACAATTATTTAAATAAAAGGATGATGATTTTCCAATTTGTAGATAAATTTTAGTAAATTGAAAATTGGTTAAGTTTGTATTAGATACTGGGGCAAGTGCATAATTATAAATACTTTTAAGACTAAGCATTTTAATGAATTGGAATTGTATCATAGTAAAAAATAATTTAGAAAATATTGAAGTGGGCTATTGCAGCCACTAGGATATATTACTGTAAAATACGAGTTCAATGGTAAACAAAACTCATTATCTTTATTATGTTATAGAAGAATACGGACCATGTTTATTGGGTTTTGTTTTGTAAGAAAATTTGACCATCAATCACTTGGAGGAAGGCACAGTGGAAGCAACAAAGGAATTGGACAAACAACTGACAGATGTATATTCAAAGTTCATTAATGCATTTGAAGATTGTGTTGGATCATTTAATGGAGGCACCATACATTTGAATATTACGGTAGATGCAATGGCTAGACCAATACCACTCGCAATAAAACTTAGAGCTGAAATGGAAGTCAGTTAATTTTAGTTATTGGAGTACACATATATTTCCATTACCACTTGCAATAAAAATTGAAGCTCAAAATTAAATAGGTTGTACAATTCAGGAATTTTAAAGTCAGTTAATTTTTGTTATTAGAATACACCCATATTTCCAATCCTAAAATGGAATGGTTCTGAGTGGCTATGTGGAGACTATAGCGTGCTCTTTAATGCTGCATTAATGATTGAGTGAATAATATGTGTACATGATGAACTCCAAGACATACAAACATTTCTACTCATAAAGGTTTATTTAAATACATACGTTTGCACGTTGGTCTATCCCCAGCCCCCGCAACATTTCAAATACTTTTGCAGAAGTAGAAGTGGTGGAAACTTTCTCGATGACGTGTTAGTGTCCCGTAGAAATATGGACAAAATTATTCACGAGAGAAATGTCACTGATACAGACGAATTACACACGGATAGTAACAAAGTATAGGCAATAACGAGTTGCGAGACCAACCAACATTACAGAATAACAAGCATTTTTTGGTTTCGTGAATGTTTACAATTAATTCATTAAAAATTGTTCATGTATATAGTCTATATATTCTTTAAGAAAGACATTAAATATCATTGGCACAAAGATTGTGAAAGTCGTTTTTGTACAATTAAAGAAGTTTTAGCTTCTACCAATATTTTAGCGCACTGAAATCCTGAAGAAAAGGTTAAATCAAAAGTGGGCGCAAGTAAAAGCGGTATAGGGGCAATTTTATCACATTTTTATGACGATAAGTCGGAGCGACCGATAGCCTTAGCTTAGAATTGAAGATATAAAATATAAATATAAACAACGATATAGAAGTAATCAATTGAAAATGTAATATTAATCATCCTCCAATAGCTGAACTCAAGTCTTGGACATTAGCAAGTGATTGTTGGGAACGTATTCGTGTACATTATCTAGGACCCATAAATATGAAATATGTATCTGTTATGTATCTGTTATTGTAGAGAATTTTAGCAAATGGGTCGAAGCTTTTGTTACACACAATATCTAGTGCAAAAAGAATAAAAATATTACGGCGTGTATTTGCTAGATTTGGTTTACCGGAAATATTAGTTTCAGATGGTAAAACAGTTCAAAAGAATTTCAGTAGATTTTAGCAACCGGAAATTGTTATTAACTTACACCGCCTTTCACTCAGCATCAAACGGGCAAGCGGAAAATACGTTTAAAAGTATTAAACGTGCAATTAGAAATATTTGCTACGACAAAGCAATTGATATTAATTTAGCATTTAGATTTTTAATAAGCTGTGTTGCGAGCTCATTCGGTTATGGCAATTTCGCCAGCAGAAATGTTCCTCGGTAGAAAATTACATACAAGACTAGACGTACTAAAAATCTGTTATAAAATCGAAAGTAAATATTAATAAGGAAGCTAGTAAATGTAGAATGCTACAGTAATAACGGAAGCAAAAGACATATTATAGCAGGAATAGAGCGATAATATTTAATGTTAATGATTTAGATTTCGTTAAGGATTATAGGAAGATTAATCGTTCCACTTGGATTAAAGGTAACGTAAGACAACAACTGGGCGAAAGAACCTATTTAGCTTATATTTCGGAATTAGTGATAGTGTGTATAAGACATATTAATCAAATTGAGGAATTTGTAACAGTTCACGATAATTTAAGTGTATCAGATAAAGTAGAAGATACTTCTAATACTGTAACAAACCGTGTTTCTCCAGAACGTAAATTCGAATTTCCCCGTCGTGTTTGATTGAACTATTTTTATATTTAAAAAAAGGAGGATTTTCATACAGTTGACCATACATTTGGTCAAGTGTATTTGAAAATCCTCCATGTCGCCTAATTATAGTTTGGATAGCAACCACGTAGGTTTTTGTATTTCGGTCGGACCTTGTGTTCTAGCCCGAATTTCATCCTCTAAACGTATTACTGTACGAGTCGGTATAAAAAATGATCGAAAATATCTCGAGAGATCACTCCACTAATTCCAAAACATTTTATTTTAATTTAAAAATGTATGGTCCGAATACCGAGAATACATCAGACCTAGAGATTTTATAACATTAGGGGAACTGATAGAACTCGCCGATGATTATGAGAATATTCAAAGAGATACAAACCACCACCGGACTCCAGAGATACAATTTTACCCAATACAGCATACAAGCCGAAACAGTCTGTTAAATTAGAAACCAGAATGCCAGCCGTAAAACAAAGACAATATACATATAATATAGCACAAACGTACAGTTCGCATAGTTATGCGTGAAATAAACCATGTATTCCCTATAATCAAACGCAGAATAGACCTGTAGCGATTGAACAAGTTGGAGACCAATATTCTCGAGAGTTAAATTGTTGGCGATGTGGACAAAGAGGACACACGCGAAATAATTGTCGACAACCTTTCTTCATTTGTGGAGGAATTTATTCGAACGATTGCTGTTGCCACTCACAACAAGACCAGGGAAACACGCAAAAGCCCGGCTCGATTCGAGTTGTGCCGGGACAACAATAAAAATCCCCGTTATAATCGATTCAATGCTTTGGAAAATGTCGGTGAAAACACTGAATCGAAAAATATTACCAATTATTGACAGATTTAAATCGAAATTATTGGCCATGTGTTTATTATTATACGAGCGGGTAGTCGTATATTTATAAACACATGGCAAACAATTTCGATTTAAATAAAAATGACAAACACGATGAATATATTTCCGCATCAGTAGCAATTGGTACAACAATTGCCATAAATGAAAGTTACAAGCTGATATTGTCAATAACTGAAATAGAAGACAAATATAAATTTATAATCCTAGACAAATTTCCGCACGAAATGATTATAGGAATGGACATATTAAATAAATGGAATACTGTACTGAATTTTGATTCACAGGATATTTCCATAACGTATGAAAAAGTAAATAATAACTATATTTCTGAGCTTACATACCCGATAAAAGATCCATTATCCGTGACAGAACACTACATGCAACTGGAGAAGGTGTTCCTTCGCTGGTAGAACATATAATCCGATTGTCAAATAAAATACCGATTAAACAGAGATACCGACCACAAAATCCTGCGATGCAAGCTATTGTTCACTGCTAGTGGTAGTCAAAAAGAAAAATAATAAACACCGGGTTTGTGAAGACTGATAAATGATATCTCCGTAAACGATGTATATCGTCTACCGTACATAAACTCTATTTTGGATAAATTAAAGGAAGCGAGATTTATATCAACACTAGATTTAAAAGATGGTTATTGGCAGGTTCCACTCTCGGAGGAAAGCAACCAATTACGGAGTTTACTGTGCCAAGACGTGAATTATTCCAATTTAAATTAATGCCGTTTGGACTTCATTCAGCTCCCGCAACTTTCCAACGATTATTAGATAGAATAATTGGATCCGAAATGAAACCCAGTGCATTTGCTTATTTAGACGATATAATTGTATTGAGAAAAACAAACAATGACAACTGGAAAATTTAAAAGATGTATTTAGAAGAAATGCCTATTTGAGACTGAACATTGAAAAATGCAATTTCTGTACAGAAAGTAAATACTTAGGACACATAGTCACAAGCAAAGGAATACAAACCGACCCGTATAAGATACAAGGGATTGTAGAAGTTCAAGCCCCGACTAATTTGAAACAATTACGAAGATTCCTAGGTATACCTTCCTGGTATAGAAGATTTATATTAAGATTTGCAGAAGTCGTAACCCCGTTAACCAAGCTATTAAAGAAAAATCTAAAATGGAAATGGTCAGATGAGCAAGATGTCGCTTTTATTTAATTTACAAGGAAAGAAAATCAAAATAGCCAAATTCCGGTTAGACGAATTAGCAAACGAAATTGTAAAGGTATGCCGACACATAAATTAGGATTTAATATTGTATATAGTTAGAAGTAATTATATTATATATTTAAGTTAAAGGGGGAGGTGTACTATACGAATGTACGAAGTTATTGTATAGGAATCTATTTAGTTTTATTTTGTTGTATGCTTGCGCGGTTAAATATAATGATAGGATGCGTTGTAAATAGTAGTGGATATAAATCAATATAAATCATGACAGTAACATATGTATTATAACTATAGTATATAGATATAATTGTCTTTGTGAATGTATCCGTCTATGTATATATAATGAGCACTCTCTATGGTCATATTCTCGTTAGTATCAACTAAAAGTGTATTACGGATTTATTAATAGAAGTGACCCATCTTCGTGTCCATCTATATGAAACAGTGAGTAAGAATATTAGAAATTATTTATATATTTATTCACTAGAAATTCATATTAAGATCCATTAAACAATTGGCAAAGTTATTTGCACTTATATGAAAATTGATTGTATTAATATTAGTGACGATTTGGAAGACAAATTTAAAATAAATTACAATCAATACGGTAACAAAATTCCAAGATGACAATAATTAACATAAATACCCTGAAATGCTAAATTAAAATTTAAAAATGCATGTAATAAATAAACATTTCAATGCATGAATTGGCTACAAAGTGGGAGTGTTGTGTCACTGTTGCACAATATTTCAAGAACATACAAATGAAACAGTCTGGATGAAACTTTCCACATAAAAATCATGTCATGTATATGGTATGGTAATTTTAGTCACAAATTACACAAATTATTAAATTACTGTATCTAGAACTAGAAGAAATATATAGTTTATGTGGAAATATGTATAATAATATATAACATAGCATATCAATCGATTTCATTCAAGACCTTACACATATTTTAATATAAACAACGTATTGAGTATTCACAAATCTATAAGGGGTAAATGATTAAGTATATATACATTCTCCTTGGTTAACTAAAGGATATTTTTTAACATTTTTAAACTTGCATTGGATGTATGAATAATGATATCAAAAACCAATAATTATAAAAATATAATTCATATCAAATCATTGTTCTTTAAACTGACTGTTAAAAATGTTAAAAACTTTACTGAGTTCTCCTTCAATCTCACGTTTCTGATACTTTTTCTGTAACATAAATATTTTTTCTTGACAAATATTTATTGGTAATTTTAACTTCATCTTGCTTACATGTTCTAAAGTATAATAGCAACAATATAAATATACTTAACAGTACTTTTCAATGAAATGCTATCTCCTTCCATCATAAACTTTATTATATTTCCTTTGTCAGATTACATTAATTTTCCTTAGCCCTTTCGGCCCTGCCGGTGGCATTTGCCACCATAACATTTACAGGCCTCTACTTCCATATGTTTGCTCTTAATAACTAGATTCCATTGCAACAAGGTATTTTTTTTTAAATCCATGTGCAATTTTAGAATCTTTGAAACTTATGTGTGTGAATAAGCGTAATAATAATTAACAAAGAAATACATATTTTCAAATTTAAAAAGCAGCGCTGTAATAAGAAATACTTAGAATTATACTGAACATTGATTTTCGATGAAATGTTCCGAAGAAATATAACCGTGAGTTGGCGCAGCGTGGACTTTTTCTCGGTGCATTGTTACTAAACGGAGTGTTCAAAAAAATTGTTTACTTATGTCTTGGTAACCATAAATTAAGAAAAAAACAAATTTAAGTTAATTTTGTCAGCTGTTATTGAATAATATTTGCAACAAAACAAATTTTATTTAAGGTAGCCCCTACGATTTTTTTTTAAACTTTCATAATATTGTTTAAAGTTTAACAACAATCATCAGACACATTTTTTGAATAGGGTGCTGGGCCTTTTTTTAAATATTTTTGAAAGAAACATGTTAGTAAAATATTCGTAAAATAATTTTTTATTTATAACAAATGTATGTGTCCATACACCAATGTTTTTATTTAACAATTTTGTTTATAAGACATCACTTTAGTGGTATCAAAAAGGAACAGTTAAAAAAGTTGACAGCAAGTATTTTTTATAAGCCTGTCATTGAATAATATTAGCAACAAAACAAATTGCAATTTTGATTAAGGTAGCCCCCACGATTTTTTTTTAACTTTTAAAATATGGTTGTGAATTTAACAACAATCAACATGACTTACAATATGTAAAAAGGCCACACCCTCGACGGGAATTCGAACCTGCGACTCTTGACCTTTTTAATGACAGCAGAAGAAATTAAACAAACGGTAGGTAGGTCGGTCGGTCTAAAAACATTGACTACGATTTTATATACAGTTTTTTATACATTTATAATTATATAGGGTAATTGTACATTACAAATTATATTGGAATGAGATGTGAACTCCTTAGTTGTTTTGGATTAATAGGAGAGAAGTGTCCTGTTAATGTGGTTCATTACAATTATTTCTAGAATTAAACCATCTTGTTAGATGCTGTAATTGTAATAAATTCAGTCAACATTTCGTGTAGTAGTATAGGTCTTGGTTGAGTAGCATGATGTAATTGTCAAAGTAGCAGTGCCATACCTGTCATTATGGATATCTTATTATTTTCCAATTGATTATTATTGAAATTCTTATAATGGAAATGTAAAATGATGGTTGTAGGTATTGGAACTGTTTTGTGGTTATGTCTAATTTGGTGATATCCTGAATTGATGATGCCCAACATTGGTAAAAAATGTGTCCCTTACTTACTTTTTTTCTTTTAAAGACATATTGAACTAGGATATAACTGATGTAAGCCAAGAGTTCAACCATTTACTTTTTACACATAACACTCTGTTACATAGAATGGAAAATAGTTCACACTTAACATTGATTAAACTTGGTTTAATGATTCCACAATATAAACGTTTAATCATTCCAAAATATATTTCTTTATATAAATTCTATACTCGGTAGTATTTAAATCTATTTTTTCAAGGGACTCTTCTTTCAGAAAAGCCTCAACAAATCTTAAGAACATATTGATGTGTAAACAGCATAATCAGGATTTTTATCAAGTTCTGTTAAATTCTTGCTACAGCGATATAAATAGGAAAATATTGATCTTTTTATTTGTAAGCCGTGCTTTCGGGGTCATTTATTTAGGCACATTTCATTTCAATATAATTTTTAGTGCACAATTACCCTATAGAATTATAATATAGGCATCCAGAATATCTCTATTGCATAAAAAACTGTATATAAAATCGTAGTCAATGTTTTTAGACCTATCGTTTAATTAGTCTGCTGTCATTATAAAAGTGAAAGTCGCAGGTTCGAATTATTCAATGACAGGCTTATAAAAATACTTGCTGTCAACTTTTTTAACTGTTCTTTTTTGAAACCACTAAAGTGATGTCTTATAAACAAAAGTGTTAAATAAAAACATTGGTGTATGGGCACATACATTTGTTATAAATAAAAAATGATTTTGCAAATATTTTACTAACATGTTTTTTTCAAAAGTAATTTTAAAAAACTAAGGCCCAGCACCCAAGTCGAAAATATGTCTAATGATTGTTAAATTCTAAACAATATTTTGAAAGTTAAAGAAAATAAATCGTGGGGGCTACCTTAATAAAAATTGCAATTTGTTTTGTTGCTAATATTATTCAATGACAGGCTTATAAAAACTACTTGTTGTCAACTTTTTTAAGTGTTCTTTTTTGATACCACTAAAGTGATGTCTTAGAAACAAAATTGTTAAATAACAACATTGGTGTATAGACACATACATTTGTTATAAATAAAAAAAATTACTTACACGCATGTTTATGTTAAAAAATATTTAAAAAAAAAACTAAGGCCCGACTCCCTATTCGAAAATATGTCAAATGATTGTTGTTAAGTCTAAACAATATTTTGAAAGTTTCAAAAAAATCGTGGGGGCTACCTTAATAAAATTGCAATTTGTTTTGTTGCAAATATTATTCAATAACAGCTGACAAAATTAACTTATACTTATTTTTTCT
This sequence comes from Lordithon lunulatus, assembly GCA_963942505.1. Taxonomy (NCBI): domain Eukaryota; kingdom Metazoa; phylum Arthropoda; class Insecta; order Coleoptera; family Staphylinidae; genus Lordithon; species Lordithon lunulatus. The sequence continues at coordinate 21,772,259 of OZ012674.1, read as the reverse complement.
TATTTTATGGTTACCAAGACATTAGTAAACAACTGTAGAAAAAAAATATTTTTTTGAATACTCCGTTTAGTAACAATGCACCGAGAAAAAGTCCACGCCAATTCACGGATTGCCCGGAATTATGAGAATTGTTTAACTTCACACCGGTAGAAATATATTATACTGAATATTGGCTGTTATTAGTGATACATCAGGATCAGCTGTAATAGTACAGGTAGCATATATGATAACACTATTTTAAAAATTATTATAAAATCTGTATTGTCTCGCCATCTGTTGGCACGCGGCATATTTAACGGACGATGCCTACCCTTACTCAGAAGGGTGTGGCATACTCAGTCAAAATTTGGCTGTTGCAGTCGCGCATAAGCCATTGATTATTATAAAGAAATTAGTTGTGTGTGCATCTATTAGTTTTATTATTTGTAAGTGTTTAACATCATTACTACGTAGGGCCTCAATGTGCACCCCATACTCCTGGCTTGTACAGTGATAGTAGGAATATTAATCCTGGGGAGTAATCGTGCAGCCTCAATCCCGGAATTGGTTATTGTAACCATGTAATTGGTAAGATATTGTATAAATCTTTTACTGAATAATGTAACACATAATGCAAATTTTCACTAATGAATTATCTAGAATTTATGGCACAATGTATACAAAATATAAAGAAGTAAACAAATCCATTATAAATTTACAAATTCTATTTACTTGAGTCATTGATTGAAGTATAAATACTTGACTCAATACTTGAGCTTATCCATTCTTCAGTGGCACATCTTGATAGTATGGTCCTTGGTATGGTTGGATGGATATATTAGCTGAAAGGCACCTATTTTTTCAGTTTCAATTGTAGTATAGTACAAATTATATCCAGTACAAACTATTGCTATTATAATTTAATTCAATAATTTAGTTGAATTAGTGCCGATTTTAAAATTAATGTTAAATACCATACTTAATATACAGATAATTGCAATCAAATGTTGACATTTGTAAATTTCCTGCATTACAGAATATTACAAAATTCAGTCCTAGTGGCATCTAATAAATGATACTCTTTCTAAGAAATAAATAAAGTAAAATAATTAATTTTCCCCAACATAATAGAATATATTTCATCAATGTGTCCCACAAAATTAGTACAAAGTTAGTACTTCCTTTATCTCTTAAATAAGTCACTGTGGGGCATATGCCTTATATGGGAAACTTAGATATAAATAGAGAATATGAATTTGACTATCAAACAATTGTTAGACTTATTGTCTTCAAACAAAAGATTAATTGATAATATGTACCATGCTAAAGAATATTATTAAGTCTACATTTAAATTAATTTTTCTGAATCTCAGAATATATATGTAAGCAATTGAGAAATTGAATGGTTATTCCATTTCAATGACGCAAACTATCCAACAACAACAACAATGGGCTGCCGATGAGGAAGGTGGTTGTTGTTATAAGAATTATATTGTAGTGTGTGTTACAAGTGTATGGTTGCTGAGATTATTTTTCAACAAATGTGTAAGAGTAATTGAATAAAGCAATTATTTAACTAGAGAACGTTATAACTGGGAGCATGCTTGATTTGACCTAAAACAATGAAGGAGATGACTCTAACTACTATGTTTCTTACCACTTGATTTATTGTTTAAAACAACTAGTTTTGCTTAAGCTCTGCAATGTCAAGTCATCAATCAGCTTGACAATGTCTAGAGTTTATGCCAAATTAGTTTTTTTAAACAATAAATTAAGTGGTAACAAACATAGTAGTTTGATTCATACCAATAACCACTTGATTTTGAATCAAACAGCTTTCTCTGTTTTATCTATTATATAAGCAATAACATAAGTAGTAAATTTCTCATGAATTAGAATACTTATCTATAATAGTTTCAATACAGAATAGTATATTTAGTTGCCCAGATAAAATTAGAATCTGCCAATGAACTAAAACTATAATATAATAATAACCACAGATCACAAGCAAAATGGTTAAAATTTCCATTCCAATACTGCCCTAATTTTTATTTGGTTTAGCTCTGAATTTGTTCTATGATGCAATCAAAAGAAAGCAAAAGTAACTAATAAAATTAAATCTAACCCTAACGTTAGTGCGTACATTCAAATAGAATATAATAGAATGTTTTTTATGTAGACCAAACATCAATTCGTAAACAATAATTTAATAAATAAAATTAAAAATAAGATAGTATAGTAATGTGTGTATATATAGTAATTATTTGAGTCTATACATAAATGAAAATGAACATATCTCCTTATGTTTAATGAAAATTTTAAGTTTTGTAATAGAAGGGTTAGTTAGGTTTTGCACATTACATAATGTTTGGGGGAAACCTTTGTATATACATATGTAAATCAATGTACAGACTTCACTATTTGTTTGCTTTACCAATACCTATGACAGCTTCAATAAAGTCAATAACAAATGTTGTATATACCATTAGAAATTTTGTCAAAGCTTATATTCTTGAAAGTCCTACTATTTCAGAACGTAAGGCACACAATATCATGTTTTGATGAAAGACAATAGATAGAAGCATTAATTTGTTAATAAATTATCCATTCCACTCAATGTAGGACGAATCTAAACTAATTGACAAGCACTAATGGTTTAAAAAGCAATGTAACTTGCAGCTGATGTAGGGTGCAATGAAGAACTGGAACGGGAAGAGCAGGTAATATGTCACTGTCTTGCTCACTAGTAATAGTAAGAGAGCTAATATTAAAGAAGTGCTGGCCAAGAATAGTATCCTCAAAAGTCAAGAACACTAATCCCAAATTTAATAGAATATAACTGTAGAGATACAATTCCCTATTATTTATTGACAAGACTGGTAACTTCGTTCAATTCAATAGTAAACTGAAATGAGTGATTCGTTGAAATGCAACAATGTTTCTAATGAACCATAATTTGAAATTGATTGATTGATTTGTTTATTTCATCACCAGCTAACCCTTAATCCCAAGAAAGAAGAGAACTACTTTAAAGAGTATCATACAATAACAAATTTTCACAATATCTAAATAGTTTCTCTATTTCATATTGTAATAACATAGCTTTTAGAAAAATATAAATAATATTATTTCACCAATTTAAACATAATACAATTTATGTTTCTACAATAATGACAAGCAGTTGGTTGTGAATAACTTCCTTACATCCTCTGCTTTATAATAATTGAACAAGATTAACCAGTAAATGTTTTGAGAATTAAGACACTCATCTTAATACTTTGAATATAGAACAATATAGAAGTATCCAATGACATACAGTCTTCTAAATTATATTTGTCAAATATTTGAATCTGTTGCAGAGAAATATGTGTCATTCCAAAAGAAATGCAAAAGTTTAGTCACCGAAGCGTTCACATTGCTTCAATATAGACATGGCATCAAACATCCATGTATTATGTATCAATTAAAACTAACCTTATTTAATCTCGCCATCGGTATACGGCAGAATTTTAACATTAGCATGGATTCCACCCTACTAAGGCATACACAGCAAGCACTGACAAACGGAACACATTTGGAACAACCCATGGCCGAAATCGAATAGTTCGCTGCCAACATCTCATCGAGCAATAATATTTCCAGGCTAGCCAAACCATAAACAAGAAAGATGTCAATCCCATATTGCTTCCCTCCGTCGTTGCGTTTCTGTCGCTGCGTCAGCCAATCAGAGACCAGGTCGGGATCAGCTGTTCAATCTTCACACAACACAATCTCGGTGCTTGGTGGCTAACGCAGCAACGGAAATGCAAAGACGGGGATAAGGAATGTGGGCTTAGTGCCGCAAAAGTATCGGACATCAGCGTCTCCATGATATAGCATACATAATTAACCCTAAAGACTTAGAATATATGTAGCGGGTCGACAGAAAACTGTAATCAGTACTGCTAAGTAGCTGGTGTCTCCCATACGATCAAAAATCTAGCAATTTATTGTTAAAAACAACTAGTTTCGCTCTAGGCATTGTCAAGTCACCCGGGAAACTTGACAATGAAGCTCTAGCCATTGTCAAGTTGTTCTTGATAGCAAGAATGTTTGTTTATTAGTATGCACAGCACCATAATGAAGATTATGAAAATTCAAACGAATAAATCGAATTCAAATGATTAATACAATACATGTTGTAGATACATTTAAAATGGTTTGATAACTCAATTTTGTAATTTATGATTGATTTAAAATTTATATTTATTGTTTTATTTAAATAAAATCATTTCACAAATGTATACATATCATACAATCCATGTTATAAAACAAAACAAAACTATGACAACTGACAACCACTTGATTTTGAATCACTTAATAAGTTTCTCTGTTTTATTTATTATATATAAGCAATAAGATTAAATAGTAAATTTCTCATGAATTAGGATACTTATATATAATGGTTTCAATACAGAATAGAAAATTTAGTTGCCAAGATAAAAAAATGAACAATATAACTGAGTCACTGTAGTTCTATTGCTGAATAGATAAATATAATAACCACAGATCACAAGCAAAATGGTTAGAATTTGTCAGTAGTGAATCGGTCAGCACATGGTTATTAGCAGGTCTTCCAGAAAAATATGCACCCATGTTAATGGGGCTAGAGACATGTCAGAAAACCAGTTTGAATTAACATTCTGGTCTCAGTGGCCCAAAAGAAATATAATCCATTGGTTTGTTCTGCTATTATCTTACATTCATACATGACTTTTCTAGATAAGTGATTCTTTATTTCTTGCAGAAAAAGAGGCAAGTGTGATATGTTCACATAATTCAAAGCCATGGTAAAGACAGAAACAATCAAGATGGTGCGAACTGAGAAGAGGTAAGAAATGTTTCAACTTGGGAATGAAGGGGCTGTTGGGTAGCAGGTATCCAACACCAATCAACTGTTTCTTGTACACTACACAGGGGCGGTAGAGAGAATAAGTCAAAGCATCGGAAAGGATAAACACAACAGATAGAGAATACCGGTCAAAGTCAACACTGCCTTATAAACCATTCCCCAGCCAAAAATACAAAGACACCACAGGAGATGTGCACTGCAAAAATTCAGACCTCAACCATCTCAAGGTTTTTGGATGCAAGACCATGGATCTACCTAAGGAATTGAATAAAATGGGACAAAAAAAAACAGGGAAATGTTGTTCATGGAATGTTTCTAAGGAACCAAAGGATACCATAGAGATAGTTGATTTTTTATAGCAAAAACAATGCAGAATCTAGCAGAGAAGAGATGGAATAAACTTATTTCACTGAAACAGAAACTGCAGAGTTGGAAGCATTTGCAGATTCCAATGAAAGTGAACTGACAGTAAGTTAAGATGCAATATATGAGGCTGAATGTAGTGAGAACTCTACTGAAAGTGATAATGGGACGCAGGAAACAGGTGCAGAAATTCATTGGTCATCAGGAGTGCAACAAACAAAAAGTCTGGATAGATCACTTTCTGTATACTGCAGAATACTAGTAAAACATGCTCTACAAAGCAATGGTATAACATGTGTGCATGACTCTTGATGAATGAGCATGTTATATTAATTAAAATTAAAGCTAGTTGACCCGACACAGAATCTTAGAAAGATGCAATACCAGACTAGTTGTAAGGCACAGACAAAAGACATAAACTATCAGAAACTTCGTTCTCGCCAGTGGTAAGGTATAGGGTTAGAGAATAGATTGTCAAGCACTCTTCAAGTACACTACATGATTATTGTCACTGCATATCTAATTGGAAGATGGAACATACATTTTCCAACAGCCAGACATTTTAATAGCAGAAAGTAAGGAAACAAAGGTTTGTATATTAAAAAAGTGAATGTAGGGGTGTGCTAGAATAGAACACTATCAAATGTTTGAATACAATTGAATTTCAACAAGTCAGGAGAAGATTAGTGTATTTTCTATAAGAGAACCCAAGAATAAATAACAATAGCTATATAGACTTGTTAATTGCATCAAGCAATAAAACAGTCTTCTGTAAAGAAAAGTCTGCTACAAAGTTTCCAGATCAAGGAATTAGGCAGCAAACATTTTAGGAATAAAAGTGAGCAGGCAACATCCCTGTCAACAACATTATTTAATATGTTTGATTGTAAACCATCGTCAACACTAGCAGATGCTAATCAAAGTCTGTATATGAGTTTAGAGCCCTGATCTCCAGAGGAAATAGAGGTATGAAGAATATTATATATCAGGAAGCTGTAGAGACAGTCTCCTGTATTTATGCCAAGGGACCATAGCTGACACTAGTTTCAATGCAGGCTTGGTAAGTAGATTTATCAACAACCCTGACAGAGACCATTGGATAGCAGTCAAAATGATTTAAAGGTATTTAAAGGAAACCATTGATGTGAAATTGAAATTTTCTAATACTTGTCCAATTATTGCTTCCAGTGATGCAGGTTGGGGAAATGATAGGAAGAAGAGGCAATCATGAACGGGTCAAATGCTTATTTTTCAAGAAGGACCAATATTCTGGAACAGCAGAAAGCAACAAACGGTTGCATAATACATTATTTAGGCAGAATATATGGCACTATTGTAAACCGAACAACAATTCATAAACTATAATTAGATAAGTAAAATTAAAAATAAAATAATATACTAAACTAGTATAGTAATATATGAGGCATTCAATTTAGAATATTATTAATAATTTGAATGTATCCATAAATGAAAATGGACGTCCTTCCAACATTTGCATTTCTTTTTCTGTGACAGATTCAAATATTTGGTAAATATTATTTTAAAGAGTGTGACTGTTCTATATTCAAAACATTAAATCTTAATTCTCAAAACACTTACTGATTATTTTGTTTCATTACTCTAAAGCAGGGAAAGCAAGAAAGTTATTTAAAACCAACCGTTTGTCATTATTGTAGCAACATGGATTGCATTATGTTTTATTCTGTTATTTATATTTTTCTAATAACATTATAAGTTATTACAATGTGAAATTCAGAAACCAATTTAGAGGTATTGTGAAAATCTGTTATTGTATGATACTTAGCCTGTAAAGTATTTCTCATTTTTTTATTGGGGGTTAGCTGGTGCTGAAATAAATAAATCAATCAATTTCTGATTATGGTCAATTAGAAACATTTAAGCATTTCAACTATCACTCATTTCACACTTCATACATTTTTTTTCTTAACTGGGGTCATTCTGCTTCAGCGAAGAGATTGATCAGTTGACAATGAAAAGCAGTAAGAATTGTTATTAGCTGTCATTATCATGCAGACTGCAGACAAGGTTTTATTAATTTGAAATTACTGACACTTCCATGCATATATTCTAGCATGGTTACTCTATGTAAAACAAAATAGATACCCACAATCATTTCACAAAACAAAATTCTGATTTACGACCAAACTTTATACAACTAGTCAGTTGAACAGGAAGGATAGTTTTAACTACTATGGTGTCAAATATTATAATAAGCTGCCATTGGACACATGAAACTAACCCTTTAATGGTTTCAAACAATGGATTAAAGCCTATCTTCAGGAAAAGGCATTTTATTTGGAAAATGAGTTAATGATTTCCATTGGTTAATTTTGTACATAATGAAATCTTGTTATTCCAAAATTTACTTTACTTCATTCAGAACAACTATTTATTTGTAATTTTTTTATTGTTTGACATTTTTATAATTTTTTTTTAAATTTAATTGAATAATTGTCTGAATTTTTAATTTTTTATTACAATGTATTGAATGCTATTTATCCTTGATTTCATATCAGACCTGTGTAAACACTGTATGAGACACCAAATAAATAAATTTAAAAAGAATATAAAGAAAAATGTACAGACTGCACTATTTTTTTCTCTGCGACAGCTTCAATAAAGTCAATAACAGATGGTGTATATACCATTAGAAATTTTGTCAAAACTTATATTCTTGAAAGTCCTACTATTTCAGATCATTGCTTAGTCAAAATTCTAAAAGAGAGCTAGCTAAGAAGTGCTGGCCAAGAATAGCTAGTATTGGTACATCATCACACTGAGAAGTCCTAAGCTTGATTTCACAGTGTGAGGATTTACATAGAAACTTTAGGACCTAAAGTTTCTACTTAGGATAGATTCCTGGGATGAGTAAGTAGCCTCAAAAGTCAGCACTAATCACAATTTTATTAAAATATAACTATAGAGTTACAATTCTATATTATTTATTGTTGAGACTAGTAACATCTTACAACACAATAGTAAACTGGATTGAGTAATTAGTTCAAATGCAAAATTGTATCAACTGACCACAATTTGAAATTGATTGGTTTGTTTATTTCAGCAGTAGCTAACCCTTACCTCAAGAAAGAAGAAAGAGAAATACTTTCAAGGCTATCGTACAATAACAGATTTTCACAATATCTCTAAAATGGTTTCTCTATTTAACATTGTAATAACTTAGAGTGTTTTAGGAAAAATATAATTAAAATCATTTCACTAATTTAAACATAATGCAATCCATGTTGCTACAATAATGACAAGGCGGTTGGTTTCAAATAACTTCCTTCTATCCTCTGCTTTATCGTAATCAAACAAGATGAATCATTCAATGTTTTGAGAATTATGATACTCAATTTAATAATGTGAATATAGAATAATATAGAAATATCAAATCACATATAGTCTTTAAAATAATATTTGCCAAATATTTTAATCGGATGCTGTGAAATATGTGCCATTCTAAAAGAAATGCAAAAGTTTAGTCAGAACCTTTCACATTGCCTCAACATAGGCAAGGCATCAAACATCCATGTAGTATGTATCAAATTGAAAAAATAGATGTGAGTAATACTTTTAATATAAAGCAGTGTTAATTGAAACTAACCTTATTTTATCTCTACATCGGTATACGGCAGAATTAAAAAGAAACATCATGGCTTCCACTCTACTAACGGTTACACGGCAAGCAGACACACGGAACACATTTTTTCTTCAACTTATAACGCCACTTGCGGAAACCCAATAGTTCGTTGCTGGCGTGATATTAGGAGATTGCTGGCATCTCGCCGATCGATAATATTTCCAGGCTAGCCAGACCATAAACAAGAAATATTGATGCGTCAGCCAATCAGGGATCAGCTATTCTCACTTCTCATTACAATTGCTCGACGCGCATTCCGTGCAGCCCGATAGAGGGGAGTGGGGGGTTATTTTAGAAATACAACCCAATTTACACCCTAAACTATACATTTTCGTAACATCTGTCCACGTGTAAATAACCAATTATCAGAAATCGTTCTAACAAACAATTGGTTGTCACACGCTCCGACTTGTTTTTTTGTATAAAAAATTTAGAACGATTGCTGGTACTATGATTGTGTAAACAAAAAAACACTTTTCCAGTAGATGTATTGGCAACAATTCCCTGTACATAAATATACAAAAATACACCCAGTATTATAGTCTTATAGTCTGTTTCCCAGTATGAACGTTGTGTAACGTTGCAAACATTTCTCTAATAGGAGTATATACATCCCAATTTAATATACATCACAATGCTCTATTGAATAATTTGTAAATATTGATTTCTTCTCACAAACCAATTAGGTTATAAATAAAACAATATGTTATTTTATTTTCTTATTATTAATGGGCTGGCGGTCGACTAGGAATAGGTCGATGCTTGGCTACCACTGTAATATACATTTAGCCTTTTAATTTGACTTTTACTGTGATTTCTATTAATTAATATACATTTACACTTCTCTAGATTAAGCTATAAACCGTGTATGCATAGCCAAGCATATATATGCTCCAAATCATAGTTTGGCGTTTTTCCTAAAGATTGAGTGTTATCACTAGAGAAGTATATCAAAGTATCATCTACAAACAATTGAATTTTACAATTTGTTGGTATGTGCACAATATCATAATATCATTAATATATAAAATGAAGATAATTGGTCTGATAACTGATACTATACTTCACTTCCTTGGCACTTGAAGTATCTCCCATATAAAAGTCGTTACATTCTTTTTGGCAAATAAGATCTGAACTACTGTAATACTATTCCCTTTATACCCATGTTTTCAGTTTATTGCATAGAGTCCTTATTTATTATGTCAAAGGCTCGTTTATACTCCAAACACATAAACTTATTTACATTTATAGCACTTTTCCAGTTCACCAACACTAATTGTAAATCGGTCACAGGAATTATTGGTTCTGAAGCCCGTTTGATGTCCTATGAGTATGATACTTTCTGTAATGTATCTCCTTAATTGTTGTAACGTATTGTTTTCGTAAACTATTTATTTCTTCTTCTTCATATTGTCATTTCGGTCCATTACGGACTTCGGCAATTTTAAATATTTTTGTTGTTACTCCATCAGTACTACTGCTTTAGTCGGCATTTCCTCAACTCTTTCTGTATTCTTCTTCCTCTACCATTACGGTCACTTAAGGCCTTTGGAATTCTTCTTAATATGCTTGCCCCAGTTGATTCGGCCGAACATTTTCGACTGCCTGCGCTGGGGTACTGCACGTGCGGAGTTGGAAGTACAGATAGGAACCGACCTCACTCCAGAAACTATGGTTGGCATAATGATTGGAGGACAGGAAGCGTGGTATCAAGTGCAATCCTATGTGGCCACTGTCATGGACGAACGGGCCCGGCATGAGCGGTACAGACAAGGCGAGCGAAGGCAGGCTTGTGGATAGGAGATTTTCAGTCCCTCCTGTCTAATAGATTACTACTGTTACCTATCTAGCACATGATTTGAGTGTCAAGCATGCGTTATCTAGAATGCACTTAAAGCCCATCTATTTATTTATATATTTATTAAATGTCTGTGTACTTATGTTTCTATTAACCCGGGGCAGCATCCAAGTGAATGCTCGGAGGACTATGTTTCTTCTTAATGTTTTACTTATTTATTAATTAATTTAGTCTTAGGCATCTACTGTGATATTTTGTAACCGGGTCTCCCCTAGTCATAGCCTCATCGGTTCACACGTGATAACCTAGAGTTAGTATTTACCATTTATTCTCCTTAGTTTTTAGTATTTATGGTATGTCTAATGATCACCCACCCTCTCCCGGCACACAGGATGGGAGTGGTACCAAAACTCCAAGGGATGGTCTATTTCGAGAGACACAACAGCATGAAAGATTACAGGTCTATACGCCATAGCCCGAAGGCCAATGAGAAATCAGCACACTTATGTAAATTTAACCACGCTAGTTCCGACTGGAGTGTGTTCGTAGCTCAACTGAAACAGTATTTCATAATAAATACAGTGGAGGACAACAAAATAAAACGTGCGATATTATTAAATGCATTATGTGAAAGTTACAAGTTATTAAGTAACATATGCGTACCAAGAGCAGCGACAGAAGCACCATTCGAAAAACTGGAAAATGTATTAAACAAGCATATCAATGCGGTAAAATCCAATTTTTTTTTCGAACGCATAAAATTTTATGGAATTGAACAAATGTTTGGCGAATCTCTGATGGATTTTGTAGTTAGTAAAAAGTATGTCTTCCAAGTGTGGTTTTGGGACCGAATTACAAATTATTATGCGAAATATATTTTAAAATCATTAGGACCTGGAGCCATAAGGGAGATATTGCTGGAAGAAGATGCCACAAAGACGACGTCAACCCTAGCCAGGATGTTTGAGGTAGCGCTAGGACTGCTAGTCGACTGAATGGAGCAGCAGCGGATGGAAACCGAAGGTCAAAGACGAACGTAAATTCCCAGCTGATGTTTTTTCAAGAACATTATTTCACATAAATGAGGAATGAAAGGACACAACTACTGTTTGTAAAAACAGATATTTCCACAAAATAATAAGTTTATTAGCCAGTCTAATATTATTAATTTAAAAGAAAATGTTATTGAAATTAATAATGATCCTACAATTATTAAAATAAATTGCGATAACAAGCCTGTGATTTTTGAAATTGGTACTGGTTTTGCTCACTCCGTGATATCAAAATTGTATAAATTGCCTACAAGAAATTGTATAATATAATAAATATATAAAAGACAACATAATCTTTATGTTGGAAATTTATTTCCTCCTATCGGGAAGATAGATTTAAATATTGATTTTCAGATTAAAACTGCAATTTTAGAAACATATGTTATACAAAAAGAGGGTCCACTGTTATTAGGTAGAAATGGAATACATTTATTAAATTTACAACTTACAATTAATCTTTTATAAATAAAGAAAATAATTTGGATCATTTACAACAAAACATTCGGAAATATTCGAAGACAAATTAGGTTGTTTACAAAACTATATTATAAAATTGAATTTAAAAAGGAAGCGATGCCGAAACATTGTAAGCATAGCTCATTGCCCTTCTTTGCATTAAACTGTAAAGTTGAAGTTAACACTGTTCGTTTAGTTATGGGAAACAGCTGATTATTCAGATTGCCAACATCTATAGTTCCCATATTTAAATCGGATGGATCAGTTATAATTTGTGGTGATTTTCGAATAACATTAAAATCATTTTTGAATGAGATTAGTTATCACTTACCCAAAATCGATGATTTATTTGCAAATTTACAGGGCGAACAAACTTTTTCAAAAATGCTTGCATGTTGCATATCAACAAGTGAAAGTTAGTTCTGGCTCGAAGAAATTATTGACAATAACCACATATATAGGTTTTTTTTACACAAGATGTACACGTGTAACGGTATTTATTGATGATAACGGATTGTAATTATGGAGAACATTTAAATAGATTAGAACAAGTATTTGAAAAATTAAAATTCCATGGATTAAAAGTTCATGTAATTTTTTTCAAGAGAAAATAGGATGCTTAGGTCATGTGATATATAAAATGTTAATTTGCAATGTGCCAGGGGGCAATACGCAAATGTTAGTATACATTAATGCCCGTTTGTTGTTGCACCCGGTTGAACTCTTCAGTTGCTAAACCAGGAGTTAAGCTTAACGCGCCCCTTCCTTTGCACCGCTGACCAGTTAGTTAATTAGTGGTTAACGTTTGTTGACAGAAAATACGGTTGGTAAGGCAGGGTTTTTTCGGTTTAAGGGTTGATTACAGGGTTTTCCACCATTAGACAAATAAGAAACATGTTTCGCTGTTGATGTCGAAATCTGTCCATGGTTGTTTCACATTTACCATTATTTTAATTCAATGTAGATGCCGCAAAAATACAGATGCCAGATTTTTTTTCTGCGGGTAATTTAAATTCAGAATGAGTTAATTTCTTTTGTTTGTTAATTGTAATGAAACACTGATAATTCTCATTTATAGCAGATTTATTTTTGGCATCAATAATAATTAAAAACTTATATTAGGTTCATGTTTGAATAACATATTCTATGTATATGTTTTAACATAATAAAACTACTAGAGTTTACTAAATATACATATGTTAAATTATTTATTTTTTTCTGCGACCCCCTGGGGATCACGACCCCACAGAGAATCACTGCCATACAGAACAAAGCTACACATGCAGTTACATCCCAGGAAAACGCTACAGCATGGGAAATATTAACTTTCTCTATTATTGTCAAAACCCCACCTTTATCCCAAGAATAACAGAAAATTAAAAAATCGAATCAATTATATTCGATCTCAATTATATGACTAGCGTTTAATCCAAATCTTTTTATAAAATTCATATCACCTAACATTTAAAAATTATGATTCACCACTTGCAAATAATCATGTCGTGTTCGATCTCCATTATAACAGTGTAGTGTTTAATTATATATTCTTCGGTTTAAATTGAGAAGTAAGTGCTACTAACTAGTGAAAATTAAAAAAATGTAAATATAACGTATAGATAGTATGATAGCGCATGTGCATATCCGTAGCCAGGGACTTAACTGGTCGAGTTCGGCCAGTTAATTATTTGACGTTTAACTGGACTTAAATCCACGGGACCAATACGTTCCAGGCGCTTTGTGTTTGTTTTGGCTTTTGTCACGTAGTCCAATTTCTAAATGGTTTGGACCTGCACTTCACTTTTTCTAGCACCGTGGGAACCACTAGGTCACAGTCGTTGGTTATGCACCAGGTCGCGTCGGTTATCGTACGAAATATATTGCATTGAAACCGCTGTTTGATAGCGATATTCGATGCACTTGCGGTATACCACAATTGTACACCATATGTCCACACTGGTTTTAGAATAGTTTTATATACTACAAGTTTGCTGCATACTGATAGCGTGGATGCTCAGCTGATAAGCTAGTAGAGTTTGGAGAACTTCAGAGCCAATTGGGTCTGCTTGATCATCAGGTCGTGATGCCAATTTAGCCTTCTGCCTGGGCGCATTCCTAAATATTTTACGTTCTGCGTCGTTGGTAATTGTTATCCATTCATTGGCAGACTAGGGCAAGTTTGTCTTCTGAGGGTAAAAGTAATATGTTTTGATTTATCATTTTCTCAGTCACTCTTTCATATTATCCAGAGCTTTTTGAAACTTATTTGAAGCGTATCTGGGTACCTCAATGAATGGACTACCATCCCGCAACATTTTACTTAATATAGTACGTCACTACAAATATCTACAACTGCTTTATGTATAACGAACGGGGACATCGTTGATAACGAATCATCCGCTCTCTTAACAACTAAAAATCTCGAGTAGCTGATTGCTTGCTCGAACATTTCCAGAGGACTAGTAAATACTATAGGCCTATTGTTTTTTGTTTTGTTTTTATTTTCCATAAAAATAAAGTGTTTTTTACTTCCCGTGCTCTCCACCCTCCACAGAGCTTCAAATGCGATGACGTACCGCAAGCCGGTCGTACATCAGAGCTACACAGGAAGCATAGCGGACCCTTCGTGATGTCTGTCACAAACGACAACTCATTCACTCGTCCTACTGGCAAAAACATCGATTTTCTTGGACTGGACTAAATCCAAGTTCTATGCTTAGATGAAGTCAAACAAAGAGTCGTATCGATGGAATCTACTCCCACAGGTAGTAGATCATCTCAAACTCCAGAGCATCCGTCTCCCGCGCAGTTGGGTGTACTGTCCAAACATTGGCTGTAAATTATCACGCAACATCAGAACCCATAGAGAAGGAATCACCTCTAACCGCATTCAAAGACATGTCAAATAGCTAAAAAAATAATTGGAGAGAACACAGGCCATTCATAGCCATGCAAAGACATTCCAGTCACCTCCAACAGTACCTATACAACTGATTGGTACTCACTCATTGGTCGCCTCTTACGACCAGCAGACTGGCTAGCACGTGAATTCGAACAGTTAATTGTAGTAAGTATATATATATATATATATATATATATATATATATATATATATATATATATATATATATATATATATATAGTAGATTAGACGTCTCGAGAGTGTGCACGTGTGAGGGTGAAAACGTTTTTAGTGAGCATACGCATACGGGAAAGTGCGCGGCGACCCCGGATGTGAAAAAAAGAAAGTGGGAGAGGTTGACTCCGGAGCAGGTGAAGGACGGCAACGTCGAAGCTCTGAAAAAAATGTGGGAAGTGGTAGAAGAAATGGAAGAGGAACTTAAGAAATCTCGAGAGGAGAGCCACAAATGGAGGAGACTTTTAAGAGAGGAGAGAGAAGAATCACGGATAGAGAAAGAGGAGTTGAAAAAGGAAAGAAAGGAGTAGCAACTGATGATGGACGGATGGAATGGACACGGGAGAGAAAGGACATCATGGGAAGATAGACCAGCTGGTAAAAATGGGGGAGAGTAGGAACGAACCGGAGGGGAGAGCAGCGCCGGAGTGGGTAAAGGAGGTGAAAAGGAAAGTGGTCACGATAGAAAAGAGAGAGGAGGAGAGACAAAGAAATGAGAGGAAAAACAATGTAGTGGTGTCGGGGATAGGAAATGAAGGGGTGGTGGGAGTTATACAGAAGCTGGATGTTAGTGTGCAGGTGCGGAGAGAGGTGGAGCTGGGGAAAAGGGGGACCGAATGCTGCTAGAGTTGGCCAGTTGAGACGAGAAAATGCAGATAATGAGGTCTAAACACAAATTGAAGGGGACAAAGATATATATAGACGATGATTTAACCGTAGCGGAGAGCGACGTTCAGAAGAAAATAAGGGAGAGGGCCAAGGAGGAAAGAGCGAAAGGTGTAGAAGTGAGAGTGGGCTACCGAAAAATGAATGTGGCAGGCGAGTGGTGGATCTGGCAGGGCGATGGTCTGGCAAAAAAGTGCTGAAGGGGGTGAGGACGACGAGCCAGGAGTATAGGGTGGATGGAAGAGGTGACGAGGGCAACTGCAGGGTGGGCTTCTGGAACACTGCGGGTCTGTGTGCTGGGAGGAGTGTGGGTAAAAGAACTAGAGGATTGGTTGGGCTCAAAGGACATAGTGGGGCTAGTAGAGACGTGGCTGACAGAAGAGGAGTGGGGGCAGGTAGAGTGCTGTATGCCGACAGGATGGGACTGGATGACTCAGGGAGCGAAGAAGGAAGCTAAGATGGGTAGAGCCAAAGGAGGAATCCTATTGGGGGTGAGGAAGATAGTGGGAAAATGGAATAGAGAGACGCTAAGAGAAGCTACAGGACTCGTAATAGGGAAGGTGGAAATGCATAGAAGTGCGGTGTGGGTGGGAGCAGTGTACTGTAACAAAAACCGGGGAGGTACTAGATGACTGAATATAAAATTAACACGGTATTGGCAATGAAAAACAGAATAATACGCATTGCACATCAATCATTGCACAACAAGAACTTAAGGAAGTTGTTTGCTATTTTTAAAAATAACATGTATCCTTCCCACCTTTTAAAAAAACTCATATTCCGCACTGGCCATGCCGAGATAGGCAATCAGCGTTCTCAAGGTGACCAACAGAGGGCGGATCCCGACGATCGCTTGCTTTTTTGCAAGCTACCGTATATCGAAGGACTGTCGAAAGGGTTGTCTTGCCTGTTGAGAGGACCCAACCCTACCCTCAGGGTTGCCTATGACAAAATCCTCACAGTCAATTCTTTTTTCACCCGTCTCAAAGATCCCTTACCTATCCTCCAAAGCCAAGACTTGGTGTATTCTATCAACTGCCAAAATTGCGACTTATTCTACGTTGGACAGACCTCGCAGAAGCTCAGCAAAAGACTCACACAACACCGGAGTGATTCCAGACTAAAACCTAATTCGACTGGTCTGAGCCACCACTGTAACGAGAATGGCCATGTTGCCAATCTAAGCGAGGCAAAAGTGCTATGCAGGGAAAAGAACTCCTTTAAAAGAAACTTTCTAGAAATGTGTCACATAGCAACGAACCAGGGAAGAACTATGAACTTCAAAAAGGACGTAGAGGGCTTGAGTGAAATTTATATATATCTGCTCACCTTGCACAACAGGTGATTCTGCCCTGTTGACAACCATACTGCACTACATGCAACAATGATTGCATAGATCATTTTGCAATTCAAATATTGTTCAATTTCCCGCCCTATGTGATACTATTTTTAATACTTTTGACCTTGTCTTGTTTTGCTACTCCACACTTTCTCACTAGCCGCATGGCATATACAATTTTTTTAAAAAGTTTTTATTCTGTAATGTCAACCCTCTTTGTAATTTTTCATCTTTTAATCATTTTAACTAGCTTAAGTTTTAACTAGTCTGTTGTTTTTAAAGAGAATGTGTAGCGTGAAGTTTGTTTGTGATGTGTAAAGTCGTACAGCATTTTTATTAACTTTATGTACATGTAAGTTTTATTAATTTTAAATCTGCATATGGTCTGTACTACATTCATCTGGGACTCTGATGATGCTGGCACTGGCTGGCGAAACGTTGGCACGTAAAATAAAACACGGGAACCACACAAGATCTTGGCTTTAATTTTTCTCCTGGCCCTCGTTTTCCGTTTTCCCCCTTTTGGACTTCTACCCGTCATCCACATATATATATATATATATATATATATATATATATATATATGTCATAGATTGTAATACATATGAGCTGGGGGAAGCTATGTTGAAGCAACTTGAAGCGAAAAAGGACCGTGGAGTTATCCTTTATAGCAAATTAAGTTATAAAGATAATTTTAATAAGATTGTGGTAGAATCTAAGAAAATGCTGGGTTTTCTTAGTCGCACAACCAGGGACTTTAGAGGAACTAGTTCCTTGGTGGGTCTCTACTCGTCCTTAGTGCGCTCCAGATTCGAATACGCCTCCACAATTTGATCGTCAGCTTTTGCATTCCACGCAAATGACATAGAATCGGTACAGAATAGATTTCTGTGCCATGTAAGATAAGATTGGGTCTGACAATGAGCGCGGATGAGACTATACAGTTTCTGGAATTGAACACGTTGAAGGACGCTGTTTACATCAACGACGTAATTTCTGCTCCACGGATCATAATTAGTTTTACTTTCGGGTGATCTAAAAATATACGTGATGTTAAAATTCTACAAGCTCCCAGGTATGCAGACAATTCTCCGCTGTCTCGTGTTGTTGAACGGTAAATGACTTGACATCGATGAATTTCTTTAACTCTAATATTAATAATTTTAAAAAAAATGAGTGGCTTAATACTACATTACATATTGTACTGTACTGTAAATTATATATTACTGCACTGTGCTACTATGTTTATCATTATATATGTATTATGTAAAAATTGTAAATACTAAGCATAGTGTTTACAATTTTTACATAATACATATTAGCAAATATATAGCATAGATAGCAATCTATGCTATATATTTGCTACTGCCAATTGCGTAAAATCCCAACATATAAATAGCAAGACATGTGGCTGTGACGGAATCCTATCGGAAATATTCAAGGAAAGTACCACCTCGACTAGAAACTGCTTAAATTCGTGAAGTGTGGAGAATGGAGACTGTATAAGATGAGTTTAAAATATCTACCATATGTACCCACTACAATGGAAAGGAAACGCTGCTGACTGCAACTCGTACAGAGGAATTTCACATCTGGGTATAGATGGAAAGATTCTTGCTAAGGTGCTCCTCTATCGCCACCAACCGCTTACCGAAAATCCTCCCAGAAACTCAATACGGATTTAGGGCTAATCGCGGCACTGCCGTTGCGATTTTTATTATACGCCAGCTGCAAGACAAAACATGAAGCAGTATACACAAGAGCTTGGTTGATTTGGAAACGGCGTTTGACCGAGTACTACGCGGCGTACTCTGGATCGTACTAAGGGAACTAGGCTATACGGAAACGTTCCTGCCATCATACAACAACTACATTATGGTATGAGATGCAGTCCAAATAGTTGGGGACTTATCAGAAGAATTCAATATAGTTACAGTTGGCGGTGTTAAGCAGGGTTGTGTGCTAGCCCCAACACTATTTGCTCTCTACTTTTCAGTAGTCATACGTCAAACCTTTCAAGACATGTTCGACGCACTGCATATAAAATATCGGTATCAGGAAACTCTGCATAGCCTATCCAGACTCAAATCACTAAATAAATCACTGTTGGCAAGAATTTCTGCGAAATTCTGTTCGCTGATACATGGCAGCAAATTCGGTACAAGCTATACAAGAGTCAATTACAAGGCTTGAGAACTTTTGCACAAAGCTTGGTCTGAAAATTAGCTGTCAGAAGACTCAAGTTATGCAGCAGCCAATCAGAAGCACGCCAAGAGCCTGAACTTCTATCGCGACAACTTCCAATATCTTGGGAGCAACATTTCATCGAACAACAAGATGGAAGTAGAGATCAAATTCCGCATTGTACAAGCTAGCGCAGCTTTTAGCAGACTGCACAACAAATTGTTATATATAATATACGGACAAAAATAAAAGTTTACCAAGCGGTAGTAATACCGTACACTCTTATATGTCTCGGGAACTTGACAGCGTGAGTACACTCACAGTCACACTCACCACACTCACACTCACCACACTCACACTCACCACAGCGATTTGCTCCGTAGCTGCAGCCTGGTCCTGCGCCCTACCCGTTCTCTCCCTCTCGAGTTCGATTGCGAGGGCTTGGGATCGGTCTCCATTCTGCTGGGATGTTGTTGCCGGGCGTTGTTTTGCTCTTACCAGTTCCTGGCGGAGCTGCGACACCTGTTGTCAAGGGCTTCGGCCCTGTCTCGGGTCTCTTGTAGCTCGGTTCGGTCCTCCTTGCGGAAACGCTGCTCCTGCTTGAGGACAAACACGAGGTTGAAGATCTTCTCTGTCCCTAGCCGGTACTTGCTCGCTTCCCGTCTGCTCTTTGCCCTCGGTGATATTACGGAGCTTTGTAATGCCCACCTTCGCCTCCACCTTGAGAGTTCTACGAGGAATATCCAGAAAGTAAGAGTACTAAATTTTTGTAGGTGTTAAATTTTTTTATTTAAACAAAAAAAAATACGTGAAACTTTAGTATATAATAAAAGCTATTTTTCGAGATAGTCGCCATTCCTCTCTATGCAGGTGGTGTAGCGAGGTATCAATTTTTTGATGCCTTCCTCAAAGTAGTTTCCCGCCAACTCCTTAATCCACATCTCCAACTCCTCCTTTACCTCCTCGTCGGTTAAAAACCTTTTTCCACCCATGTGCAGCTTCAGGGAGGTAAAGAGATAGTAATCTGAAGGTGCTAGATCAGGGGAATGCGCGGGATGGTTCAGGACATCCCATTTAAACGAGGCGAGCAGTTCCTTCGTGGCGTTGGCCGTGTGTGGTCTGGCATTGTCGTGCAGCAGGCAGGCTCCTTCTCTCCTGCTCTCTCGCCACCCGCACCGACCGGAACTGGGGCATCCAGATCCTGCTCTGTAAACTTCATTACGTTTTCTTGTCCTGTCATCATTGATGGTTTGTTGTCCTTGTACATTGCCGCGTCGTCATCCTGAAATCTGGCCTGAAAGTTGAGTGAAGGGTTAGAGAAGAAGTTGAAATAAAAGGAGCCTAACCCCTAGCACCAGTCTGGGGCATGGGGTCGGAAAGGGGCCAGAGCGGCTGAAGAGTTTGACCAAGGTAGGTCGACAGGTCATAGTTAAAGTTGACTCTAGAAGAGAGTCTCTACACTCTACAGTTGTGCAGGGCCCCGGAACCTCTTAGCAGTTCGGAGCCGCCATACAGCCCCGTCCCCCGGCAGGCCGGGACAAGGGTCCCCAGGCGGCTCCTCGCTGAGCCCCCACACCGCGACAAGGTTTGTTCCTTCGTGGGGGACTTCGGACTGCTATAGCTCTTCTAACAGCACCAACCGAATGGGAATCAAAGAGACCGGTGTTATGCTCCGCCTATTTCCCAGGTGAGGATAGATGTCCGCAGATACTGAAAGACATTGTTGCCTACTGTGAAAGAAGAAACCTCCAACTCATCATCGGATGCGACGCCATTGCCCACCATATTACATAGAGAAGCACCAACATCAACCCCTGGGGGGTGAGTCACTCCTTGAATTTATATCAAGCACCGGGCTAAACACGTACAATAAACCTACATTTGTTACGACAGTTCAGCGAGAAGTTCTAGATATGACCCTAAGCAACACCCTCATTGAAAAAGAGGCAAGATCTCTAAGCCACAGATCTTGAAGTACAAGATCAACCCCCAAAACCACCTAGAGCATCCTTTTGGGATTTTGTGTCCTTCATTGTATCACTCCCGCTTTCTACCAGGACCTTATGGACCCGATGTCGGACGAGGAGCTCCTCGTCCGACATCGGCTCCTCTACAGATTTTAACCTGCCTGTTAGCCTCTACTACCTCTATACTACTGCTTATTGGTGCAGAGGGTTTGACACCGTGCGGGCCTTGTAGCCTTTGCAGGACCCTGACCTCCGTAGCGAATTTCCTTTGTGTCTGTTTGAGGTTTATTTTGTTTTGTCCATGTTGTTCCCACGAGACGCGAGGAATGGGATGGTCTACCCGAACAGAGTCCTCGTGCTGTCACCTGGCCGTTTTACTCTCGTTAGCCATCGCCCGAGCTGAGTCTCGCATACCCCGCTCCGCTATGTTTTATAATCTGAGAAACAACTTACAATGAGGGCTGATTAATTGCTATCCATTATAAACAAGAAAATAAATACTAGGTTAGATAATGGTCTACTGCTTACTGGTAAAAATTATGCCCCAATGGCTTTGCTAAGCATATTAGCAATGTATTTATTATATTTGTGTGGTAATATTTATTATTTGAAGTTTGAAAAAGTAGCCCCAATACCTAGCCAGTTATAAAAAAAGATATAGAGATAAAAAGGCCACGAAGGATATGAGGAAAAGGGAATAAAGAGATGAATAACTGTTCCACAAGATGCATGATCTCTACGGAGAAAAAATGGTACATGGGAGCACTGCTTGTATGAATGCGATTGAGTGAATTGAATGTGAGTGTGGAAGAGAAACTATAAGATAACGCAGACGGTAGGGCGATAGAAACATGCAGATAGCTAATAAAGCAGAGACAGTTGTTTGAGGGATAGAGCTAAGGACCTGAGGTCCACAATCTGTTTATACCTTTTTATTTATTTTTAATTTTGCTAATATTATGATTTGTATTTTTTATAATGTGGTAACAGGTTAAGTGGAAATTTAGTAAGGATTTTTGTCAAACGGGTAGATGGGCTTGTTACCCAGAACATTTAGCTTTTTCGCTAATGTATTAAGTATGCCAGTAAAGTTTTTTTTTCTATTTATTGTACATAATTTTTCTTATGGAAATATTGTTTCCAAAGAAACATTA
This sequence comes from Lordithon lunulatus, assembly GCA_963942505.1. Lineage (NCBI taxonomy): Eukaryota > Metazoa > Arthropoda > Insecta > Coleoptera > Staphylinidae > Lordithon > Lordithon lunulatus. Next base: position 21,749,616 of record OZ012674.1, on the reverse strand, counting down.
TCAATTACACTTAAAGTTTTTACGAATATATAAAATTATGCGTTGCTAGAAAACGGTATACCTCAAGTAAATTTAAGAAAGCGCTGAATCAGAGATGAATACTGTGACGGATTAGGTTTTATGTAGTTTTGGCGATGTGTAAATCACACTATAATCGCTTTTACGTCACTGTTTTTCTAAAACATCAGACAAGCGCCTATATTTATCGTATGGAGAGAATTATATGTATTGAGCTTGAAAAAAAATAGATAGTGGAATGGCATACTATTTATGCAACCCAACACCTAGTAATAAATTGTATATAGTTCCAACGACTATTTTTTTAAAACTTTCTGTCAAAATATTTTTTAAATGCTTCCTGGTAGCATATTTAATTTAGGGTTGTTGTGGTTATTGTGAATATTATACAAAAAGCTACATTATATGCATATAGGTATATAGATATTTATAGTTAATATGGACACCGGGTATTGTATCTCCTGGTTTGAGTCACCTATTATATTATCATTTCTTATTCATAATAAAATTGAATAATAACAATAAAATACGTAGTAATTAAATTGACAAATGTAAACAACATAGTAAAATCAACATTAAAAAATCCTGCAGCCGAAAAAGTTGGTCGTCGTGCTTCAGCTTGATGTGCAAGCATGAATAAATTGTTTCGAATCTCAGGTATATGTATATGCCTATATAAAGTTTTATAAGCAACACGCACTGTTCTATTTCCCTCTCTCACATTTTTCTCACAGCACGATGATAAAAGGATTCCTTGTAGCTAAAAAATCAATATAAGTATCCTAAAATGTTCTAAATATGTATTAATTAAATATATAAACACAAGACGCTATTCACTCCGTTTGGATCCGAAAAGGAGACGCACAATTCGGTCTGAATGTATTACACATATAATGAATGGGTACCATATTTAGGAATTTATATAGCTTTTAAATTGAATTGGTTTGACCATATAAAATATCTCTATCCACGATTTATTAAGATTTTAAATTCTATAGAGTCAAATATATCATTCCCCAAACTCTAGTGCATTTAAAATCTAACTAAATATCGGGCAAATATCTAGATAAGATTTTATTTATTTAAACTAATTGAATTAAAAATCTAAATAAAAGTTACATGCTATTAGGATTTTCAAAATTGAAATTTAGGCACGAAGCAGGTTATTGAGAGTATATCATGTATATTATGAATCTATCTTTAGATTTGGAACAATTTATAATCACCAAATAGACAGTAATAATAGTTACCGTTGTAAATATAACCCAGAATAAGGACAGTTGATTCACAACTTTAAAATCCACTAATAAAATGGTTAACGATGCCAAAATTCCCAGCAAGAAATATAAAATGAAGACTAGTATCTGGACACCAAACATTTCATTAAATAAATTCGATATATCACCAAGCAAATTATGCAAATATACAATTTTGTCCAGCTGGCCTTTTAAAATTTCACCATCATTATGTACTTCATAATCGCAAATTATTTTATTTAAAACATTCCATCGAGTTTTCATGCAAATCAGTAAGTAGCATTCTATTAATAAAGCGACCGTAATGTAATGATTGTTTAAATATCCTCGTATGTATAGGAATATCCATAAAATTACATGTATATCCTCATTCGCAAAATTCCAAAAGTAGTGATCCAGTAATGATAGCATTATTAGTAAAAAATATTCGGAAAAGTAGTACAGGTGTACATATTTAATTTCGGGTATGTTTATTTGAAATCCACATTCTACTATAGTATCAAAATTATTGAACATAACATATAACTGTTGGTGTTTATTATTTTTCCATTTGCATGATATATAAATTGATTGAAGAACTACAATAAATTTCACTGTTCTCATCACTATAAATAACTTGCGGACTAAGTTGGTCTCAGTTGAGTTTTTGCTTGGATTTAATAGGTTGAAGTAAATAAATGTGATTACTAATATTGCCATTTTTATATATGAATATGTTCGAGAGTTTTGAAACGTATTTGTTTTCCAGTTGAAATATGGTAAAACCCCCATGTAACTTGCGAAGGTTGCTATAAATTTCTTTTTGTTCATTATTGAAGGCATGATTGCACTTATTAGGGTCTAATGTAAATTAGTTATAACATTTATTAGCTAGGTATCATGTGGTAAATTGAAAATTACAATTGTTATTTGTGTGGTCAAATTAATTTCAGTAATTGAAATGCAATAAGTAAATGCAATATAATTATTTAGAAATGTTATATTAGCTTTTAGTTGATTGATTGTTATTTTATATCAATGAATTCTAGTGTAGGGTAAACATTTTTGTAAACCAATTAAAAAAAAATTCCCAAATGTAATTACGTGCGATTTAAAGTGGTTTTATATTAAAAAATCCTGCAGCATATAGAACCTAGAAAATAATATTAAAATAATAACTGGCTATGAATTATATTACTTACAAAATTTATTAATGAGCAAAAATATAAAAATTACCCAGCTCAGTATCCTAGTGGTTAGGGGTGGTTTCGTACTGAGCTTTGGTAAGCGTGAGTTCAACCCCACCGGAAAATTTTAGCAAACACCGGTGATTAAACTACTCTGAGCTTCCTCTTTTACCGGCGGATAAGCCTCACCGCCCTATAGCAGATCCCTGTAAAAGCTGAGCTGAACCGAAGAAAACAACACACCAACAATTTCACATAGCATTATAATATAATAGGTAGCATGTTTTGTGATAATAGGATAATAACGAGTGCCGTGAGGTATATATAGGTATATATATATATATATATATATATATATATATATATATATATATATATATATATATAAGTTTTCAAACATCAATAAACATTATACAATTGAACAGCAATAAAAATAAAATAAAACATAACAGAAAAAAAAATAAAGAAAAAAAAATATATAGACATGTAATACCAAAGAAGGAAATTATGGATGAACACAGATATTTACATGGTTTAACTTATTTATTGAACATTGTATCGGCAATGCAAAAGCCGATATACAAGTGCTGACTTAGCTAATGCTGATTGATATTAAATAGTAATTAGTGTTTGTAAATATGCTGGTGCAAATGTACGGCGATAGTAAATATCGTGGTATTTGTATCAGCAATATATTCATGGTCGCTTTTGTTTATATAACAATAGGGTCAGCGTCTTCTTGTTGTTGGTGGTAATTCGTTGAAGGGCGAAGGGGTACCCGTAACATCTCCCTCCTCAAGAGAAGGCTGGGGTCCTTAAGGAATCCAGACTGAATCCTGCTGTGGTGGGCTCTGGTTGTCTCTCTCGGATGTTGTGTTGTTGAGCGTAAAGTTCATAAATAATTACGATATGATTTCTTCCAATTGTAGGTTCTGATGGTATGGTCTGCAATGTTTTTGCTGATAATAAATTCGCGTATCTATATAATTTTTGCGGGCCATTGTTCCTTCGTGATGTTGGATATTGACTCCCTTGGCGTCAATATAGCTGTGTGACTTGAATTACACTTTTTGCATAATTCATTAATTAAAGAATAATATTGTTCAGTTAGGAGTAGGTATATATTCTTAGGTACAATGATTTGGAAAAAAGTGTGTTTGAGATTGGAAGTGGATAAATGTGATAATAGTTATAATTTGGTTAATTGCGTCCAGAGAAAGGATCTGAAATATTTCAATTCTCAGATTACTAGGTGTATTATCTCTGTTGTCTTTAATTTTATATGTGTTGTGTAGTTCTTGAATAGTAAAAGTCTCCTTATATTTTAGACTCATTTTGTTCGTTGCTATATTTTTGTTCCTTTAAATACATATAATTTATTCACTGTTTTCCTAATTTATGTCAATTTCCTTTTGAATCTGTTTATATGTTTGTTCCATTTTGTCTTTATGGTTCAGATTATTTTATAATTTTCGTAATAATGGGAATATGTCGTATGGGTTTCTACTGGCAGTGTGTCCAGGTAATAATTCTTGGGGTATGTTTCTTGTTGATGAGTCGATGGAATTGTTGTATGCTACTATCGCAAACTTCATTATTTGGTTCTTGTTGTTGGTGGTAATTCGTTGAAGGGCGAAGGGGTACCCGTAACAAGGATGAAAACCCAACCCTCGGGGATTACCCTGTAAACACTAATGGTTACAAACTAATTCCCGCAGCGGATTTTCCAACTTTTAAGGTTTAAAAGACTATATAAAAATGAAATACCAATATATAAAAGAACAAAAAATGCTACTAAAAAACAAAACAAAAAAATATACATAAAAAGGATAAGAGAATATAAATATTGAATTACAGATGCATGAAAAAGAATCAAATTTAAATTAAAATAGTTTATGATACCTGATACGTTCTATACTAAAGGGATACATTTAAATCGTGGTGTATATACTAGGTCCAGCTGGTCATTAAGAATCTCCAAATTGTTTCGTTTACGTAATTTATAAATTTCCAGTGATTCTAATAGTGTTGATTTTCTCCCTTTCTCTGCAATGTGCAAGATCTGAAGAGAATCAAAATTTGGAAACGGGTGGTCGGTATTTAAACAATGGTTCGAGAAAGTTAAGGAAGTGTTGTCGAGTCTAAATGAGGAATAATGTTCGTTATATCGTTTTTTAAAGTTACGACCAGTTTAACCCACATATACACCAGTACACTCGGAATATTTCAATTGATAAACTCCTGATTTTGAAGAAGAGGGCTGGTGGTCTTTAGAGTTGAACAGTATAGTAGATAATTTTGAGGGGGCTCGGAAGGCTACTTTAAGATTGTTTGATGCGAGAATATTTCCTATTTTTACTGAAATTGGTCCGAAAAAAGTTAACGAGGCAAAGATAGGTGTTGATGCGGGTATAACGGGGTAGATCATTTTAATTGCTAACTGTCTATATTTCCGATGAATGATTTTGTCAATTTGGTTTGTGCAGAATCCGTTGATATTTTTAATACCTCGAGATCTGTTTCGGAAAGTGGTACTGTTAGGGCTCTATGAACCATTGAATTATATGCCGCTAGTTTGTGAGATAATGGATGATGGGAATTATTAGGTATAGTAATTCCAGAATATGTGGGCTTTCGATATATGTTAAATGCGAATGTTGATGGTGTTCTTGTGATTGCTAGATCTAAGAAGTTTATTGTATTGTTCTTTTCTATTTCAACGGTGAATTTAATTATAGGGTGAATGGAGTTTATAAAGTTTAGGAACATTTCTAACTGTCGTGGGGTACCGAGAAAACCGGCAAGTATGTCATCTACATATCTGTACCAAAATTTAATGTGGGCTGAGTGGTGAGCCCATGGGGAGACCAGAGTTTTGAAAATAGAATTTATTGTCAAATTGGAAATAATTTTGTGCAATACACATTTCAAAAGCTGACTGAAGTTCTGATCTGGTTACTGGGTGTATGGTGGTTGTATCCATTCAGTCTCGAATGATAGTAAGGCATTCGTCACATGGAATTTTTGAAAACATGCTTGTGACGTCAAATGAGATTAATTTATAGTTTTTGGGGGCAGCGAGCATATTGAGTTTGGTGATTAATGAGTGTGAATTTTGAACTGTATGGAGAGTTAAACTTAATTAAATTATTAAAAATTGCGTTGGTTTTGATTGCAAATTGCCGAATTGGTTCATTGATATAGGACACAACCGGTCTTATCGGGAGGTTTTCTTTATGAGTTTTGATTAACCCATATAATCGGGGTGCACGTGGATTTAGTGGTAAGTCTCCAAAGATCAGATTTATCGAATATCGATGAAGGGTGTTTGAGAAAGTCTCTTACGTTGTTTTGAAATTCGAATGTGGGGTCATTGATTTCGGTAAGGTCTTCCGAGGTAATAAAATCTTTTACTTTATCAGTGTATACTGTTTTTGGCAGAATTACCACGATATTCGATTTATCTGCTCTTGTGAAAACGAGATCATTTACGGAGATTTTGTGTCTTAAGGACCTAATGGTTTGTTGATCTGAGATGTCGCTGGGGATAGATGTATGTTTTAGTATTTTTGCAATGTCATTCTTTGTCATCAAATTGTCTGTTATTTTAATTAAAGCTATTTCCGTTTCAACAATGAGGTTTTCATGAATATTATTGTGAGTAATATGACGGGAATAGTTTGGGACATTTCTTTTTCGGTGAAATTTGCTGTAGATAAATTGTTAACTAAGGGGGTGTCATTATTAAATGTTGCATATCTTTACGTCGGTACGGCGAGTGTATGTTTCGAGTGTGTCAGATTAAGGAGTTTTCTGGATTGAGTCTGATACTTTTTATAGATAAGCCTACTGATAGCGTCTCTGAGTTAAATTAAATCACAACCACTCGGTTATCACATTGGCGACGAGGAAATTAAATAAAATTAAATTGAGTGAAATTCAGTGTGATAATTCAAACTCAAAAATAAGATACAGAGATACATCATTTTTAAATCAAACACGTGTTTAGCATGGAAAATTTGGGACATTTGCGAGAATTGATTCACATCTGATTGGTCATTATTTAAGCCCAGACTTAAAAAAAAAAATTTCTTGGCCAACGGTATAAAGAAACAGAAAAAAAGCATATAAATTTATGTCTGCCAAAATGTCCGGAGGCAAAATCATATGCAGAGTTAATACAAGTACTGAGCGAGCACTACAAGCCACAACACCTTGTTTTGCGTCTCGCTACAGTTTTTATTCGTCACATAAAGATACGATAGAAACCCTCACTGAGTGGGCAGCAAGACTACGAAGTTTGGCAAGTTTTTGTCAATTTGACGGCGGTAATCTCGAAATGGTACTAAGGGACACATTCATCGTCGGGTACAATAAGGGAGCAGTCCAGAATCGCTTAATGTAGGAAGGTATCAACGTCACATTAGCGGAAGTGATAAATATAGCAACATCTAAGATGGCGGCCCAGCAGATTTCCGTGACTTGCAAACTGGAGCCAAATATCGTCCAGCAGAGGGAGGTTTATGTCAAGCAGATCACGTGGACAGCCCATCTGGATTAAACCGGAACAACAACAAAAAGTGCTCGGTAAGATTAAATGCGAAGTTTGCGGGCATACTAATCACAAGGTGGACCATTGTTGTTTTAGAAATAGTTCGTGTTATATTTGTAATAGGAAAGGTCATAATGCATCTAATTGTAGGATGAAAGACTTAAAAAAATAATGTTCAACTAAACTTAAAACTAAAAAAAGAACCCAACATTTTATAGAGAATTATGATTCGACGTTATATTCATTACAGTTCTGGTAGTATGACACCAATTATGATAGAAATAAAAATCACAAATTAAAATTTAAAATTTAACTGCTTTCAGCAATACCCGAAAATATGTATTGAAAATATGTTATAGTGTTATGTAAATCGGACAAGACTTTCAATGTTTATAATGGCGCAACAATAATTCCAATAGGCTATGCATATTTTACTATAGAATTTAAGGATATGAGTCACAAATTAGAAATTTATATAGTTAAAAATGGAGCAGCACCTACCATGGTAGGAATTTCATTAAAACGTTTAATTTTTTACTTGAACTTGTTCATACAAATGTTACAGATTCTAAAGTAGACATTGTTAAAAATAAATTCAATAAATTATTCGATGAAGGTTTAGGTAAATTCACCAAAGCAGAAATAAATTTAAAATTAATGGATTGCGTTAAGCCTAAATTTTTTAGAGCGCGCCCGCTTCCGTTTTCATTAAGAGAAAAAGTTGATGCAGAATTAAATAGATTATTAGAATTATATGTCATTTCGAAAGTTGATTATAGTGATTGGGGCACCCGATAGTACCGGTGATTAAAAAAGATGGTATTGAAAAATACCCGCTTCTCAGAGTGGAAGAGTTATTGGCCCAATTACAGGGCGGTGGAATATTTTCAAATACAAACGGCTATTTCAAATGCTCCTATCCCACAGAATATCATACAATTACGATCTTTTCTAGGGATGATAAATTATTGTAGTAAATTTCTTCCTAATTTGTCAGAAATTTTACACCCGTTCTATAATTTGTCGAAAAATAAAATGAAATGGATATGGTGTAGTACATGCCAAGGTGGTTTTGAAGCAGTAAACACATTATTAGCGAGAGCCCCAGTACTTACTCATGTTGATCCAAATTTACGTTTAAAACTTACAACAGATGCATGTGAGTACGGTATAGCAGCTGTAATATTACATACACAAAACATACATACATTACATTACATACATTTATCCGAGAAGCCTATAGCTTACGCATCACGCATCTTAAGTATTGCAGAGAAGAAATATTCCCAGATTGAAAAAGGAGAATTAACTATTATTTTTGGTTTATGTAAATTTTTTCAATATTTGTACGGCAAGAATTTTACGCTTGTTACTGATAATAAACCACTCGTATCAATATTTAGTCCTAAAAAAGGATACCTCAATCTTCGGCAAATCGTATTAAAAGATGGGCTGTTATATTAAGTGGTTTTTCATATGACATAGAATACTTAAAATCTGAAGATAATGAAGCAGACGCTTTATCTAGATTGCCATTATGTAATTGAAATGAAGATTGGGAATGTGTGGATGTAAATTTTCTAAATTAAAAAATGTACAGTTACAAAGAGGAATTAACTATTGAAAATGATTGTCTAATGTGGATTCACAAATTAGTTATACTAAAAGGTTAGAAAAAATGTGTATTAAAGGAACTGCAGAAATCACACCTAGGTATATCGAAAATGAAAAGTACTGCGATATCATATTTTTGGTGGCCCAATATTTCAGTAGATATCGAGAATTTTGCCAAATCCAGTGAATCTTATATGTCACATAAAAATTATCCTCCTACAGTAAAATTGCACCCATGGAAATGGCCAGATAGGCCCTGGCAGCGGCTTAATATAGATTATATGGTTCCATTTCTTAAGTTTTTTTTTAATTATTGACGCACATACTAAGAGGGGAGAAGTTTATCCCACTAGTAGTTTAACTTCAAAAGTGACATTAGATTGCCTTAGAATATTATTTTCTCGTTTTGGACTACCAGATACAATCGTTTCTGATAATGCCACAATATTTGTTTCATGAGAATTTTAAAGCTTTTTTTAGAAAATAATGGTATTAAACATGTTACATGTGCACCATATTATCCACAATCTAATGGAGCTGCAGAGTGAACGGTGCTTTATGCTTTAAAATCAGCGGTCTATGCAAATCCAGATATCGATTTAAATCGAAAATGTCTCTTAAGATTATCGAACGACCCCCGAATCAACCACTTACGTTACGTTATCTCATGTTCGGGCGAGAACTCAGGACAAGATTTGCTGTTATGAAAAATAAAAAGACCACATTTTTGAAAAGGAATATTACCCCACAAGATAGATTAAAACAAATCAAGGAAATGTAAATAATAAGCTAAGAAATCAACGTGAATACAATAAACATTTTCGTAGAATTGATTTTTTAATTGGTCAAAAGCTATTTGAAATTATCCAAATAAAGGTTGGGGTACAGGCTGTATTATTACGAAAATTGGCAACTGCATGTATATAGTCAAAGGTAATGAAGTTTTGATTTAACGACATGCAAACCAAATTTTAAGATATATTAATAACTTTGCGGCAATACCCCATATTAGCAATAAACAATAATCAATAAAAATCACAAATTGCCAAATAATTCTGCGAGGGGGAGACCGAAGTGGATAAGGAAACCTCCCAATCGTTTGAATTTATAATTTTATCAATGTTTATGTTAGAAGGAAACATTTTTAGAATATAGAATAATTTAAAGGGGGGAGTGTTGATATTAAGTTTCCTATGTATGTAGTTTGTTTATAAAATTTATTATTATTTATAGAAATAACTATTATCGTATATGTATCTATTTTTATCCAGTCACTAATAAATGTTGTACCTAGACAGTCGGACAGTTTAATTAAATATATATATATATATATATATATATATATATATATATATATATATATAGTAGAAGCTATTACTAAGCTTGCAACTAAACGTAAGAACACTGCGTTTTGACTCTCCAATTTCAGAAAACCTAGCAACAATTATGCACCAACATATTTGGCCTCAATTGACTACATGGCCATGTCATAAGCCCAGGTAGAGTTGATAGTAAGGTACACTGTCTTTCATTATGAAGGGTGTCCCAAAATTAACGCAAGACTTGAATTAAATAAAAAACGAGTTTTTAGTCCTTAGATTGTTATTTTTTTATTTAATCATAAAGTGCATAGGATAGGGTTATTTATGGTATACAACATCGGGCAAATGGCCTCTACGACATTGCTGGCACATACGCACTCTTTTGTCGAAAATTTCCATGACCATTCTGTATAAATGTGACTCAATTTCGTTGATGCAGCGATAATTTCCTGTAATGCAGGGGTGGTTGCGGGCTTGTTGAGATAGACCTTTGACTTCAAATAACAAATAAACAGTTGGATAGTACAACTTACCCTCGAAGAGGGAAGTTAAACGCCATCTGGCGGCACCACATCAATTAGTAATGCACACCCATATGGTAATAACCGTCAACATGCTCATGTCTTCAGGATCACCGGGTAGTGCCCTCTAGAGAATAATATTCCAACAGAGTCCTTGAGATATCAGCACAAGGCCAATCGTATAAAACATATATAAGTGTGAGCCCACCTCTTAGCGATCCTGAAGACATGAGCATGTTGACGGTTATTACCATATGGGTGTGCATTGCTAATTGATGTGGTACCGCCAGATGGCGTTTAACTGGTTGCTAACTTTAAGAATATAATCATCGAGAACATTACTTCGTTTAATATTATTTCTATCATTTTACATAATTGTTTTTGTATCCAATCGAATTCTCATGTTGTGGAATGACAGGATGTTTGCAATCTTGAAATCCTTTGTTTACAGTTGAAAGATAATGGGATTTGTTTCCGAATATACTGATTCGAAAATACTTATACCATATAGCGCACAATACTTATTCTCAAAGTTATAAAAGAGTTTAATTTGTATGCCTGATGGTTAGCTATTATGTTGTTAGGGAGTATGGATGTGTGCTACTATTTTCGGCCAAGTTCCCAAAAAGTTCTTTAAAGGCGTTTTTTTTAATATAATGCTTTTTTTCGATCTTTCTGTGGCCCTCCTGGACCCCCGTCCGTCTGGGCTTTGGGCACGTGCCTTAGTTACGACCCTCACTGTAATTCTCGAGTCAAATTTTGAATGAGGCTATTATATCACTTAACTCCGTCTTGACTGTTTTTTTGGTGAAAATTTGTCAGGGGATGTATTTTGAAAAATATGGTTCTTTTAATTACTTTCAGTATTTTATTTATATAAAATTTGTTACTGACGGAAATGACACGTTACCTTTTTATCAAAAATGTACATTCGATTCAGGTGTGTTCCTTGTTAAAAATAACGCGACTGGCTGTAAAATAAATAATTCGAAATAAACACTAAAAACGTAAACAGATTTTCATCGCGTGAAAATTATAAATATAAAGAAACATAAATAAAATAAAATATTATTTCTTTAACAAGAAATTGCCTTAATTGTTATATACAAATACATTGAGGAGACTGAATTAAGCGCTATTTTTAATCCAATTGCTGGGCAATTCGAATATAAAGCGATACAACATATACTATAATATATAGAGTATAATTCTTATCATGTGTTGTACGTACTTATAACTAAGTTTATACAAAACGTTGTTGAAATATTGAATTGTTATGGCGTCTACTTTGTGATAATTCATTTTAAAGGATAAATAAAACGATTTTTTACTTTGTTTTTTATTACACTTCTGTTACACTTTGCAACTAGTTTCGGCTAAGCTCTAGCCATTTTCGAGCTCCTCCGATGACTGAAGAAATTGTATCCGATCGCTCTTTATATAAAAAAAAGAAGGAAAACATACAATTACTCAGAAACATGTTAAACTAAACTAAAATAAATATAAGAGGGGCACTGGGGTGGGTTTTCTAAAAAATGTGGGATTCCCTGACCGTCCCAACATATCGACGTCTGCGAGGTAATAAAACCTTAATTTAAATGCGACGCATTACCCGTACTCGAAATAAGAGAAGAAAGAAAAAATATATAAAAAAAATAAAATTAAATAAAATTTAAAAAAAAAATTAATTATAGAGAATTACAATAAAAATAAATAACAATAATATTGACAAATAAATGAAACTCATATTATGTATAAACCCTTGAAATTTTTAAATAAAATTACAATGAAAATGCTAATTATTACATTAAAAATATAAAACAAAACCAAACAAAAAAAGGGAAAACATACATATATTAAAAATGCAATCGAATTTACGAATAAGCATGAAACATCATTAGTGAAATAAAAACAGTAAATTCACTATACTAACACGTCTTATGTCTCTATATATTAACCGATACCCCTCCATTAGACACATTTGAATAATGGCGAGTATATGAGGTCTATTTGATCATTTAGTAAAACAATTTTGCGAATATGTAAACAGAATACAACTCTGACATTCTCTTTTAATAGAGCTTTCGCTGGTCATATCGTCTTCAATGTTATTGCTGGCGGTTTCTTCATCATGATGTTCATTAGCAGGTCATGGTTTAGACAATCAAAATTAATCTATAACGCATATTATACATATATATATATATATATATATATCCTTCCTTTTATCTAACGTTTGCAGTAGAACAGATAATCTGAACAAAGCTTATCTTGTACAAAGCCCACTACAGAAACCAAATTGTTTCTGACTACTTTCAACAGTCTTATTAAATTAGTTAACTAATATGTCGACGATTTTCTCTTGTATAAGTTTCAATGTAAACATCATCTGGACCTGCAGTTATACCCGATTTGGTTGAATTTAGTAGGTACTTTAATAACTTCTGATTTGATAAGGTTTATGATAGTATCATTATCCAAATTTGGAAGGTTTATTTTAACATTAAATAGCGTTCGGATGAATTTTGTCCATTCTTAGTTCATCTCTTCTTTACTCATAATAAGAGGGCCGTCTTCATTTATTAATCTTTGTGGTAGATAGTTTCTAGGACTGCCAGTAATTTCCTTTACTTTTTTGTGTATGTTAAACAGATCGTGTTTTTCTTGAAGTTCTTCTAGTTTTTGACACCTTTCCTCGATCCAGTTTTCTTTGACTTAGCAAATTTCAATATTTCATGTCATCCTTCTTTCTGTTGCCATTGGGTTTTTCTAGTTAGTGTTTAAGTTGATTCCAGGCGTGCTCAGCCGGTTCTTCCTTGGTTCTGCCGATATTTCTTAACTCGTTATTAAGTTTCGTTTCTAGTTGTTCCTCCTGGTCAAGGGTTTTTAGTATCCTCATATTTATATTATTTATATATCTTACATCCGCCATGGGGCAAGTTCTCACTCCTTGTATACCATTACGATATCGCTTATCCACCAATATAAAGTATATTTGATTTTGCACTATATGATTAAGCTGATGTTGTGGTATGTCCAAGTGTAAAGGCGTCTTTGGAGGTAGTTACCATGCACTATTGAGTCGATTTTTCTTGTAGATAACAATTGATATTATCTACCAAAGGATTGCTTAATACAGAACCCCGCTTGTAAAAACCAATTGTTTAAAGGTAACAGAGGATAGTTATTCTAATGTATTGCTTAGTTGGCGGTAAAGTTCAGTTCCTAAAATAGTAATAATGTCGTTTAGGTGCCGGCCTAGAATAGCCCCAAGGTAACTTCTGCCAGTTGTAAAAGTCGACTAAAAGAGGCAGTAGAGTTACAAAATACTCACCATCCAGTCAGGATGATAAATACACAAAAAGTGCCTCTTTTATTATTTTTATCTTGTATATTATACAAAATTATTTTATTATTAAGTGTTAACACACGTGTAAATAATTCTTCAACTTTAGAGCAACAACGCACGACGATTAGATACGATATAATCGCTAGGTTTATAACATTCATATGTAGTTATTTTTTACAATAAATACTATTATTAGAAATTCAATGCACCTGGTAAAATAATAATAGGATTTAAACATATATATCATATAATTTATATCATTGCAAATTGAATACATCAGTCAATATATTTGATTGAAAGATTTCGGCGAGATTAAAATTTAATACTTTTCCACTTTCAAATCATCATTTGTTTGCTTATTCATCAAAATCATTTGAATTTCCTCCAAAGTCTTACCCATCGTCTCAGGCATGAATAATTGCGAAAAAGCAGCGGTCACAAGGCACACAACCCCGAAAATACAAAACGGAGCATACATCCCAAAATATCTACTAGTGGCATAAAATATCCCGTTTGATGCTAACGACGTGTTGTATAAACTATATCAGATAAAATCACCCCAGGCACTTCGACACCAACATTTAAAAGCTCCCCTACCGTTACAATCGGCACTGTGCCCAGTGCAGATCTGTAACCGTAAACGATAAGAAATGTGCTAACTATAGGAAGCCAGGAAAACGAGGTTAAATCAATCCCGTGCTCATTTTTAAAATAAAAGTATCCTCCTTCGAAACAACGCAATAGCTGATACCAAACAAGAAGTTAACATCAAAGACTTCCTTCCGAAATGCTCCATTGTAGCTATAGTCGCTATAGCAGATCTTAACATCATAATTGCATATATTATTGCAGATATATTACTTGAAATAGATCCACCAACATCATTAGTTCTCAGGAATAACAAAATGAACACTGCCGTACCGTAAATAATTTACTAAAACTTCTCTTTTCAGACATTTGCCTTTTCACAGCCAAACTCAGTTCTTTAATTATAGCATCTACGTCCGATTGGCTTCGCAAAACCTGTAAATTCCGTTTGGCTTCAACTAATTTGCCTTGTGAATGTAAATAGTATGGTGATTCTAGAAGGAAGACTAAAAATATTATTTGGGCTAAAGCAATTGATAAACCAACCCTGCAAGATACTTGTAATAGGAAGAATGGTGTTATGGAGTAGGCTAATAGTATACCCAGGTTGCACATTATATGGACAAATGTTCCTAATATGCCTCTTATTTTTGTATCAGCTATTTCTCCTAGATACATTGGTACTGATACGAATATCATGTTGGGTCCAATGCCGCCGATAAAACGAGGGGAGGGAGCCCATTATCATTAGGGCCACGGAGGGCACTTATGTGAACCTTCTTAAGAGGGTCAGAACAATAGACGTATGCGTGGCCAGGATAGCCCGTATCACGGGAACGGTAGCGGGCGACCTCAAGATGGAGGTCAGAGGCAAGGGCGCCAAAGTAGACGATCTTCTTAGAGAAACCATTGCCATCAAGGTGAGCGGCGGTGATACAAAGAACCGGCGCCACCCTGATGTTGAAGGGAATGGACCACCTTGCCACTAGAGAGGAGGTTCTGAGCGCGCTTAATGCGGAAGCGGGAGGGGATAATTCTGAATAGTCGGCTGGAGGATAGCATAGCTACAGACACTTAGGCCTCAAAATGGGCCCATTGTGAAACCTCCCTTTAAGGCTGCTCACTCGTCCCACCAGTCAAGTTTGCGTGCGAGCTGCAAAACACTGGCGGGTGAGGAGTTGCCAATGCTGATCATACTAGGCCAGCACTCCCCTAGTATTAGATGCCTTGTGTTTACTAGAGCTGGGCAGAAGTATATTACATGCTCTGCTGTTTCTAGTTCTTCATTGCACCCTACATAACGGGCTGTCCACCAGACCCATAGTGTGTAGGTGTTTGTTTAGCCGGTAGTGGCCAGTTAGGACGTTGGTCAATAATTTCAGATTAGTTCTAGATAAGTTAAGGCGGGCCGTGGCTGCAATTTTGCAAGCTTGCCTAATTGCCACCCTTGATTGCTTGCAGCCCGGCGTTTCTTGCCATCTCACCTTGTGAAGAGCATATGTCCTATGCTCTATTATTTTTTCAGAGTATCTGCAGAGAGTATTTCATCCTCTTGGGTTGTTAGAGGATGTAAGGATCCCTTCCCGACAAGTTCATCTGCTATTTCGTTCTCGTTGATGCCACTATGTTCTTTGATCCAGCAGAGTTCTAGTTTGTTATATTTAGCTAGCTCCTCCAGGCTGTCTAGACATGAATATAGCCCTTTCGACACAAATGTGTTGGCATATGCACTATAGACCTACTTTTCTGTCGGTGAGTATTTGGATATGTTTATCCTTAATATTCCGCTCAGCTAAAATTATTGCGGCCATACCTCCAGTCGAACATCTGGCGTAGGAGCACGCTGACCGTTTCCGAGAAGATCTGAACACCACGGCGGCTAGAGGCAGAACAGTCCTAAAATGACAGAAGGACTTGGACAATCTGGAAGGAAAAGCCGGTTGGACGAGACGACTCATCACCAGGATACAGTCGTGAATATCCAGAACGCAATGAGAGGTGGGCTACGAGCTGACGCAAGTACTTGCGGGGCGCGGGTGCTTAAGGGAATATCTCAAACGCATACGCCTGGATCAGACGGAGGAGTGCCCCCTGTGCGCAGCCCCGGTGGACATAACCGAGCGCGCCATATTTACGTGTCCCAGATGGGTGGCCATGCGAGCGGCCCTTGAACGAAACACCGGGACCCGCTTGACGCCAGAGAATATGGTGAATACAATTCTGGAGAGACCTGAAGCGTGGACAGCAACTAACAACTATATCACCACTGTCATGAAAGAACGCACCAGGGAGGAGCGAGAATGCCAGGGGTGGCAGCAAAGGGCCAACGGGAGGGACATAACACATCGCGGTTTCGTGGGATAAATGTGTAGATACTCAAAGACCTGCGCAGATGGCGGAATGACTCCCTCGGCCCGAAGGCTACTAGTAAGAGTAAAATTTTACGACCAAAATACAGCTTTCTCTGTTTTGTCGGTTTTGAAAAAGGTTTTGAAAAAGTATAGATTCAGTACAAGACATTGGCCAGGACGAAAAGGATTTAAGATTAATAACAAATATATACTGGTACTAAAAAGACAAAATTAGAATAGTAGGCAAAACGTCCAGCACTATAAACATCAAGAGGTGTGTAAGACAAGGGTGCGTGTTATCACCCATTTAACTTGTACTACGAACTCTTGTTGAAAAAAGCCCTTGGGGAATTTAGATATGCCGACGACATAGTACTAATAGCAGACACAGAGGTTGGTTTAAAGTTCTTTTAGACCGATTGAACAATACGTGTGATCAATATGGAATGTGATTCAACAAAAAAAAGCCAAAACTATGGTAATTCGAAAAAAAACAGAATGTACCCCTACCATTCATAGTAAATAACAACGTGCTAGAGCAGGTCAATACAAATACTTATGCTGTTGGATAGACTGCCTGGATAAACCTGGAAATAAAATAACTTCCAGAATTTCCCAAGCCAGGACTAGTGTAAAATTGAGGGGGCTTCTTTGCGATTCACATCTTGATATAAAATATACCGTAGGGGACCAGGACTGGTGGTCGTGGCGAGGGATGCGCCGGAAATTCAGACACTAGCGAATGAGAGCCTCGCCAGAGTAAGTGAATGTGGGCTCAGCATGGCCGCGGCGAAGACGGAGGTGGTGCTGGTAGGCAGACGAAGAATTGGGCAAGTCACCTCCACGGTTCTTGGGGAGACGATCATCCCCAACGAATGTGTTAAATACCTGGGAGTTATTATCGATCAAAGGATGACATTTGTAGCGCACGTGGCCGAAGCGTCCAGAAAGGCAAGTCAGGTAGTGAGACGGCGAATGCCAAAGATACCGGGACCTCAGGAGAGGAAGCGGAGACTGCTGGTACATACAGGCCATACCTATGGCAACTTTAAGGGTTGCCAGTGCATAGGGAACCGTGGCAAGGGAAACAGTCTTGGTGGTAGCCAGAATCGTTCCCATTGAACTTGATCTGAACAGCTAGCACCAGGGAGGAAGAGAAATCCAAGACTTAAAGACTATGGCAAGAGCGGTGTAGCCCGAGAAAGCGACGTGGACTGAGAGGCTGATCACGGACATCGAGGCCTAGGGGTATATTCTGTAAGTTCAGACTGGTATTTTACCTATGGAAACCAAATAAAAAACTGTTGGTATGTCTCACTATCTGCGAACACTGTGTAATACTGCCTAATGTCAAATGTCACAAATTTGTCAAGAGTGACAGGATCATAAACTATTTCACTATTTTAACGTCATTTTTGACAATTTGTGACATTTGACATGGGGAAGTGTTACACTGGCGTTTGCTGAGCGTGGGGTATAGCAATGCATACCAACAGTTGTTTATTTCGTTGCCATGAATAACAGACAGTCTGAGCTTACAGAATAGACCCTCTGGACTAGCAGGAAACATGTTGAGCTCAGCTGCCACATTACCCAGGTCTTCACGGAACATGGTCGCTTCCGGGCATACCTCCTCAGGACGAGCCGGGCCGAGACGGACAGCTGCGGCTACTGTAACAACCAGAGGGACAATGCGAAACACACCGTTTTCGTGTGCCAACAATGGGAGAACCAACGGGTGACTCTGAGCCGGAAGATAGGCACAAATACATAAATACACACGCAAAGTCAAAGGCAGGAACAAAAGATCGATTATTTTGTAACCAACAACATACAAAGAA
The DNA here is from genome assembly GCA_963942505.1 of Lordithon lunulatus. NCBI lineage: Eukaryota > Metazoa > Arthropoda > Insecta > Coleoptera > Staphylinidae > Lordithon > Lordithon lunulatus. The sequence continues at coordinate 21,731,038 of OZ012674.1, read as the reverse complement.
AGAACGTTAATGATGTAAGAGTCCAAATACGTAGCGAAATAGGCAGTGATAACAACAGAGGGGACAAAACAAAATCATAGATAAAACAACCTAGAACCGGAAATAACTAGATTCAGAGTTGAGAAACTGAAAAATATTCAGACAAGGGTAAGATAGCAGGAAAATATAAGGTACCTAGTAAGCAAAACATCAAAAAATAGATCGATAAATAAGACAAATGAAATGCAACAAAAACGTATTTGTACCGAACATGAGAATTTGGCTATAGGCAACCCAATTAGAGGTCAAAATATAGCTCTTGCAGTTGTCTTGGCCTTTGACGATATATCGTTTGAATCTATTACAAGAGCCTATATATTATAGTACAATATAGTATAGTATAGAGTCGTGGTCGACTGGATAGGCCAAATGCTAAGTGGGTGGAAAATAAAAGCATCTTTAAATGGAATAAGCATGGAAACTTCGATAGGTCCGCAAAGCACCTCGTCTATGGTGCCTAGTTATAGACAATCTTTTAAAACAACTAGAGCAGAAACTATGCAAGTCTACGTGGACAATGTTGCAATACTCGCGGTCGGTAAATTTGACGGCATCACAGCAGAACTTCTGCAAGGTGTACGCAAACACGTGGAACGATTGTGTATAGGAGCCGTCCTCATGATGAACCCTGAAAACCCTATCTAGTACCATTTACACGTAAGAGGAACTTGGATAAAAAATACCGACATTATCGGCAGGGAAATACAAATGGAGGAAGAGGTCAAATATCTAGATATGACCAAAAGTAGTATATTGATAGTAGTGTAATCACTCATGCACCAACAATATGGTAGCACAAAGCATCAGACGGGGCAAGCAGGAAAATATTAGACAAAGGTCAAAATAGCGATAACACGGGCAATGACAACTACCTCCACCGCCACAATGGATACGAAATATGGTAACGTAGTAGTATTTTAATCGTGCGAAAAGTTGTAATCGTTGTTACGGATATTCTCTTTATTATGCCCCTGATCATTTTAAGACTATTTCTAGAAAATGTCTGCCCTTCCGTCCGTCGATTGTGAACATTGTGTCTTTAGGTTTTCGAAAAACCGACTGCATAGTTTTACACAAAATTTTGCATGTGACTATAATCTCACTTAAATTGGTCTTGATTGAGGAGTTCATGTTTACCAACTGCTATTATCACGATTACGATATTTTGTACTACATTCTTTGATTTAATCTTTGATAATATTAATTCAGAATTAAAAATAGAAATGCATACAAATTTGCATAACATTCACGTAAAAATTACAAAATAAAAAAATGTACATTTATAATTATGATACGTATGATTATGTGACGTACCTACACTGGCCACATTACGTTGTTATTGTAAAATAAAGTTTGATACGCTTAATAATATTAATAATTAATAATGAGTGAACATCTATCATACTTAAAGTGTATAGCTGTAATGCAATAGGTAAAGCTAAGGAAAAATCTAACGTAAACAGAGTTCTTTAAAAAGTCATTTTTATTACAAAACAAATCAACATCATTATGAGGAACGGTGAGGAGGAGTAATAATTTGCATGTGGCGTGCTGTATATAAATGTTTGCTTATTGTGAGACGATTGCCTAGGTATAGTTAATTTGATGGAATCTAATCATGAAAAGCTATCTTGATCATTGTGAATAATCTTGTATACATCTTTAACCAAAATGTACCTATGGATGTTATAAATTGAGAGCATTTTAAATGTATATTGTAACTAGGATATCTTTTGTGTTTGTGAAAGTATAAATATTTCAAGAATCATTTCTGACAATTCTCCAGCAAACCGATGCACAATATGTTAGCTTAGATATTACAAATGATTCGTAAAAGTTTCATGATTACACCAATACATTTCAACTAACGACAATATATGAATCTCAAAACGTTATAGCGAACGTTGAATGTGAGTTTATTATCAAATAGCACACTTAAGTCACTGAAATTGGTTGTAATATTACTGATTTTATCCTGCAGCATAAAGTTATAAGACTGGAGTTAGTTTCCTGTGATATGACATTGTGTAAAATTTAGAAACATTGATGTTTAAACAATTTATATCACACCAATTCAATAAAAACAAAGCGTGGTTGAGTTCATCGCGGTCACTTGTATCATGGATTACCCGAAATAGCTTGAGACCATCTGCATACATTAAAAATTCACAATTTAGTATGTCTGCCACGTTGTTAATAAATAAAAGAATTAGGACGATCCCAATAGTTGATCGCTGAGACACGCCGTTGTTGACAATAAATTATTTTGATTCAATATTCATGTAAGATACGTATTGTTAGCTATCAGTCAAGTATGATCTTATAATGGCTAGAATATTACTATTGATATAATATTATCTAAGACTCTCTAATAATTTATCATGAGGCATTCAGTCAAATACATGCTGATATCAGTATATACCACATAAACCTGGTTACCATGTTCAAGATGTTCTGAAATTGAGCGAAACCAATCAAATTAGATTGGGTTGAACGTCTTATCATGAAACCATTCTGATGTGGGGTAATTGATAGATAAACATTTATATTAATATGGTCAGCAACAATTTTCTTCAAAAACCTTAGAAACATTGGAGGTAAGTGCTATTGGTCTATAGTTAGAAATGAAATGAAATTTCCGCGTTTGGCGATGGGAGTAATATGTGTGATTTTCCAATAATCCGAATATATACCGCTTTTTAAAATTAAATTAAATATATGCACCAAAGGACCTGCAAAGAAAAGGGCACAGCCTTTGAGGAAAAACACCGGGACCTTATCGTGTCCCATAGTTATCTTCACTTTTACGTTACATATAGATTTGAGGACCACATCCTCGGTTATGCGATAATTTCCAAGGCGGTCGTAGACTGGGTCAGCGAAAGTTATACTGTCTTTTAGGAACATGCTCATCTTGTAACTCATATAGAATCTCGTAAAATACAGTAGAGTCCGTATTGGGATCGCTATGAACATAGACGTCGATCCACACAGTATCAGCTATACTGGAGTACAGTTGTGGAAAATTAGCTTAACTCCTGAATTAAAAAGTTGACCATAGATTCGAGTTGGATATCCATTGTTAGTGCAGGGTGATATCGATCTTCATTGACTAGAATATCGTCTGATTTGTTTACATTTCAGTTCATATTTTTAGACACGATGGCCAAATCTAGAATTCTATTGTTTTGGTTGGTTATTCAATTATTGTAAACAATTTACTGACTGACAGAAATTGCAAAAATGGGGTTACAAAGGTGCATGAATTGTTCCACAGGCAGTGAATTGCAAGGTATTTTATTTTTTATTGCAATTAGAACTCCGCCATCTTTTCTATAACTTCCATCAGAACGAAATACTGTACGGTCATCAGGAAATGATTCACTATTAAATACACCAGGGTTGAGCCATGTTTCATTTATTGAAATTATGGCGTAATCACATATTGTCACGTTATTATAAAATTCAAAAATTTTCGAGTTACGTCCATTGGTACTTTGGTAGTAGATATTACCACGACTTATTTATGTAGGAAATAATAAGATTATCTTCACTATTTGTGGAACGCCTGTTTAATTCTGCGTGTAGATTTAGATATTCCACGCGTTGACGAGGTGTTGTTCAGTGCTTACATTTAAGACTGATACTTACGTTTTACTACGTTTATTTTTTAGTATATGTCTTGTCTCGAAAACAACTATAAGTGGTATAGGTTTATTACCGTGTTGGTTGTCGATGCGAAAAGTTGTGATGAATTTCAAATTGCCACCGATTCTATTCACTATTTTAGATATGCTATTTGCATCCTCTTTACTCTTATCCCCCAAATCTGTTGCATGGGCTTCTACTGCATTATAAAACATAATGTTGCGTTCTCTTTTCTTCTGTTGATTTATTTCTGCAATTATGTCAGAAAAGGTATCGGAATTGTTTACTATACTATTATTTTGTTCAATCGCCTCTATCCTTGCAGATAACTCCAGAATGGTACGGATCATGAACAGATTTTCCGCATGCAGATCTTCAATTTGCGACAAATAGTTTTCAACATCAAAGAAATCTGACTTTTGTTCGTCTAATCGATTCATAAGAATACTTACAGGTTGTTGCAGATCTTTCAGAACCTGGGTCAGGTCCGGTATTGCACAGGAAGGTTCGTTTGTTTATTTCGTTGTATCAAAACAGATTACCTCTTCATCATTTACAACGATAATCGATTTTATACGATATACAACAGAATTATTAATTGTTAATATGTGCAACTGTGAACTGATAACGAGGCATAAATCATAAGATGTACTCTTCACACCAGTGCGGCCTGTCACGCTATTTATCACACAGGTCAGAAAATAGGCCACGGAAAGAAATGGATAGATACACGGAGAGGTTGGTTGTTTATATTCGACCACAATAATTATCTATCCAATAAAATGTTATTGTTAATGTATTTTATTTTAATTGTAATAAGATTGTGTATGGTTATTAATTTCAATATATGGTCTTCTTTATCATTGTGTAACGGTCACCTTGCTAAAATTGCTCAGGTGTCGGTTTTTCTGTAACGATATTTTTAACTTAGCAATTTTTTGCTCGGTCGTACAATAATATTGCACGGGTAACTCGGTGAAGAAGGGTTCAACTTAGAATTTCTTTATGCTATGCGTAAATGTGCATCTTAAAATGCCTCGAGCGCCACCGCTTAATAAAGCGGACGGTTATTCTGAAAATAATCTAGGAAATAATGCAAAATAAGAATTATGGTTAACTTAGACGGATTTTATTTAAATTAAATTAAATTAAACGTTATAAAATATATACATTAAACAAATTAAATTTAACAGTCAGGAAATAATACTTAATTCTTGGTATAATAAAATAAACGGCAAATGCGGGCAGGGCGGTTATCTGGTATAATATTCAAAAATAAGATAGAGCCTAAACCGAAGCAGCAAGGATAGACTGGGGTCTTTATTTTAAGCGGACGCTGAATGGGGCGGGGTTTAGGGCTCTGGGCCCTTTGAGTCCCGTGATTGATCGGGGCGTGGCGGTAGGCAGGGAGAGGGCGGTGCGATGGAGCTGGCGGTGGAACTTCCAACATCCGGTTGGTGATTTACCTTATTAATCGGCGACGATCTTGCAGGGAGGTGGCCGAGCAAGTTGATAGCTGGACACGATCCGGTCGACCGATTCCGGTGGCGGTGAAAGTTGTGGGGTGACGAACCAGACGTCGAGGGACAGAGTAGGCTTGAAGGCCAGTGAAGGGGGGCGGTAACCGATTCCGGGGCGGTGAAGAGGGGGTTATACGGCTGTCTCAGCGGGGGGCCGCAGCCGAGGGTTCAAGGTGGAATCTAGGCTGGTAGCGAAGGAGAGATTCCTCTGAAGTTTCTCGGGCAATGGCAGCGTAGCGTTCGACAGCAGTATATATGGAGGGAAGGGACGCTTCAGTTTTGGTTTTGTGCGATGCCGATAGCGGGTAGCTAGAGTGGCTAGAGAGGGGGAGTTATTCTCGATGGTCCGAGCAACAAATCGGGACTGGAGGTTGGCTAACCGGTGCGAGATGGGCGCGAAGTTTACAGACTCGACTACTTCCTCGGCAGGGGTGGACCAGTGCAAGGACAGGGCGCGGCGAAGCGTGCCCCGTTCGAAGGAGGAAACGGACGAGAGATGTCCATCCCAGGCCGTGGAGAGGGCCACCACGCCGTAGTCGAGTATGGGCCTAACGGCCGTTTTATATGTGTGGATGAGAGTATCTGGGGTGACACCGCCAAGCCTGGACTTGAGGGCACCGAAAAGTCTGGCCTTGCAAATTAGGGGGGCGAACGTGACAGATGGGGCGAGGGTGCTGCCGAGGGTGATGCCTAGAAACTTAATGGTTGGAGACGGTTAACCGCAGTCCCCCAGACGGAGATAGACGCCCGATCGCGAGAGTTCGCAGAGCAGGCCGCCGCAAACACGGTGAACTGGGTTTTCTGGGGGTTGGGAGACAAGCGCCAAGTGCGGAACCAGTTGTCCAGTTTCTGGAGGTGGGCTTGAAGCGCATTATGCGCGGCAAACAGCCTCGGATTCGACGCCCAGATGGACGTGTCGTCCGCGTATTGAAGCACGGTGACGCTGTCGCTGGCGGCTCTCGGGAGGTCCGAGCAGAAAATATTATACAGCACCGGTGCAAGCACCGAGCCCTGAGGCACTCCGGCGGCTGGGGTGAAGGGGGCCGAGAAGTGGCCGTCTATTTTTACCGCGCAAGAGCGATCAGCAAGAAAGGATCGAATAATGCGGGTGAGGCCACGAGGAGCGCCGGCACGTTTTAGTTTGAAAAGGAGCCCGTCATGCCAGACGGTGTCAAACGCTTGCCTGATGTCCAGGCAAGCGGCGGCAACGCAGGCGCCGGTGTTGATGGCCCGGCTGCACAGGGTCAAGGCGGTGAGAATAGGGTCCTGAGTGGACCTGCCTGAGTGGAAGCCGAACTGGGAGGCCGGGATGATGTTTCTGGAGAGACAAAACTCCTCCAGGGATACCTTCAGGCATCTTTCGAAAAGTTTCCCGGTGGTGTTGATGAGGGATATTGGACGGTAGGAGGATAGGTCATCAAGGGGCTTGCCGCCTTTGGCAATCATGACGACGTTGGACGTCTTCCAGATGACCGGCATGAACCCAGTACGGTGGGCAGAGTTGAAAATGGCCCTTAGGAACTCCATGGCCCTTGGGGGCAGGTTCAACGCCATGTTGGGGATGCCGTTGGGGCCAGGGGCGGTGTTCTTGAGCTGGGCGATTGTCTCGTCCAGCAAAGCCTCGGAGAACGCACAGTGACGAATGTTGGGTCTCGAGATGGGGAGGAAGTCAGGGGAGGACATCTTGTCGGCGATTTTGGCGTGGAAAGCCTGGTCGAAAGCAGGGTCGGACCGGGAGTGTATCGCCATTAGATGGGACCGGAAGGCCCCAGCTTTGTCCTCGGCCGCGTAGAGTGGAGTCCCCGTGACCTGAAGGGGGGGAATTGGCCGTCGGGCTTCCCATGTGAGGGTTTTCAGCCTCGCCCAGAATTTGGAACCATCGGCTGGGTCCAGGCTGTTGGTGACCCGAGCCCACTCTGATTCGGCGAAAGCCTTCACGTCACGCTTGACTCTGGCGTTCAGTCTGTTCTACTCGGACTTTATGTAGGGGTCATGGGAGCGGTGAAACTCGCGGAGGAGTCGCTTCTTGGTAGTAATGAGCGTTAGAATATGGGGGGGTAGAAATCTCCGTTTGGAGGAAAACGTAACCGTCGGGATGGTGACGCACCCTGCCTGAATGGCCCTATGGAGGTCTACAGCAGCCGACGTGATCTCCTCGGGGGTGACGGGCGACCAGACTGGACCCAGCGCGGCATCCACCAGGGACTTGAAAAGGTCCCAGTTGGTGGAGTGGAGTTTCATGATGGTTCGCGCAATTTGTGGGGCGGGGTTGATCCTGAGCTTCATTGACGCAATTAGGGGGCTATGGTCGCTCCCTATCGCGTGGCCGGCGGACGCCGGACCGGGGAAGAGATCCAGAATATCATCTGAATGAAGGATGTGATCGATCTGCGACCCGCCACGACTGCTTAGGAAGGTCAGATCGTTGGACGGGACGCGAACTAGAGCGGAGTTTAGAAGGGTATTCAGAAGGCAACAGCCGCGTGCGGATGTTGTGTGGTCTCCGAAAGACTTATGGCGGGCATTGAGGTCTCCGAGAATCACCACCCGAGGCAGCGAGGCAAGAAAAAAGAAGAGATCTGCCGGGAAAGGGAGGTCGCATTGCAGATAAACGGAGACCATGACCAGCGGCTCGGATTCCGGGGGGGATATTGTCGCGGCGACGACCTGGTGATGGACGAGAGAGTCTGGGAGAGCGAGGGGAGAGGGCCGAAGAGAGGAGTGGACCAAGAGGGCCACGCCATTCCTGGCCAAGGGCTTGTCTCGACGTAGGATGAAATAGTCCTTGATGGAAAACTTGTGGGATGGGGAGAGGTTTGTTTCCTGGATGACTAGCACTTTAATGTCCTCGTGGACTATAAAGTCACGAACTGCTAGCTTTTTGGAACGCAAACCTCTGATGTTGATTGAGCATATTTTGGTGTCTGACATCTTGGTAGGGAGCGACAGTGGGGTAGAAAGTTTGACAAATTAAGGAGGGGACTGTCTTACGATGTCCGCAAAAGAGTGGATCACCGTGTTGTGTTGGAACGCCAAGTTTAGGTTGAGGCCGAAGACGGACTTGGCCGTATGTAGTAGGGATTAACTATTTTTAAATATAAAAATAGTTCAATCTAAAACGGCGAGAAAATTCGAATTTACATTCTGGAGTAACACGGTTTGTTACATCTCCCTCTTTCTCCGGTAAAAAAAATTATAGAAATAATTGTTTTTTAAACATAAACTTCCAAAATATCCAAAATTAAAAATCAAAATTAACCAAAACTTAAAACATTCTCAAAATTAATAGCTTCTACTCTACACTGAGGGGGGTACAACCATAGCCTAGACGGGTGGAGGAAGGCGAACTATTCCACCATCGCCTTATTTGTTTCCTCCGCTTCTTCACCGGTGCGCCCTCAGTAGGTAGTGGATGCATATAATCCGGCGTTTTCGCACAAGTGATGTTCACTAACAGAACTGCCGGAATCAGGGGGTTGATGTCATCGACGGGTGATGACGCACCAAATAGTCGCATGCAGTCATCCGCTAGTTTAACGTTAGGAGACATGTTCCTGCCAGGTGTAATTGGAATATGGCTCCTTTCCGGTGTTGTGTGGAACCTTATTGGAAACGAATATCTGCCGTGTCGTAGTCGTTTTCCATTACTCAAAATATAAATACTTTACTTTTCGGGGGTTCAGGGATTTGGGATTTTAAATTAATTAGAGGGTTTCAGGTCCTTTATGTGAATATTTTTAATATTCTTTCCATCTAATGTTTTTAGAACGTATCGGACTGGTGATAGCTTTTTAAAAACTGTGTATGGTCCACTATATTTCGGTGCTAATTTTGCAGTATTCCTTGAGCTGCTGATGATGAACGTAATCCTTTTTACGAGGGACGGTCGACCTACTCGGGTGAGGTCCGGGTGTTCGTAACGGAGCGATGTCAAACCAGATGGTAACGAAATTTCTCTTCCATAATTCAAAAAAGCAGGGGTAAACTTAGTTGTTTCTTGCGCAGCAGTATTTATTGCCATTGTTAATTCTGGTAAATAATAATCCCATTTTCGGTGATCATTATTACAGTACGTCGCTATCATTGTTTTCAAAGTTTTATTTACCCGTTCTACTGGATTTGCCTGCGGAGTGTACGGAGGAATATCGGTTTTGCAAATCCCAAAATCGGTTAACAGTGATTTAAACGTATTGCAGTCGAATTGTTTCACAGTTTTTGGACATCCATATCGTAATAAGATTTTATCCTTGAAAAATTCTGTTACTTTTGCTGAAGTTGCAGTTCTTATGGGTACACATTCTACCCATTTTGAAAATCGATCTTGCATGACTATCAAATAAACGTTTCCTTTACTGGATCGTGGAAATGGCCTCATTAAGTCTATACTTACTGTGTGCCAAGGTTCGTTTATAGTAGTTTTAGTCATTATTCCGGCCGTTTTCCTCTGTACGGGTTTATATTGTTGACATTTTAAACATTTCCGAACGTAGTTTTTAATATCCTGGAACATAGTAGGCCAGTAACACCTTGCTATCCTGTTTATTGTTTTTGTAATTCCCATATGACCTGCTGTAGGAGCATCATGGTTTTCTTGTAAAATTTTGGGAATTTGAGAGGACGGTACACATAATTTCCACGGGTTTGACTGTTCTGGATCCATATAATTATCTCGCACCCATATATGCTTGTATAAACTGTTATTTTTAATAGTATAGTTTGCATATTTTTCAGGAGTTTATGTAACTTTTGTTTTCGTGTTATCATACCAACTATTAATATCTGTAGTTAGTTTAAATTCATCTACTGGTGCCGGTTCTACAGGTTGACGACTCAAAGCGTCTGCCACTCGGTTTAGTGTTCCTTTACGGTATATTACATTAAAATCAAATTGTTGCAAATCCATTGCCCATCTGGCTACTCTTCCGGTCAGGTTCTTTAAAGAGTGAAGCCATTTCAGACTCTGGTGATCCGATATTACCGTAAATTTGTATCCTTCTAAAAATGGTCTCATCTTTTTAATTCCCCAAACAATAGCTAGACATTCCTTTTCGGTTACGGAATAATTTAGCTCGGCTGCGTTTAGTGAAGGACTAGCGTAACTAATTACTTGTTCGCATCCATTTTCATTTTTTTGAAGAAGTGCTGCACCGAGTCCATAATTTGAAGCATCTGTTTGCAAAATAAATGGTTTTGTAAAATCTGGGCAAGTCAAAACAGGGTTGCAAGTTAATAAACTTTTAATTTTTTTAAAAGCGGTATCTTGCTCATCTGACCATTTCCATTTTTATTTTTTCTTTAATAGTTTGATTAACGGGTTTACGACTTCTGCAAATCTCGATATAAATCGTCTATACTAGGAAGCTATACCTAGGAATCGTAATTATTTCAAATTAGTCGGGGCTTGAAATTTTACAATCGCTTCTGTCTTATCCGGGTCGGTTTGTATTCCTTTGCTTGTGACTAAGTGTCCCAAGTATTTAATTTCAGTTTGACAGAAATTACATTTTTCAATCTTCAGTCTTAAATTGGCATTTCTTAACCTTCTAAATACCTCTTTTAGATTTTCCAAGTGTTCATTGATTTTTTTCCCAATACAATTATATCGTCTAAATAAGCAAAAGCTCTGGGTTCCATTTCGGGGCCAATTATTCTATCTAATAATCGTTGGAAAGTTGCGGGAGCTGAATGAAGTCCAAACGGCATTACTTTAAATTGGAATAATCCACGTCCTGGCACAGTAAACGCCGTAATTGGTTTACTTTCTTCCGAGAGTGGAACCTGCCAGTAACCATCTTTTAAGTCTAATGTAGATATAAATCTCGCTTCCTTCAATTTATCCAACATAGAATTTATGTATGGTAGAGGATATGCATCTTTTACGGAGATAGCATTTATCTTACGGAAGTCTACACAAATCCGGTGGTTATTATTTTTCTTTTTCACTACCACTAGTGGTGAACTCCAGGGACTGCTTGACGGTTCAATAATGCCATCTTCTAATATTCTTTCAACTTCAATATTTACAATTGCTTCCATCGCAGGATTTTGTGGCCGGTAATCGGAATCTTATTTGTCAATCGGATTGTATGTTCTCCCATAGTAACACCTTTTCCAGTTGCATGTAGTGTTCTGTCACGGATAATGGACTCCAGTTGTTTTTTATCGGGGTATGTAAGCTCAGAAATATAATTAATATTGACTGTTTCATACTTCGTTATGGAAATATCTTGTGAATCAAAATTTAGTACCGCTTTCCATTCATTTAATATGTCCATTCCTAAAATCATTTCGTGCGGCAATTTGTCTAGGACTAAAAATTTGCATTGATCTTCCATTTCATTTATTGTCACTATCAGCTTGTAACTTTTATTTATGGCAATTGTTGTACCATCTGCTACTGATGCGGAAATACGTACATCGTGTTTGTCAATTTTGTTTAAATCGCAGTGGTTTGCCACACACACACTAAATTATATTCTGGAATGAAAATCGGACAGGGACTATGTTTAAAAATACGATACAGTGGAAACCGAAGCCGCAGAGTAGCTTACAGGATTACACAATAACATATTAAACCAAGACAGGATACTAACCGAAGCCGCAGAGTAGCTTACAGGACAGTACTGAACTGTGTAGAATTATGATGTGTCCAGGCTTTTGTACCAAAATTTGGTATAAAAATAATTCGCAAAGGGTAGGAGAAAGTGGGGAACAGTATGCGCGCGGCAGATTGAATGTAGTATGGATTAACTATTTTTAAATATAAAAATACAATCAGTATAGGGAGACGAATCAAAATTAGCCAATTGTCCAACGACGTTCTCAAACGGAATACTCAAGTGTCGGCGTCATGTTTCCAAATTGTGCTCAAATAATATTTAGGTTCCTATTCGAATTTTTCATTAGCTTCTCAAGATGACGTATCTGAAGTAGTGATTGAACTTCTACCACATCTGGATCCCTTTGTCCATGTGACAGACATGTCTTCAATTACTATATTTTCCAAGTTTGGATCAATATAATCATGAGGGACAGGAAGTATTTGACAAATATTGAATGTATCATGTGGATCCATATTTCTACAAACATTAGTTCCATGTCTATATTTTAATTTTGATACAGATTAACATGATATGATGTGGTTTATTTTTTTTAATTGTACATAGTACAAAACAATTAAACATTATTTTGAATTAATATGTTTTATAAGTTAGTGGTGGACCAAGTATATCTTCCATACAAATAATTGAAAATTATCCCAACCTAGATACATCCACTTCATTAAACAACTTTTAAGTTTTGAGAAAACAATGAGTTTAGTGTTTACTGTACCATAACTTCAATTCTGTGCTTGTAACGTACTAAACATATAAAGGGTGCATAGAATATATGCAAAATAGAGGGCAGAGAACTTAAAAGTAATTCTACAAAAATTGAAGTTATGGTTAATTTTACAAATATACCTGGTTTCTATAAAAATGTTATACTTTCATTTAATTATTGTCTTGTGATTGCAAACACATTTTGTTAATAACAATTTTGGGAGAAATTTATAATTAAAAGTCTAATAGGTTATTTGTGATTTAAAATCGTTATTGGCGGTTTAATCAGTTAGGGGTGGTTTCTATAAAAATGTTATACGTTCATATAACGATTATCTTGTGATTACAATCATATTTTGTTAATAACAATTTTGCGAGAAATTTAGAATTAAAAATATAATGGGTTATTTGATTTAAAATCGTTATTGGCGGTTTACTCAATTAGGGGTGGTTTCTATAAAAATGTTATACGTGTATATAAGTATATAATGATTGTCTTGTGATTGCAAACACAGTTTGTTGTATATATATATATATATATATATATATATATATATATATATATATATATATATATATTGTATTTTTTTATTAAAACTGGTCTGACAGACCAACCATCAATTTTACTCTAGTCTTAAATGCTAACATGAAGGTGCTTGGGTTCATCCAGTGATGCCCCAAGCGTATGTCTAATTTAAAATAAATATGCTCCTACACTATCCAACTCGCGCACTTTTACTCTGTCACAATCACTTTGCTAAATCGAATGGTTTTATTCTCTTCAGTCTTCTAGGATGATGTTGGTTGTCAAGCAGTTGGGTCATTTCCGCATTGACATGATGGTGTAGCCTATTTTCATGTTTGGCAGCGATTCTTTTGATCTCTGCTTTGACATAAGGGATACCGAGGTCCCTGTGAATATCTGAGTTGCGTATGTACCACGGTGCATTTACCGTAGTGCGTAGAACTTTATTTTGGAATATTTGTATATAGTTTATAATACTCTCTTTAGCACAGCCCCATAACTGGATTCCATACAGCCAAACTGGTTTGAAGATTTGGTTGTAAATTAGAATTTTATTATATGTTGATAGCCGAGAATTTCTGCCCAGCAGCCAATAATACTGTCTGTATTTTAAGTTTAGCTCAGCCGTTACATGCTCTTTCCATCGTAATTTCGCATCCAGTGTTATACCAATATATTTTGCGTTATTTTCATAGGGGACAATAGTACCATTGATAGAAAGAGTCGGAGGATTCACTAGTTTTTTATTAGTAAAATTAACATGGATTGATTTTTGTTCGCTTAGTTTTATTTTCCATTTTTTTGTCCAGTTGGCTATCTTATCACAAGCATTTTGTAGTCTGGATATTGATTGTTCGGCATTTTCTCCCACAACTATTAGGACAGTATCGTCTGCAAAGGTGGCAATTTTAACATTATTCATGATTGGTATGTCACTTGTGTATAGTAGGTACAGTATAGGTCCCAGTACACTTCCCTGAGGCACACCAACTTTTATTTCTTTTATTTCAGAATATCTCCTTGTTTTATTCTGAATAATCTATTTGTTATATACGATCTTAAGATCTCGACACATTGATTTGGGAGCATTTTATTTAATTTATGTATTAGGGCATCATGCCAGACCTTATCAAATGCCTGAGACACATCTAGGAAAATTGTTGAACATACTTGCTTTCCTTCAAGTGCTCTTTCTATAGCGTCGGTGATGCGGTGTACTTGGTCTATTGTTGACTGGTTGTGTCGAAATCCGAACTGAAAATCAGGAATCAAGTTACTGTTTTCTATTATCTTTTTCATTCTTTTAAAAAGAAGTTTTTCAAATAATTTCGATATAATTGGCAATAATGAAATGGGCCCGTATGATTTTACGTCGTTTGGCGACTTTCCTGGTTTTGGTAGCATAATTACCTCTGCAACTTTCCAACTATCAGGTACATGTTTTAGGCGGAAGGCTGCATTAAAGAGGTAGACCAGCATGACTAATCCTTTCCTTGGTAATTGTTTTAGGATTTCACCAGTTATAAGATCAAAGCCAAGTGTTTTTTTTGAATTCAGATTTATTCTTATTTCTTCAGTTATTTCTTTTGGTGTAACGTGGGTGATTTCTTCTGATATTGGGTTATATGTTGTTTCAAGAACGAACTCTTCCTCCACTTGATTTGGCGTAAAGATGTTAGCTAGATACTCTGCAAACATATCAGCCTTTTGTTTGTTACTCCTAGCCCACGGTTCTCGATCTTTTCTTATGGGCAGAATTGATATTATAGGTCGTTTGATTTTCTTGGTTGCCTTTCATAGTGAATAATTGGTTTCTTGATTAGAATCGAGGCTTTGTAGATAAGTACTAATAGATTCTTCTTTGATTTTCTTGATTTCTCTTTTCAGGTTTTGTATTTTGTTATTTAGAATCGTCTTGTCGGCTGGGTTTCTAGTATGTTGCCATCTTCGTCGAGCCGCTGTTTTCTTTCTGACAAGTTCTCTGATTTCGACTGAGTAGTTTATCCCTTTAGTGATCTGGGAAATTTTCTTAGTGTTATTATAAGCTACTGTTTGTAGTAACTTTGTGAATTTTTCCACTTCTTCTTCTAATTGTCCCTTTGTTCTTAATGCAACATTTAAATTAATTCGATCATTAAGTTCAAGTTTGAAACTCACCCAATCAGTGGTTTTATTGACAAGCATTAGGCGAGCTTCAT
This sequence comes from Lordithon lunulatus, assembly GCA_963942505.1. Taxonomy (NCBI): domain Eukaryota; kingdom Metazoa; phylum Arthropoda; class Insecta; order Coleoptera; family Staphylinidae; genus Lordithon; species Lordithon lunulatus. Next base: position 21,715,785 of record OZ012674.1, on the reverse strand, counting down.
TCTTGATGATTCTTTCACTCAAAGTTAAGATGACAGCTGAGTGATCGGAGTCTAGGTCGAAACTTTCTTCAGTTTCTATGAAATTTGGTGATACTTTTCTTGAGATGAAGAAATCGAGCATATCAGGGATTTTATTTGGGTCGGTTGGCCAGTAGGTGGGCTTTCCTGTCGAATGGTAGTTACATCCTGTCGCACGAATAGCTTTTCTTAACTGATCCCCAGTCTAGCATTGTAGTCACCGCCTATGATAAATCTTTCACCGGGATGTTGCAGAAGTGTTTTGAATTCCTCAACCTTGAGAGTATGCTTGGGAGGGCAGTACACTGCACCAACTATTATGTTCTGTTTGGTAGACTTCACAGACACGACTCTGACCTGCATGTCTTCACGCTGTAGATGACATTGTTCATTGTGGTTAATGGATTCTTTGATGATGACAGCACTACTACCTTTATCTCGATTTTCCGGGTGGGTGGTGTGATAAACTTTATAACCTGTTATTTTTATATAAGACTGGTTTGTTAGGTGAGTTTCAGAGATAAGGCACACATAAATGTGTTGTAGATTTAAGAACACCTCTAGTTCATCTTCCTTGTTGAGGATGCCATTGACATTCCAGGTGGCAATGCGTAATTCGGTATCTTTCATTATTTATGTACTTTAGGAATAGCGCCAGTGTTCCTGGCTTCTAGTCTGTTAAGTCTATCAGCGATTTGCAATAGTGTTGGTTCTGCATTTGCTGCGGATGCAGTGGCGCCTGTAGATCCGTTCTGTATCGCCTGAGCATACGATGTTTCAGTTCTTGTTTTATTAGACACAAAAGATTTTGATCCAAGATTCTGCCTCTTATCTGTGTTAGCAGTTTCCCTTCTCTTTTGTAGCTCTTTTGCAATTATGTATCCTCTTTTGCAGGGTGTGCTTCCCCGCAGTTAAAGCATTTAGCTGGAGTATTGTTCGGTTTTGTACATTCAGCTGTTATGTGATTGCCAGCACATTTGACACATGATGGATTTTTTTGACAGAAACTTTGCGTATGACCATAACGTTGACACTTTTTGCATTGAGGTATTAGTTTGCTAGTTTTCATGGCTTCGTTTTTTACCTTCATGTGGCACAGATATTGTAATTCATATATTTTCTTTATGTCTTCTGTATTTTCAAAAGTTAAGATAAACATCGGCAGTTTTTCGTAGTCATGTTTTGTTTTCCTTAATTTATTTTCTACCTTGATAATTTTGAAGGAATTGTCCTCTAATTCCTTTGTTAGTTCGTTTGTGTCGCAAGAAGGATGCATTCCTTTTACCACTACTCTAATCGGTCTGTCCTGTTTATTTTTTTAAGTGTGCCATTCTTGTTAAATATCATTCATGTACTTAGTGAGATCTCTATACTTAGTTGACGTATTAACATTAATTTTTATTTGATTATTATTGAGCATGGTTGCATTAAAAGTAATATTTTTTGACTGAAAAAGTAAATAAATTACTTATGATGACTGGGGTGACTGGGGGTGGTTTAGGTTCTTTCGCTATTTTAGGCTGGTTTTTAGTTGGGCTGTTATTTTTTTCTGGTGATTCGGTGACTTTTCTTTTCTTATTTTTTTTTTGAAGCAGCCATGTTGTTTCCGCAGCTACTAGCAATTCCTCTTCTTCCGAATTGGCCGGACTATATTTTGTGTTCCTTTCTGTATTGATATTTGATGCTATTTTTACCTGTACTGTTTCATCTGTCAGGTTTTGTTGCTGCAATGTCATCAATTGACCCCTCAGCGATTGTATTTCATTCAGAGCTTGTTGCACCTGATATTGTAGTGATGTGTGGCGATGTAAAGATCCTGCCGATGACGCCAATGCTGAGGTCCAGTTGCCGAGTCGATGCCGCTAATGCTGTGGGGAACCACGGCTGGATACCAACTGGTTAACTCTTGGAACGTCGTCGGAAGGAACTGGAAGCGTCGCTGCCACCACCTCAATGACTGAGGACTAAAACTATTGCTGTGGTGTTGAAAAGTTGTGGATCTTGTTTGGGTGAAGACTATGTGTAGTGTGGCTTTTTGGTCGCTCTGCGACTGTGTCTTTTAAAGTTACTCTTGCTACTCTCTCCTCTTCAGTGTCGTCCTAATTACACTTTCTAATGGGTTAGTAGGTCATTAGGGTTTCGTTGTGACTTTCCACCGATTGGCTTATCTGCCCAGACAATCGGGCGTCGCTTAAGTATACACAACAGTAGATTTAAAATAGCCTCGTTTTCTGTCATCTGACTCGGTGGAAAAACGTTGCCATTGCTCTGGTTAACTTCCTGTGGTATAAACTGATTCACCGGGAGCATAATCACTCGCGATAGCTTGACTGCCCGGTATAAGGGGCGTCTGGTATCACCTCGCGTAAAGTAATACCATTTAGGGTTCACGTAGTAGTTAAACTTAACAAGCGCTCTCGGGCATGTCTGTTCGCGGCGATATTCACGAACGTTTTTTTTTTGTTTATTTGTGTAAAGTAAGTAACAATTTATATAATTATTCAATTCTAAGTTAGTTCTGTATCAACGAAAAAGTTTAGTACTAAATTTCCTGAGCTGTATGATCCCAGTTACCCCTAAAATTGCATGTATCTTTTATCGGTACGGTACCATCTGATTGCTTTAAAAGTAAGTTACTTTCATATAAGCTTTTATGTTTTATTAAATGGGAAAAATTGTATAAGAAGACAAAATATCGTAAAAACAACTGGCTTTTAATTACATAAACGAGCTAACATCGACCTTCCAATAGAAATAATATTTAAATTTACCACATAGTGTGATTATAGTAGAGTATGGATATTTTTATTTCTATGTTTTAATGAAGCATCCATACTATTTAAGTGTTATGCTTAATTAAATATTATATAGTTTATGTTTGTAGTGCATGTATTATAATTCACATATGTTAATTTGGAAACATTGACATTTTTGCTACATTTACTTGTTTAGACAAATAATAATACCACAAAACATACTAATACTAATACCTTGATGTGCTAACGCGACGCACCGTATGCAGCCGAACAATCAAGTACGTCACTGGAGCGTATGAATGTGTCGAAAGAGGCAACCGTATAGTCTAGGCAGGGAGTCTAGGGATCGTGGACACGATGCACACAGGAGTTAAATGTATGTGGAGTGCCTAAGTTTATATGTATGTTATTTATAAATAATTAGTTCCGTTTGTTTAAGTGGAAAGTGATACGAGTAAGTAGTTCATATATGTTATAACGTTTAACAAATGGTTATTTAGAATCACTTAAATAAATTGCATACTACACAAATGTGTACCGTGTGAACGGTACCGCATTGAAGCGGAGCAGTGTTTTTTATTACTAACCACATTTCAGTGTACTGTTGACGTTTCGCTATTGGAAGGTATGTTGTTTTAATTCTTTTTTATTTGTATTTCTATTATGCATGAGTAACAACTTTGGTAATGTTGCATCATTCTGTGTTAAATCTAATATTTAAAATGGATTTCATTTCTAAAGGAACGGAAATAACAAGTGAATATTTTTTTAATAAATCTGGTGTATGTACGTACGTACGGGTTTTCTTCAATTATATTAAAAATGTTAATTATAAAGATAAGTTAATTTAATTGCTATTGTGGTTTACTATTTAATGAAATCTATAAAGTAGTGGTTGGTTGTATCATCAATTAGAGAAACATAAAACTTATGGTTTGAAGATTTGGGTCATATTCTTAGTAGAAGGTTTACTTACTATGCAGAGCAGTTCTAAAACACAAATTGCATTGAAAGTGTTTGCAAGGCTTTCATCAAATATCGTACTGTACATATCTTACTGTGCGTAGAGTTGTCTTCTGGATTATAAGTAATATTAAGTGTGTCATCAAATTTATTTATTTTTATTATTTATTAAGGCTAGCCTTATCAATGTAGCACTTATCTTACTAAACTAGGTACTTCGTTCTAACTTAACATAGAGAGTTATTGCACGTCGTTTGACAAATCTTAGCCTTTCTGCTCTGGGACCAATGCCGATCTATTGTGCTTTACCCTATTTCTATTGTTCTCCCAGGAATTCCTCTTCTCGAACGAAGTTTAGTATGTCCCTGAGAGGCTTCCTTCCCAGCTCCAGGGTCGTTAGATTAGTGTTACCAGGCCTGGCAAGCCTTTTTTGCCCAAGTGCACTTATGTGTTCGGCAGTTTCAATATCCGATTTACATAGTCTGCTTTGCCTATTTTATTTAGGTGATATTTAACCGGATAGTGTCCCGTTAGAATGCCTGTAACAGTTCTTATCTCATTACTTGAGAGACTTAGGATTTGTCCATATCCGACTGAGCCTGTCCACAATGGGTCTGACAACCGCCAAATACGTCCATAGTACAATTTTCGGTTTTAGGCCCTATTTCTTGCGGAAAAGTCTGTTGCATATTCAAAAATCCGATATCACACTTAAAAGATTTTTTACCAAAAGTTGGTTCCATATCAGTGTTTTGTCTGGAATTATTCCTAGATACTTAACCTCTGCCGAGAAAGTAGTTTTCCATTCATAGAGCGAGCCCTTACGTTAAGCGTCCTTCTCCGTGTGCATGGAACCATCACTGTTTTGCTTGTTGATGGCATTTATTGCACAGTATTAAATTTACCCCTGTTGATTACTTCAAAGTCATTAGTACATAGGTATCCAAGGAGTTCCTTACCTCGATTGTTGTCGTCCGTGCTGCCCCACACCTTGTTGTGCGCCTTGGCATTGCAGCATATGATGTAGTGCTTGTTACCCTTCCTACACCACTTCATTGCGTGCTTGTTTCCTTGTTTCCTCGTGCATGGGTGGTTTTCATCACCTGGAAAGTAAGCCGAGGTCATGATCAAATGTCTCTTGCCCGTCTTCATTGGAATCTCCACGGCTACCACTGCCTGGTCTCCTGTAGAGAATTCTGGAACAGGTACACATTTTATGTCTCTGGGCATTGAGCCTGCCCTTGGTTTGGACAGCTAGTATCGTAGACCAACTTACGTCCATTGGTAGTCCTTTTATCGTGCCTTTTACCTGGCCTCTGTTTGGTTTACTATATATTGTCTTTGTTTTGCGCATTCACACTGCACCAAGTCTGACGGCTGCGGTTTAGCCTGCGCACAATGTTGCTTTTGTCCAGCAGCAGTAGGGCTTTTGTGTTGGCGTCTCTCCTTATGTTTTGCTGCAAATTTCTGGATTATGTTGATTACGTTAAGTAGCCGGGGATATTTCCCCCGTACCAGCTACCCTACATACCCCAGATTGTACGAGCTCTCATTTGACCTTACCTGTCGCTCTTGTCATTCAACATCTCTTATTCTCCCTGTGACCACAGTTTGCACGCTTGCTTCACCTTTTAGCTTCTCATTCAACCACACCTCAGACATACCTACTCTTTCAACATATCCTGCATCTATTCCAACCTCTTGGCCACTATTACCACATCCACATAAACCAGCATCCACACCTTCGCTCTTCCTACCACAAACCCTCCCTCTTGCCCTCTCCTTAACACCTCCTCCAAATCACTTGCATATATTTTGAACAGGAGAGAACTTAGCGAGCTTTACTAACACCCACATTCACTCTAAACTTCTCTAGCACTTCTCTCTTTACTCACGATCTTGTCTAGGTCTCTTTGTACATCCTTCTCAACCATTCCACAGCCTCCTCTGCCATCCGTAACCTTTCCATACACTCCACAAGCGTTCCCCTTGATCCCCCATCAAAATATACACACCCTACTGCCCCTATCCCTCACCCACTTCTTCTGCCACGATAGTCTTCTACAGATATCTATGCCATACCTAATAGCAATAGCCATCCAGTCACGTTTCTGCACTATCACCACTCAACATCCCTCATTCTCCGCGTGACCGCAGTTCGCACGCTCCCTCCCCACTTCTTAATTTCTCATCAACCCACACCTCGGACATACCCACGCTTTCATACATCCTTCTTCTATTCTTCCTCCACACGCTTTTTGTCCTACCCCTATCTCTCACACTCACACTAGTCTTTCCTCCTCTAATCGCTGTAGCCTTTTCTCGAACTTTACCACCCTCCCGCACGTCTCCCACCGCATACTCATTCCGTGGGTCTCTTGCAGAAGAATTCCACCGTGGCTTTCGGGTAACTGCTTTTTACTGACCACATCTTCTTCCAACCGATTCTTCACCATGCACATATTATTCCTCTATAGTTTTTCGGTCTCAGAGGCTGTACCGCGATTGCTTCGTCGGCGGGAAGGACCCTGGTATACAGGATGTAGGGTATTGGCCCCAATACGCTGAGTTGGTCCCCTTGCGTTGATTAATTCTACATCTGAATAATCGTCATCAAATTTGATACTAAAATATCTTTCCTGCAGGTAGGATTTCTTTAGTTAACTGAAATCAGGGACGACTTGGGCTAGCGTGTTAATTAAGTATTAACGCCACACTTTGTCGAATGCCTGGGCTACTTCTAGGAATACTGTAGCTGCTAATTATGTTGGTGATTCTGTGCACTTGGTATACCTCTGCGTGATTATTATGGAACTCACATGGTTCGTTGGTATGAGACCTTCTTCGATAGTTGGTATTAATCTCATTAGGACGAGCTATTCGTATAATTTAAAAAGTGTTCGCAAGTTGTTCCGCATACAACTTCGCCTTTTCCCGCTTACTTTTATACAGGGTTCGTCTCTTTTGATTGGTGGAGAATCTTCTTTGTTTTTTTTTGCTTCTTTCCTGAGCGAGAATCCAGATGAGTGATTTGGGGTATTTTTCTCCTTGACATCTTTTGGGAGGGCGGCTATTGCATTCCATATATCTTCATGTAATGCTTCGACGAACGTCTAGTTCACCCGGGAGTTTTGATAGACACATGTACCTAGAGTTTGTCTTCAAGCTTTATTCGAAATAAATCCCAGTTAAGCATTATTAATGAGTGATTAGAGGTAATAGAAAAGTCCTTTTTAGTTTCGATGTAGTTGGTAAGTGGGCCAGTACGTTGGCTTGCCTGATTTTACATTTAGAGGCTTTCATGGTTTGACTAGCCTTCTTCCTTTGGTTCGTGTATTCTTCCATTTGTAGAGAGTAAGTGGGTGGTATGTATATGACATCTACGTTATTCAGCCTTTGTCTGTTTTAATTTTGTTGCTGTTGCTTGATACTGGAATTTAAGTTCTTCGTGTTATTGGATGAGCTGCTTGATCAGAACAGCACTTCCATCTTTGGCTTTGTTGAGTGGGTGTGTGGTGTAGTAGCACTTATAGCCCTGTAATTTACGGTAGATTTCTTTTGTGTAGTGAGTTTCTGCTACAAGGCGTATATCCATGTTTTGCATGGTGATGACTACACTCAGTCCGACTATCTGTTTATGTAGTCCATTTGCGTTTCATTCGATAATTTTGGGTTCCTCGGCCATGATTAGAAATGGGTCCATTGCGGAGGTTTTTCGTGTCTTGAATTCTTGACCTCAAGATTTTAGATTCGTGGTATTATTCTTTAAGTTTTTTTGAGTAAATGTGTTTGATTAATTTTGTAGAGTTCTTCAGATTGAGTTGAAGGTTTGCGGACTGTCTAGAGGTTTCTACTTAAGTTTGAATTAAAGGTAAAAGTTCGGTAGATTAGTCGTCACTGGCGCATGGTAGTCCGCAGGTTCGTTGGCCTGCAGCGGTGTTTTAGTAGCAGCGTTATCATATCAAATGATTTAATCACTTTTGCAATTGATTCATTATCCGTTTTACTTTCTAAATGCAGCAGTGATGTATAAGGAAAATATTGGTATCCTACACATTCGAATTGCTAATTTTGTACGGACCTGGTAAAATTTGAGCAAACACTGACAGTTTATATAAAAGAAAAATATTTTTTGTGTATAATTTTGAAACGGTTAATTTCTAGGAAATTTTTTATTTTTATTGAAGCATATCTCTTTTCTACCGTTAGGTTAGCTTAAGGTAATGTACACCCTTTAACTGGTCTGGGGTCGACATGTGTATCCACTTGTGCTGGAACATTGTATTTGCAATTGGGTTGGTTTCAGTCCTCAGTTCTATTATAGTTTTCCTCTGCTCTCCTCCACACCTGTATATGTTTTTCTACTCTTCCGTTTAGATCCCTAATGGCAAATACCGGTATTTCTTGTACATCTATTTCTTTCTGCATGTTTTCAAACAATGTATCTCTATCTTCTTCTATGCGTCTTCGGTTGTGGCCAATGCTATTATTATTGTGGAGTTTTTGTCTTCAAATATTTTGATTTCTACATTCATAATTCTTCCTTGTAAGTACCTTTCATTTACAATATATTTTACTTTGATTCGTGATATTATTAATTCTATTTTCCCATTTTCTTTGTTTCCGTGATTCCTCTTTTTCTATCTTTTGCTTTATCAATTCTTCTACTATTTCTTACTCTTTTCCTGTTATGCTTCCAATGCTATATGTGCCTATCCTCAATGTTCTCCCATTTTGTTATATTGTTATATTTCTTTGTTAACCGTTCTTCCTCTGCCTCATTAACCCTCAGCCCATACTCTATTACCCGTCTTCAGCCATCCTGTCCATTTTCTATCTTCCCGTTTCCTACAACACATTGTAGTTCTTGTGATCTCTCCTTCGCCTTTCGGTTTACTTTAGCTTCCATGCTACCATACTTCAAGTTTTCCTCTTATCGCTTTTCGCAAATATATCCCCAAGCTACTATTTTTGTATCTCTTTGCCTGTCTTTCCTACTTAAACCATCTTCCATTCTTTCAAAAACCATCTACCCTGTCATACGGTGCCTTGAGATCTACAAATATTTAATATATTTTGTTCTTTGCCAGGATTTGATCTATTGATGACCTCCCACTTCTAAAACCCGCTCGCACGTCATATTTCTGCTTATTCTGTCGCCCTTCTCTCAATCCATTTGACACATACGTTGTACCCCGTATCAACTAGCAATATACCCCTATAAGTTCCGGTTTCTGCCGAGATTATGTTTTATAGATTCGTTCGATGCAGCCCACTCCATCCGCCAAGAATGTTCTTGTTCGGTCTCCAAATCTTGTTTAACGGTTCAAGAGTTTTGTCCTTCCTTCTTCCTTCTCCACGGTTGAATTCACTAAACAAATAGCGTATGTATGACAAAACGTTTGATGACGTATATGTCAAAACTGCAATGGCGCTGTCGGATCGCACCTGCCAATTCTCAATACATAAATAGCAACCCTCGTACTAAGAAAGTCTTCCTCTGTAGTATTTTCCTGTTAATCTAGTTACGTATACTATTATTCATCTTGCATTCGACATGCGTGTCCAAACGTCAGCTGCCCTTCTATATATTTTTTGGGTTATCGGGTCTATACGTTTTGTTTCTTATTTTCACTATTGTGGTCCTGTTTTCGATTCTTTAAAAAAACTCATTTCCAAAGCATTTATCTTTGTTTGATGTTTCTGTCATGTTCTATGATTTGCTGCTATACATTATTCTTAATCTGATTAGTTTGTTTACTATATTTTTATGATATTATATGTTTTTATTGTTATTTTCTTTTCTTCCAAAGAACATCGGTTTCATCGTGTTATAGATATTCTATGTTTTCCTAACCTCTCGCTTACCTCATTGTCTATCCGTTCTTTTATATCATCGGCCATACATACTAAATGCTTTCTACCTATTCTATTTAATCTTTCGTTTAATGTTACTTTCTGTACTCTGTTTTCCCTGAAAATTATCATAGTTTTGATTGTATGCTGGGTGTGTATAAATTGGCGAAAGAACTTATGGTAGCGATGTTGGTCATCAAATTCAGAGTCGAAAATACAAAAACAAACAAAAATATTGTACCAAGCTTCCTCTAACCAATTTCAAGACACGTACATTTGGCAACCTTGCATTCACATGGGTATCTTATTATTTTATTAAATGCATGTTAACCGAGTATATCCATTATATCGCAACTCCCCGTGAATATTGAAACAAAGTTAAGTTATATGTATAGCCAGATGTTTATTTACAGACATTAACAACATATTACAAATAATAAATTTTAATTTTTTTTTTCAATTCAATGTCTGCCAACCGTCTATTCTTTGTGGTATAGTTTGTACTAATCGTACGAGCTTTTTTGGGGTGATTCCAACGAAATAGAATGAAGTAGAATGCATTTCATACCTACCCAATTGAAGGCCGCCATCTTGGGTTTCAGAGTAAAATAAGTGGCCTCTATTTGTTTACATCCTCAATTTTAACTAAATATTTTAGTAAACGTAATATGTAGTCATATATAACTGCATGATTAAATAATGTTAAATAAGTTAGTAAGTTTTAAAAAATGTATGTATGTATATGTATATGTTTTCTGCTATTCCTGCTGATCATATCTTTCTGCCCTTTCTTAAGTATAAGGCCAATGATGAACAACTCTGCAGAACAGAATGCAATATACAACTTTCAAATCCCAAAAATTCTGAAAAAATGACAGGTTTCCACTTCACCTTAGCTTAAACATATTAAATGGTATAACTTCTTTGTGTCTCAGTAAAGACCATACAAAGTGGCATGCATATATTAGGCTGGAGGTACTGTCACAAAGCACTAGCTTTTTTAAGGTGGAGCTTTACCAGTATATACAGATATAATAAAATATATACCAATATATATCATGTATACCTTTCATATCTTATTACCACCGTAAAACATAAGAATTATTAATCATATAAAATAGAAAGTTATAACCATAGACAAGTTATAACCTCAGAAACGATGTAACCAGTCCTTCTGAAATTGTGGATGTAAACACAAATAGGCAACTTGTTATACGTTTGAAACGTAAGATGGCGGTCACCATGGCGACCCCGTAAATTTAAATGCGCAGTAGACCGTAGCACGTTCTACTTCATTCTATTTCGTCGGGTGATTCTAATACAGCCGTAACATTTATATCCCTAACCTGGTTATTATTTTGTGGCGCCGTAGATCTAACGGGCCATAAGAAAGGGCCGCCGCGAGCAACCCATCTCTTTGGTAAGTAAGTCCAAGCGAGCAGGAGCTCCATCATGCATGTATAGCATGTCAGCCCCTATCTAATGGTGAATATTATGTGTTTTAAACATGCCCTCTCTTGTAAATGTGCATTAATCGCTGCAAAGAATAGGTCTCAAGAAGTCGTCATTCGCACTAACTTAATTTAACATTTTTTTACAGTATCATTTCGAAACACCTTTGTTGCCTCCGGTTTAGATAACGGGCACGAAATTCTGCGTTGTTACCATTTCCACTGCAGAAATCAAATATTATGTGAATAGCAGCATACTTATTGAACCTATAATCCACTGTTAGTAAACGAAGCAAGAAAACGAAAATAAACAGAAGCACTATTAAAAATCATTAACACTAATAATAACGAGGAAATCAACGATGATACAAAATTAGAATAAGCACTTTTCAATTTTGGCAGTTGCTAAACTCTGACAGTAATACAACGTTTACATATGTATTTTTTGTCAAAGTAATTTAAATATGAGATAATTAAAAGACGATTTTGGAGTTGAAAAACATCTACGTAAGCGTATATGTCAAAGAAATAAAACGAATATTAATAGACTTACTTTTCAAACTTCGGAGACTCCGTGAATACTTAGGAAGTATGGGACAATATTTTTGTATTTAGATTTTGGACTTTTTGATTTTGATGACCAACATCACTACCCGATGATTTTTTTTTCGGAAATTTATAAACACCCTGTATATGTTTATACGATAATTACGTTTTTGTTAAGTCTTTGTTTATTACTTGTATAGTTTGCAAACATCATTTATGATATCTGTTTCTGATTCATTTTTCGTTTATCCTTTTCATCTTTTCCTTTGACTTTTTCATAGGACCATCTAATACCACTAAAAATAGTATCGGACTTATGACACACCCTATATTTTTGTTCTTAATCTTAGTTTTGAGTTCTTTGTCTGTTTATGCGATATTTAAATATTTGCTCATCTATTTATCTGCCCCTGTTCTCATTAATATTTCCTGAAATGATTATTTACATTAAATGTTCTTTAAAAAAAGCGTTATTAGGCATATATTGCTCAAAAGTTGTATATAAAATAAAATACATATAACATTGTATGCCCTCCTCCTCCTCCTCCACACTAGACCCCCTATGTCCTCGACAATGTTCTCTCCCACGTCACACTCTTACTAATTTTTACGTGTTTCCCATCCTCTCTTAACCAATTGACTTTTCTATAATCTCCAATTCACTCTGTTTTCACACCCTTACATTCATTGTTAAGGTGCCCACAGCACACCCGCGGTGTAACCCGGCCCCTTCCACACTTGTCTATTTACACTAATTGTGTATTTAAACCCAGTCACTCTTGTATTCATTCTTCCCTTCCATTTCAGCTCTACCTTTCCACTCCTCCTATCCTATTCCTAAACATCGTCCATTTGGTATGTACCTCATTCATTTCTTTTGTTACTTTATTTCTCCTTTTATCTATTAGTTCTCCTTGTTTCTATTTCAGGTGTATTATTATCGGTACTGATCGCTTCCATTATTTACCAGTCTCATACTGTTACTTTACTTTTCGATGTCACGAATACGGGAATAGTTATTATATATCACCTCCTCTCTTTCCATACTCATATTACCTCTACTAATGTATTCTGATTTACTTGTTTTGTCCTGTGAGGTGGTATCTTCGAAAGACACTCATGCCTCCTTGGACATGGGTAGTGCCGGATTCACCGGGGCTACCGGATAAACCAAAACTGACGTTCTGTCAGTAGGGGTCTTGTCCGCGAGGAAGGCACTCTAAGCTCCCGTCCCACATATGTTTGTCATTCTTGTCTCTTGTCTTGCCATTTCTTTCTTCGTTCGGTATTGGGTCAGTTCATTGTCGTAGCTGTACATGTCTCATTCCCGTAGGTCATCTCGAAATTTGGCCATCATGACATCTGAGGCGTATTCAGCCACTAACTCTGCTGTGTCTTCCCAATCCTGTACAAGTAAGATTGCAATAGCCCGTGTCCTGTCAGTATTTGCATCGTCCAGAGGTCAGTCGTCCCATGGCTCCTTTCTACTACCGCTATTAGACGAAAAAGAGTCCTGGTCCACTCGCCGTTAGCTGTTCTGTCCCATCTGTTTTGCCATTTGACAACATTCAATGCCCATGCAGTTTTCGCTGTATGAGAATATGTCCCCCGTTTAATCCCACACTACGTTTACGATCTTCCTTTAACCGGGAGGCTGGGGTCATTAGTAGCGAGGACTTCAATCTCGTCTGTTCATTTGAATCTATAGGGCCGAGTGATCCTAAGCGAACTCGTGCGCAACGCGCTTCTAAGTCAGTCGCAGTTCCTTTTGGCCTTCGTTGCTCCAGCCCAGCCTGACACCGTCGCTAGTAGTCTTCACTTTATGTCACCCACGCCAGGGCCGCCTCCGTGCGGGTGGCCTTCATTGAGGTCTCTAAAATTAGGGGTAGGGACTTTGCCTCTAAGAGGCAGAGCGGGTGTTAGAAGCGGGGTCGTTGGGATTCTCGGGCTTCGGCATTAGTACGAGGGGAAGATTCATATCCCTAGACATCTATTGGTGAGTTGCGTTGGTATGCCGGCTGACGCTTTGATGCCTCATTGGACAGTTCGTCTGCGAGGTTTTCGAGGACCGCCAGTGCTTTCTCCTTCCATTCTTTTTCTGGTGGCATTTCCTCTGGGCCCCTCCAGGAACTGTGGCATCGTGTGCAGACGGGCGAGCTCCTATCGATCTTTTTCATGACGAGCCTGTTGTGAAGGCCTCACGAGTCGTCGTTGACCTCCCTACAGAGTTTCCGCCAGCACTCGTTTTGGTTCCTATCGATCGCCAGCCTGAACTTCTTCCGCAGTGTCGGGTAGCAGTCCTGTAGTTGCTCGGTCAGTGTTCCGGCTGCCCTAGATCGGTGGGCCCGCTTTCTTGCTCTATTGGTCTCGCGGCTCGCCTCGGTCATCTCCTGGTGCCGTCGGTATAATCCAGTCTGACACGCAATCTGAAGTTCCGTGTTCAGTTCATCTATTATCCGGGCCCTCATCGTCCGTGGTTGTTACTATGGCTGCCAGGGTGGTCTTGAGCAGGTCGTGGTCTGATATCCTACTCTTCCATTACATGACCCGTGATGATTACCAGTTCTTGTGCTTCAGCGCTTCATCTATTTGTTTCTGCATGTTTTCAAAGAATGGTTCTTTATCTTCTTCTATGCGCCTTCGGTTGGTCCGTATGTTATTATTATTGTCCAGTTTTCCTCTTCAACTAGTTCGATTTCTATCCTCATCATTTTCTCTTATGAGTACCTTTCATTTATAATATCTATTAATGTGTTTGTCGCTAATATTAATTCTATTCTTCATTTTGCTATTGCTTCTTTCACCATTTCTGACCATAGCATCCAGTGTCAGCTATGTATTTTCTTTGTTTCCCTGAGTCCCCTTATATCTATCTTTTGTTTCATCAATTCTTCTACTAATTCTTTGTTTCACTCTTCTCTCATCCTCCTGCCTTTTTAGTTTTTTTCCATTTTAATGTGTCCTTCCTGCTTTCTTGTATTTATTTTAGCCAGTTTTTCCTAATCGAAAATCTCCCGTCTGTCTCGCCGATCTTACTGTTTTATTCCTCTGTATGCTCTCTTTTGTGACTGTTAAAAACCGTTCTTCCTCTACCTCATTAACCCTTATATCTTACCTTATTGCCCATATTGCAGCCACATTCTCCATGTTCCTTCTGTCCGTGTCCTACGATACAATGTAGTTAGACGAAGATCTCTCCAGGTGTACAAGAACAGTTCCATCATTCGATGGAACTGTTCTTGTATTCTCGTGCACACCAGCTCCTTGCGTCTAGTCCATACAACAATACTGCCCTAACGTAGAATCCCAACTGCACAGTTTTACTTTTAAATTGTTCTTATACCTTCCGGTCAAAATTGTTTTCATTCTCTCTCAAACCACATTGTCCGTAAACATAAACCTAAGTAAGTTATTTTTTCCCTCTTCAACAACCTGTCTTTCCCACTCTTCTTTCTCTTTCTGCCATCCTTCAACAATACATTCAATAGTAACTTTCGCTTTCTATCAATCATCTCATTCAGTTCATTCCCCGATTACAACCACATCATCTGCGTATGCCAGCATCCACACTTTCTTCCCCTACTACGATACCTCTAGCCTGGCTCTTGTCTAAAACTTCTGATATATATGTTTACCCTATTATCAACTTTACACCAAGTTTTATTATACAAGACTTGCATTATGTCTACTGTTTGTTAATTCAATCCCATTTTAGGTAATTCTTGTCATACGCTGCCTTGAGGTCTATTCTTCTACAATATAGTTCAGCGTAATTATAGATCTATTGATAAGTTCCCACTTCTAAAACATGCTTGCACATCTGGTTGCCAATGTCTGATTTCTGCTTCTTCTGTCGCCTTTCTCTCAATTAAATTGACATAAACTTTGTATCCCGTGTTAACTAGCATTATACCTATAGTTCCAGTTTCTGCTGAGATCTTGCTTTACCGGCTAGTACGACGCTACCCTCTCTCTCTCTATCCGCAATGAATATACCTGTTCGCTCTCAAAACTTCGTTCAACAGCTTCAAGAGTTTGTTCTTCCATCTTCCCCTATGTATTTTCACGCTTCGATTTTTATTTTGTCGAAACCACATGCTTTTACACACCACATGCTTACATTTTATTATTTTTTATTTAAAAACATTCACACGATCATATTGCCTCGTTATAGAGCTTGAGTACTTCCGTTGTGGGCTTCCCAGAAAACTTTAAAAGGATAGTTTTAATGCTGCCACTACCCTGTTATCTTTTATCGTTTTATCTTTGATGTATACCCAAGGGGGATAGATCCCTTTCTGTATATTATTTACTAAGTTAGATCTTCATTGTCGAACAATGACCGGTAATTTGTTTGGTCCTGTACGTTGTTCTACTTATTTCCGTTCAACCTTACTCTTAAGGGGAAGTGGTCTGAGATGAACCGCGATCCTACTACCATTTCTTCTACATTATCCCATGCATTGCTGTTAGTCAACTAATGAGCTTGCCCGTGTGCCTATATACATAAGATTGTTTTGTCTTTTAATCTCCTTTTCCGTTTCTCGCCATATATACTTGGAAAGTAGTTATCCTCCCCTATTGGTGCGCTCCGCCTATAACGCAGTTATCACTTTCTTCCTTTTGTTGCTGGCTCTAGTTATGATACCGCGTCGCGCTTGTCCGTTCTACTCTTCACCCAGATATCTCAATTGGATGATATTTGGTGATTTCTTCAATTTTTTATTCATTTTGTTTGTGCCCATATTTATTTTTTAGTTCTTTCTGTGAAATTATTGTTTTTTTTGCGGCTGGAATTTGTAAAGGGAAGGGTTGGGCTGATATGCCAAATAAAGGTCTTTTTTTGTGCCCATATTTCAATGAAACCAATTAAGTGGAATGCTTCCACCTTACTTAGCTCCCATCTTTGTTCGTAATCTTTTACTTTCTTTTTCAGTCCTGCTATATTAGAAAATCCTGTAATTCCTGGGTCATAGTCCGTCTGTTAATCATCTACGTTTTATTGTTTTTAATTTTTTTTCTTTGATATACCATTCCCATAATATGACGAGAATCGGTCTTTTCATCCCGGCCCCTACCTGTCATCTTAACTGAGTTACAATGGTGGTTCCTTAAGTGGGGGGTCGCAGAAAAAAATGATTACAGATCATTCGGGATGTTTTTCTACAAATACCCATTGTTCAGAGGATCCTTTGAAATTTTTAAGTGCAAAAGGGGCAGCAATATTTCAACCTGTTTGTGGTCTTGTTCGCTGCCAGTCCGTTTAATATAATATTGTCTTTCCTTTCTTATTTCTTTTCTATTGTGTTTATCTTCTGCCGGATAACCATCCGGATATATTCGTTTTCTGCAATTCTCTCCTCCTCCTTTTGGTTTCTTACTATTCCTAGTTCTACAATTAACACATCTCTATTATCCTTTCTGCAATCTATCTCTTTTCATTTTCTTAATTGCTGTTGGTAGCACCTGAAGTGACTACGAAACTTAGATCTCCGCCGCAAATTGTATACAATTTCAGTGGCGATATATGGTTAAGGTTATGTGCCGAGTTTGAGTTTTATATTTTATTTGTACTATCTACCTCTCGATTGTCACACCGGTTATTCGTATACACATCATTTTTAAATTCCATTATGTCCAGCGTCGGTAAGTAAGGTTTTGATCTACACCTCTTAAGGTGGTCGATTCTTGTTGCACATTTTATAGGCTGTATTCACTTCTTAATATGTTGTTCTGTCGTTACAACCAGTTTTCCAACAACCAGTCAAGTGTGTAACGCTATGAAAGTAAAAATGAATTCCCAGGAAGATGTTTCAAATTTGGAGCTCCAGCGAATTAAAAATATTAAAATTATTGATTCACTGGTAAGTCGTGACGGATTTTGTAGTTAATGTATGTGTTGACTCATTGAATTTAATAGCTTCTAGATGAAATGGAGGATGAATCCGTGGATAACCAACTACAAGAACTAAACGCGTTCACTAAGAAGAATAAACGTCCGTCAAAAATGAAAGTGACGAAAAAGGATAAGGCATTTAAGTTCTCGGGGAATATTCCCCTAACCAGTAGGAGGTCCTCTCGGATTGCTAAACGACCTGCGGTCAACTATAATGATGATATTGAGGTAATTTAAAATTGAATATTTTTATAATCAAGCAAGTATACGACATCCTGCGCTTTTCTACAATGCTCACATTGCCTGTGAAACATATGAATAGACTGAGATAACGGTTAATAAATCCCCATATAAATTGACTTATTGTTATAATTTTTTAAAATCTCTTTATACCCTTTCGGGTGTCGAGATTATTTAAGCGTATTTTGAAGTTATTGTATTTTCTGTAGGAATTCCTTCCAGTCCTTCCTATTGCTCGCCATTCTCCTTGCATACTGTCTTCCAATGCCATTCCTCGTTAGTATTGCATGTATGTTGTCTTCCCATGTTTTGTGCGGTCTACCTCTTCTTTCCTTTCTTGTATTCTTGTCTTCCATACTCTTTTTGTGTGTCTCCCTTCTGGCATGCGAATTATGTGTCCATACCATCCGAGTTGTAGCCTTTTTATAGTTGTCTGTATACTTTCTATCTGTAGAGTTGTTTGAATTTGCTCATTTCATATTCTGTCAATTCTTGTGATACCTTCTATTCTCCTTAAGTACTTCATTTCTACTGCTTGTATTTTGCTTTTAAGTCTCTTGTCCAATGTCCTACATGTTTCGCTTCCGTATATGAGTGTTGGTATATATTGTTTTGAATATTATGAGTTTTGTTTTCTTCGGTACCTGCTTAATATTAAGTATTATTTTGTTTAGCATATGGTAGCTATTGTTTGCTGCCCGTATACTATTGTTTATTTCTGGCTCCAGACTTCCCTTGTTATTTATATTTATATCCAAGTATTTAAAATGTTCCACCTGCTCGATAATTTTTCCCGCTATTTTGATATTTGTTTCTACTTCCTGTTTGGCGATCACCACAATTTTTGTTTTATCTGTTTCATATGTTTTTATTGTCATGTTGTGTTTATTAAGTTTTTCGTTCCATATATTAATGTTCTAATGTAGGTTTTCTTCGGATTTAACTAGTATTACAATATCATCAGCAAAAGCACACTCAGCTATCATTGTGCGTCGTAGTTTATAATATCCTATGTCCATTTTCCTTGTTTTCTCCTTTATATTTTATAATATATTATCTAGGAATATTAACAGTAGAGGGTTGTAAATTCCTGTGATATCTGATTTCCTGTCCTTATATAATTGTATGTCTTTCTGTATATACCTTCTATTGCTCTTTGTAGTTGTTTGCTTATTTGCCTCTTTTGTAATATATTCCACATCGTTTTTCTCGGTACTCTGTCGAACGCTTATTCCAGGTCTATAAATGCTATGAAATATTTACTGTCCTAGTCCATTCTTTTCTGAGTGAATGATTCAGTTTTCTATATAAATATATGGTTCTCCGTTGAGTGGCCCTCTCTGAAGCCACTTTGTGCATTTTCCATCGTTGGTTCTGTTTGTTGTCTTAGTTTATTTTCTAGTATAACCTCATAAATGTTAGCAGTTGTGCATATTAGTGATATTCCCCTGTAATTTTTGCAGTTTTGTTGTCTCATTTTTTGTATATTGGGAATATCACAGCTTTCTCCCAGTTATTTGGAATTTTTCCTGTTTTCCATATAGTATTTGGAAGCTGTTGTAACAAATTTACACCTTCCTCTCCCATATTTTTAAGTTGTTCAGTTATGTTATCATGGCCTGCTGCTTTACCATTTCTTAATTTTATAAGTGCTTCTTTTACTTCTGCTTCTGTTATATAGTCTGGTTTTTCGTTCAGAATATTTTCCACATGTGCGTTCTCATTTCTTTCCTTTGTACTTATCATCGTTTTCTCCTGCAAAAGCTCTTCGAAGTGCTCTTTCCATCTTTTCATTATATCATGATCTTGTTTTATTTTTGTTCCCTGCTTATCCTTTAGTTGTCTTAGTGTTATTTGTACTTTCTCGTTTTTGCTTTTCTGTAGTGTTCTATAAAACAACTTTTTATTTTCGTTAAAACTGTATTCTATTGTTGACCCAAATTCTTGCTATGTCCTTTGCCTTAATTGTTTTATTATTTTTTGAGTTGCTTTTCTCTGTATTTTATACGCTTCTTAGTCTTATTCTTTCTTGGAGTTGATGTACTTATCCACTTTTGCTTTTTCCTCTTTAATTCCTCTTTTATTTCTATAGTCCACCATCGTGTTTGCTTTCTGTTGTTTGCCTGTTCCGCATGCGCGTTTTGTAGCCTCTGTAATTATGTGTTTGAAACTGCTCCATATTTCCTCCACATCATTAGATTTTGAAAAACATGTGAGTTCTTTAATATAATTCTGATACTTAGCTTTCGTTTCTTTATATATTAGTTTGTATATTCTGAATTTCTCAGTTGCAGTTTCTTTCTTGTACTTATCCTGTTTAGTTTCAACCTCGTTTCCGCTTGTCATCGTTTTTGTTTTTATTTCTTTCCTGATTGTGTTGTTTGCTATCACTAGATAGTGATCACTTCCTATCTCGCTTCCTCTTTTCACCCGCACGTTATTAACTACCGTCCTTTGTTGTGTGTTTGTTAAAAAATAGCCTATTATGGACTTTTCATTTCTACTCTTTACTTCTCTGGTATATTTGTGTGCGTCTTTATGGGCGAATATTGAGTTTAGTATTACGACGTCGTTTAAGATGCAGAAGTAAATTAATCTGTTTCCGTTATTGTTTCTCGTCGGTTCTCCATAAATCCTCATTATATGTTCTATTTCAACATTTAGATAAAATAACATTTATTTAGCATATTAAAATTGATACTATGTGAGAGTCTCGATGGGTCAAAGTCGATTATGTGATCTTGATTAGTAAAGCTTAGGGTATATAGCATTTTATTACAAATGTACCTTTCTTGCTTTAGCTGGCGCAAATTCTTTAATAATATTAATTCAATTTCTTAGGTTGTTTCTCGTTCTATGCTCAGTAGAGTATATGCTCTGACCATCATTATTTCATCTTTGGCTGCATGGACGCCTACCAAATTGAGTGAATGATTCAAAATGCACAAATATTTTAATCTTTGATGAACATCAGTCTTGTGTCCAGCCATAACAGCAGCATTATCATACCACTGTGAGCTATAATCTTGTAAATTTGTATTGTCTAACTTCTTCAATATTTCTCGAAACAAGCTTGCAGCGTTCTGACAGAAATGATTCTTTAATATGAACAATTTTTTTCTCATTATTGATGTCAACATATCTTACTACCTCAGACATTTGTTCGCGATGAGCTAGATGACTAAAGTCACTTTATTTTGTAGTTTCAAGGTCTTTCACTATAGCATTTCCATTCCACTACTTCCTGCGCCCTATTTTCTGATCATATTAGCCTTACTTCAGCTCTGGTATTTTCCACATCCTCTATCCCACTATGATAGTGTCCATCTTCAAGAATTATATTCCCTTCTTCCTTCTTTTTTGTTTCCATAACTATCAATATTTGAAGATTTTTCTTCTCTATTTCATTACTTCTAATTCCTTTTCAAATATTCCACTTATATTCCAAGTTCCTATTTTGTATCTGTTATATATTTTTATTTATTTCTGGTTACGTTGAGTATTCTTTTCCGTTTTCATTGCTTGCGTCATCGTATTATTTCTGTAGTTTTTATCATTACCTCTTCGTATGCATTTGTTTGCGTTAATATTGTGGAAGAACAGGAACAAATTCCCACACAATAAAGCGAACCACAATTATTCTACTCGTAGAAAGAGTTACTTAATCACACCTTTTTCAACATTGACTAAAGTCCAACGAGGACCACATTTCAACTGGATAAAAATATTTAACAAATAATCAGCGGAACTTACATCTCTCCCGACGAAAGAAATGAAAACACGACTGAAATATTTATTGACAAACAGAGCGTACTATAGCCTGAATGAAGGAGTTTTTTATATGTATGTGTTATTTACTGTATTCTTTTATTTTAATTTTATTTTATTGTACCATATTTCAATGTGTATATATCTCTTTTTAAAATTGTTTTGACGTTACCTATATTATCTGCGAATGTGATTTATAAGTTTGTAGATAATTCTTGGTAAAAAATAAATCTAATCTATTATTGTGTAAGTGCTTGTTCCTGCTTACTCCACTTGAATTCTTCGGCATTTGTGATTAACTTTTGGTACCCGATTCTCACTCTATTCCCTTTGGTTGTTCTCTTGCGAAGCTCCTGTTTTCTCGTTTGAGGCGTTCAGCTTGTATTTGGCTTGCACTAGTTCTGATTTTTTCTCCAAAGTTTCCATATCTCAATATCAGCCCTTTCACTATTATATTTTTCTTTTTCTTGTCTATCTCTGTTTTTTCTATTTTATTTTGCAGTTTATCATTTTTTTTTAGATTGGGGTTTCTTCTTTTTTCCTAATTTCGTCTCTCATTTCTTTTAACCAAGCTTTTAGCTTCTCTGTATTCTTCTTAATTTTCTGCATTATCTAATTAAAGAGATAAGTTGTTTCAATTCCTGCATATTTTCCGGATTTTGAGTTGCGCTACTACCTTTCCGTGGTGTTGTTGTTCTCAGCTTATATTGCTCTTCTAACCTTCTCTGTTCTGGCGATCTTATAATCAATAGTTATGGTTGCCAATAGTACTTTTTCTTTCATCTATTGAACCCATCTATTTTGCAATCTTTCTCATACAAATATTGACATTCAACTAATTTTATGTTTGGTGGAGATGATGGTCCAGTGGCAATTTTTTCTAAAAAAAGGTCCTTCATTTGGCATAACTACACAAATATTCCCTTCTATAAAATTCCCCCAATAAACAATACTCCAACATAAATAACAGAAAAAAGAAAATACAAATAAAAATAAAATACATATTCGCTTCTATGCCTTCTTCTTCCACACTAGGATCCCTGATGAGACTGTTTTGCTAGAGAGCAACCTTACACACATACAGCACCTTCTTCACAAGTTAAATGATCTCTGTATAGAATAGTGACCCAAAATCAATTTTAAAAAGACCAAGATAATGTTAGTAACAATATCTAGCACAAGTAATCCTAAGAATTAATTACACCAACATAAACATATCCACTTAAATAAACTTAAACTGAGGATGCCAAGCCTCTCCCAAGGTTCTCCAGGAGCTCATCTAGAAGGACTGCCTAAGGTGGCGGTGATAGTACTCCGCCCCTTCGCTTTATGATGGCCTCGCCGATTGTTGATATGATGATCCTGTTATCTAGGCTGACTTGTATCCAACGGCATAGAACTCATATTATGCTTTTATTCCGTAGTGCCTTGACTATTGAGGGTATTACGGCAATATTGATTGCTTTTTCAATGTCAATGTACGTGGCCATGGCTAACACTTCATCATCTAGTATCTATGCCATGAGCCTGTTTAAGTCATCCAACGCCAAGTCGGTTGACTTACCCGGCTGGTAAGCGTTTTGTAGATTTCTTAGGGGGTTAGTTAGTTCTTAGTATACCATCCTTAATGGCTCCTTCTGTGTCTATCAATCTTTCTAGCGTCTTAAGCAGAAAACATATAAGTCTGATGAGTCTTTATGATTTGGGTGTGTGGTCGTTCGTTATTCCCACCTAGTAGGAATATGACTTTGGCCGTCCGCCACCCCCGCGGTATGTAATTCCAGGCTATGCTAGCTCTGAATATTTTTCACAGGTGTGGAACGAGAATTTCCTGTTCTTTCTGTAGTAGGACTGCGTATATCTCATCCATTCCCGGTCGAAATGTGTACATAACCCACCTTCTTTTGCAGTGTGACTTGTGCTTTCTCTGGGGGTTTGATTGTAAGCGATAATTGCGCCTTCGTGATCATTTGCAGGTTTTCCTCCACTGTGTACTTAGAGGTTCCATCCTCTTTTCTGAATAAGCTTATTTGGTTTTCAGTACCTTGTTTAGCTGTTTCGTTTACCTCCTCGCAGATCTTCATCCAGCTGTCTTTTTGGCTTTGCTGATTTCTTTTTCGTATGCCGTTCGTTTCCTTTTGCAGCTTGCCCAGTCTCGGTATCCTTTGAAGTTGTGGAAGAGTCTTCTGGATTCTTTCCAGGGGTTCCCACATTTGGACATGATGATTGTAGGTGTTCTTACATATAATCTGATGTGTCGGTGATCGGAACACGACGGTTCCTCTGACACATACCAGTTTTCCATGTTGCTACTAATGCGGCGTTTGATTAGTCATATCTAAAACTTCTCGCCGGACTGCGATAACAAAGGTAGGTTTATTGATCGTGTTGACTATGTTTACCCATGCGCTTGATATAAAGTCAAGGTCCCACTCACTTCTAGGGTTGATGTTAGTGCTTCCCCGTGTGATATGGTGGGTATGACCATCGCCATCGCCATCGCCAAGTTCCTTCCTTCACAGTAGGCAACAATTTCGCTCAGTACATGCGGCGGACTCCTATTCTCACCTGAGAAATAGGCGGAGCATACTATCAGTCTCTTCTATCCGCCTTCGGTTGGTGCTGTTACGAAGTCCGAGGTGCATAGCCTCGTTATTAGTGTGTAGCTTATTCTTTTGTTGTATACTATGTAGGCCCGTGGTTTACCAATTGCTCTACTGTATAGTACTATACCTTATAGCCTGTTTAGACCTGCAACTCTTACTGCATGTAACCAGGGTTCTTGTATTAGGGCCCGATGTAGACCTTCTTACCCGAATCTCCGACATGTGATGGCCGCAGCGGACTTGGCATTGAAGGTTCACCTGCAGGGCCCTGGTTCCCTCCATTTTTCCGGACGAAGTTCCTACCGGGACCCTTTCTTCTTCCTCCACTGTCTCCATGCACACGTTGGCCTGCGCCCGGGCGATTAGCCTACCAGCCAGGTCGGCGCTGCCTTCGAAGGTATTGCCCTCCTCGGCAGGTGCATTGGGGTTTTGGGTGGGCTCCTTTGTTTCTCCGTCTTCTTTATGTCACCTGGTTTACGACCAAATTTTCCTATGTCGACGTAGTTACCGGCCTTTAAAGGCTTTTCCCTGTGTCGTTAAAAATGATCCATACTTATGCCTCCATTGTAGGGGTAGCCTCTCCCCGTATGCGTCTGGTACGAATACAGTAGATGCAATAGGGTTTCGGGACGCCCTCTCGCTCCAGCACTTTTAGCGCTAGCATCTCGAAGGGCTGGATTTGCTGAACCTTGCTTTTGTGCAGCTACGCTGTGAGGACGGCGGCTAGATTTCCGGGTCCATCTGAGCAAAGGGAAAGCCATCTTGCACCACCGCCACTTTCACTGCTTCCAGGGCCTCTTTGAACGAGATGCTTGGGCGGGCCAAGCCGTTTCCTCGGGTTCGGCAACCCCAGATTTTTATCTGCAGACGTGTTGCGGGGTAGATGGCCTATTGTCCTCTGCTCCTTCGGCGTCGGATATTCTGTGTGTTTGTATATTTATTGGTTGTTTTGTTTTGTACATGTTGTTCCCACAAGACACTAGGGAAGGTCCTAGCAGGTCCCCGCATATCATGATAAGGCTGACTACAAGGGGGTATCTCCATGTAGAGGTGACAGTGGGATAGAAATTCCATTGATTCCTTCGGACCCCTTCTGAAATCAATCAATCTATGATATATTAATCAATGTGTTGGTACCGGTCACCTATGTATGTGTTCGTGCTGTCATTGCAAGTGTGGTTGTCATGCGTTCATATTCCCGTCACAAGTAGTACCTTTTTATGTTATTAATAAATAAACAAATTGGCACGGATGTGATTTGAATTTATTATAATCTTTTATGTTTCGTATTATTTTTATAATTAATTAATTCATATCATGTACTTTAATGTTTGGAAGAAAATGCAAGGCGCTATGTGGGGTAGAGAAGCAAAATTAACAATACACACCCATATGGCAAATACCGTCAACATACTTATACCATAAAGAGTATACTCGAGATAATAGAGCTCATAATATCTCAAGCGGTTTATAAACCATGGAATATAACTAGATAAAGAAATATAAGTACAATGAGAACCACTGCACTAATAAATTCTCGAATTCTTCTAGCTAGAAATGTATACAATACATTTGCATTTCAGAATAACATATTCAGACAGTCGGACAACCTGGCAACTATCAAATTGAACAAGATCTGGTCGGAAAACGGCACCTCCTGTCACCAGTGCCGTCAAAAAACCATGGATAGCAAAACCTACTGCCGCAGCGGCAAATGCGTGGGGGTACGCGGGCAGTTCTGCGGGCCGTGCCTGTTGAACCGTTATGGGGAGGATGCGGCGGTGGTGCTCAAGGATCCCAACTGGTCATGCCCTCCGTGCAGGAATGTGTGTAACTGCTCCATTTGTCGCCATCGTGTGGGCAAAATGCCTACAGGGATTCTAGCACCTCTAACACAAGAGCGTTTATGATTTCCTGAAAACAATCAATGAAGCATCATAAATGAAGAACCAACCACCACGCCTTCGGGAGGAAGGGTCTGATGAGGAAGTTTTACTAGGATTTAATGAGAGTGTTAACGGTATATGCGAGGGACCAGTGTGTGAGAACAAATAAAATATGATTGAGGTATCTGAAAAGATTTATACATCTAGGGTTAATTAGGGTAGCAATGTGAAGCCTGGTACCTAAATAAATTTAAGATTGTAATATAAAGTATCTAGTTGGTATTTATTTTATTATTTTTAAAGTTTTGTTCTAATCAATCAAATATAAAGTTTAAAACCCCTTTTAGAATAAAATCTCCAATTTAGCTTGCTCTTTATTTATACATTACACTTTTATGGGACTATTCTTCGGAATGGTTGCATGCTCTTCGACCAGGATAACATGATGTGTTACACGTACCTGTCATTGCGACACTAACTTTCCATTTATAAACGGAGCCGGCGATATATTTAAATAAATTGTATATATCAATCAAAGAAACATTCTCTAATAATAAAGTTAGGCAAGTCAAGTCATCGTGTTAGGCAAATCTCTAGCTCAGCAACGAATGAAGAACAATGTTAATATTACCGCTGAAAATAGTATCTTAGACATAGCGAATGAGGTCAGAAATCTTGGTGAATATGCTATTTAAATCTGAATTTATCATCACATATTAAATGATAAATTCAGATTTAAATCACATTAATAAGTTAATAAGAAATGCATATATCAAATTAAAATGTATGTATGCCTGTAAACAGTTCCTGACCGCTAATTTGAGGAAAAAGATATGTGATACGTTGATACTAATTGTGATACAACGTGGGGACCATGTGTTGATGTAGAGACCACAAAAATGAATTTAGAGAGTCCAAAATGCATGTCGTAGATTTATTGTTGGACTAGAAGTCATATAAGATCATATCTGAGCGATTCTGACTGGCTGAACTCTCGTTTTTCCTATAAGCTGGAAACACACCCTTGCATCTCTATCACTGGCCGGGGCGCCTCCCAATTAAACCCAAAACTCAACTCAAACATGTTTTTCATACCAACCAGCATCATCTTCTAACAATTTTTCGGGTCCCTCTCTTTTACCTGTCATAGTTGGAGCGCCATCAGTAACAACGCCGAAAATTTTGGGAAGCAATAAAGAAAATCGGGATTTCTTTTGTTTTGTTGGGAAACTGTGCCATGTTACTAGCATCAGTAATTTTGTCCATAGCCAATAAATAAAGTTTTAAACCTTTCTAAACTTTAGTTTTTAATTTGTTTCAATGTTTACGAGAACTGAACTCTTGGTTTTAACTTCTTGGCAATCAAACTGGATTCTAGATAACTAGCTCTCACTATCGTTCTCGGTTGATTTGAAGCCTTTTGAAGTAACTTTTGTTGGGTTTAGAGACTTTTCTTCAAATCGTTAACTTTACGACACTATCACGATAATATTTGATTGCCGCCTTTGAAAATAATGTCGTTTTACATTGTATTTAACAACAATTACAGATTCACGGCAAATTAAATAAAAAGCCGAATTGTTCAGCTCAATTAATTGTATCTCTAATGTTAATGGACAGGTTAGTCACTGATTCATCTATATTTTAAGGCGTATTTTGAGGTGAATTAATTATGTTAGATAACTTCTAAAAAGATCCAAATCTGTAAATCTATTACTAAGAACCTCGAAACAAAACTTATACTCTTAGTTACAGAGAAATCAATTAGATCTTCTTGGTTTTCTTCTTGCCTAGTGAGTACTTTCCTGTAGATAAATAGTTATTGTTAATAAGAAGTGTATTACTTCTTGCGCGTGTGACCATGCTATTAGTGTTCAATATTCCGATCCTTAGTCATTATGATATCTTGGTAACCAATGTTGCGATTCATCATTGTCCCCATTTGAGTGATGTGTTATTTCATCATGGTTTTCAGTTCCTCCATGACGTTTATTTGTTGTATATTAGTTGTATTTTCTATCATACGCCCGTGTATATGAACAGAAACAAATTATTATTAGATCTCGTCAGTGTAGCTCTGCTAGTGAGGATGAATTCACACAATATCTCGAGTGGTTATATACAAAAATAGTACAACTTACGCCATCTGGCGGCCCACATCAATTAGCAATGCACACCCATATGATAATAACCGTCAACATGCTCATGTCTTCAGGATTACCGGGTAGTGCCCTCTAGAGAATAATATTCCAACAGAATGCTTGAGATATCAGCACAAGGCCAATCGTATAAAACATATATAAGTGTGAACCCACCTCTTAGCAATCTACATATCTAGATCTTGATCTTATTAGATCTCGTCAGTGTAGCTCAGCTAGTGAGGATGAATTCACACAACATCTCGAGTGGTTATATACAAAAATAGTACAACTTACCCTCGAAGAGGGAAGTTAAACGCCATCTGGCGGCCCCCCATATTTTTGTATATGGAATTTAGTTTTTAGTTAGTAATAAAACTCAAATATGTATATTGTCGTTTAAATCGCGGGGAATGGATGGTCCTACTACAGAAAGGACAGGGGATTTACGTCCTTACGTAACCTGGAAGTACATACCGCAAGGATGGTGGAAGGCCAAAGTCATCTTCCTAACAATTGTGGGAAGAACGAACGACTACACACCCTAGTCATAAGACGCTGGAAAGGCTGATAGACAGATACATTAGGGATGGTATACTGAGAACTATCCCCCTAAGCAATCGATAATACGCTTACCAGCCGGGAAAGTCAACCGACTTGACGATGGATTAGTACTTACTAATCTTAGAGCGCACACACAGAGCCCTGAATATAGTGGACAAATGGTGTGAGGATGAAGGCTTATCCATAAATCCTTTGAAAACCACAGTAGTCAACTATAAATGAAGATTAACAGATCTAAAACACCTGGTACGTAAAGGTATCGAAATTCCATTTACATCAGAGGTCAAATACCTAGGAGATACCTGGTCATCTAACCAAAAACAGATATGGAACTCACACATAAGTCAAACCACACAGAAATCTACATATAAGTAGGTAGGTGCAGTAGAATGTGCGGAAACACAGGGGATTGAACCTCAAAATTACCCTATGCACATACTCAAGGGACCCATCAGAAAGAGCACGCGGCGAACTACATCACGAGTTGAGAGCAGAACCCATAATGGGAACGAGCCTAGACAGTATGGCAAGACTTAAGAAAGCAATAGGATGTCGTAATACCAGAAAGGGAGACCTTGTCAAATTGCCCACCCGTCAAGCAGCTTTCTTCTGGTAACAGTTCGTATGATTATAACTGGTAGAAACCAAATGTTGAAAATAGTTTTGGAACTTACCTGAAACAAAATAAGACAAATTAATGTCGAAAAAGCGGTTATTGAATTGTATGTGAAGGCGGAATGCGGTTTATTTAAATATTTTGTAACATTAATTTTATCCAAAGCCTATCTACATTTTTTTATTGGTGTAAGGCTGCAATATGCCATTTATATGTATACTTATTCGTTACTACAATATACCAGAAGTACAATGAAGAAAATATTATTTGTTGGTCGAAATAAAAAGATATCCGCCATTTGAAATGCCAGAACATACTATTTAAAAAAAAAATCTATTCCCAGATATTTTGATATTCCTACAATTTGTTTACATTGTAACAATTTTGTTATGTCTGTGAGATTATATAGTCTCATGTCTCCAAGTCTGATTCCAATCGCTTAACATGCACGCCAAAATGAGTCATTTGCAACTTGGAATACAGAAGCGTCATGAAATTTTCCATGGGGATATATGGGGGTGAGACCTGGGCACGCCATTGGCATCCTCCGACGAAACAAACAAGAGTCCATGTTATGGTTTCATAAGGGCTTAGCACCACCTATGACGAAGAACTTGAAAGCGACTAAGACTCCAAAATTATTATAAGAAACCACTGCTTCTACACGATAATTGCGGGTACATTCTCTTACTAGCCCCCTGTAACTAGTTTCTCTTTACAAAACTCAAAAAACGCTTGCCCTGTATAATGTCCCTTAGTATCGAATAACGACTTGGAAAACGCTGTGGAGTCATAGCATTATTGAAAAAACATTTAAATAGTAGTATTTTTAGTAGTATTTGTACTGTTCATGGTTCTTGCGTTGAAAATTAAATCTTGTTCGTGCCTACCTCCTTCATCGCTATGTAGATAGCATAAAAAAACTCGTATAATAATTATTACCAGTCAGTATCGTGACGGTATGAATCCATATTAAAAATAGTGAAAGCAACATAATTTTTTGCTTTGAATAAAGGTAAAAACTAGGTGCCTGGTCAAGACCTGATATCAACATTGCTTAGACAATTAGACTAAGGCATACATTTACATATAATGAAACAGTACAACTTCTGTTTACAATAGACTATTCCCACAAACTTGGAAGACACATAGCTATGGACTAGGTTACTAGTAAAAAGCGTTAGCTTTTACCAGTAACAGGGACAAAAACTCATTGTACGATGTTGAATGTACACACAATTAATTCCCATATTTTAAAGTGTGAAACTGATGTTAAACTATTATAGTCTCGACTGCTGCTTGAGGAGTCACGCCACTACGGACCCCAGTTGTATGTAAGTATGTTAGAATGACACGTTGAGTTAATAGTATGAATGTACGTGTCAGCTTGCCGAACCCACCCGGCTGTCGTGTCGTGGCCAAGGTTCTGCAAAGGGTCAAACGACTCCAGATCAGTTTACCCATTCACAGACATCTGATCTGCCAAACCGGTCTCGCTGCTTTGAGTGGACATGTCTCGCAGGCAACGGGTCCCCCTATGTTTAACTGGACGAGTGGAATGATACCCACACTAAGTGTCTCCAAGCTAAAGGTAGAACAGTTTATGCCCACAGCTGTGTGGCCTAGGGAAATCATTGGTCAATACTATGACGGCCTTCAGGAATTGGTGTACCTCGGTTTCACTAGCATTCTCCTGGTACTGCGGGGGTCTGCCAGGAGTGACCGGAGATTTCCCTAGATACTCTGTGGGACCGAATTATAGACCAAATTGCGGAAACAAAAGGTGAGAACTACTTCAAGTGCCACTAGTTTAGAGGGTGACCATAACCAACGAACTCCTACGGAGCAACGACGAAGAGATCGTCAAAAATCTTAAGGGTCTAAACACAAACGACACAAAGAACATGTGCGGCGCTGAAATAAAGAAGATGATATCCCAGTAAGCCGGGCTTATCGATGGAAGAGGCCAGGGAAGAGAGGGAATCAAGAGGGGTTTCGAAAGGGGCGAGGAACGACAGAACATATTGTAACGTGAAACTATGTGGTGGACCAAGGAATCAGGCCAGCCGGGGGTATGGTGCGCTGTTTGTGGACCTGAAGGATAAGAGTAGGGGTGTCCAAGATATTTGTGACCA
This sequence comes from Lordithon lunulatus, assembly GCA_963942505.1. Taxonomy (NCBI): domain Eukaryota; kingdom Metazoa; phylum Arthropoda; class Insecta; order Coleoptera; family Staphylinidae; genus Lordithon; species Lordithon lunulatus. The sequence continues at coordinate 21,684,346 of OZ012674.1, read as the reverse complement.
CTTTGGAGCTGCGGTAAAGATGCACTCTGAGTCCGGCTCTGTTCAGCTTGATATACAAGCTGAACAGAGAGGGCATAGACCACATGCTCGAGAAGGAGGATCCCTCCACATCCTCCTTCTCGGGCATGTGAGCTGATTGACAGGTAGAAAATGTAGTCACTGGCGTATGCGGATGATGTGGTATGGCGAGAACAAGTGCGGAGTTGAAAGAGATGAGTCCGAGATTAGAGAGATTATTTTACAAGAGAGAGTTAAGCATGACTGTGGTTAAACTTAAAAAGTTATGGTATGCCAGATAGGAGGAAGAGATACGAATGAAACGTTTGAATGGAAGGGAAGTGGGATTGAGAGAGTGAAATATATGGAATTCAGATGCATGCAAACAACAACAGAAATGCTCATATCAAGTATAGTACCACAAAAGCGACAATAGCAGCGCAGAGAATGTGGATAGCGTGGGGGTTGCGGTTCAGGATCTCCTTTCCCTTTTTTTGATGATTTGGAAAACATGCCTGAGGAGCACTCTGTTACACAGGGCGGGAAGATTGAGGATAGGATAGCGGGTCCAGCAACAAATTCTGAAGTGTTCATTGTGGATGGTGAGATCAGCATACATTGCATGGTAGGAAACAGGGTAGGATATGGTAAGGGTGGAAGCACTGATAATGATGTGTAAGTTTCAAAGGGGGAGTGAACGAGGGAAGAGGCATGAGAGAGGTATTTCACCAGGTGGTAAATGATGGGGCAAATGAGAGAGAGGTTAAATGGGGAGAGGATAAGAGGAAACAATTCAAGAGTGGACATGTCGAATAGGGAGGTGACAAGAGTGAAGAATAGCGGAAAGAGGAGCTAGTGAAAGAAAGGCTTAGCAAAGTGGATGCTCAAGAAAGGAAGAGGAAGATAAAGTCCAGCAGGTATAATAGAATATATAAAGAGTTCCAAGTGCATGGGGTTTCTTATCTCAGCAACAGAGAGCAGGAAGGTATCCAAATGATGATTCCAAGATTTAGGTGTGGAAGTGAACGCGAACAGATACTGGATAAAGAAGGATATAAATAATACATGATACATCCATTAATATTAATATATAGAGGATATCAAAGACTTACATTTTAATTTTTGCAGGGCCTCCTCTGCTACCTCTCTGGTAGTGAAGGGGTTAAATCCTTAATTGGTTGTGTTTTAACCATATCGTCAGTATTAAAATGTTCCCAAAGCAGTTCATATAATTCAGGTTCAGCCATCACCTAGAAATAAACATGATATCAAGTATAAGTTATGAATAATCAAGACAACAGCAACATCAAAAATGTGTACAACAAATATAATTCAAGCAATTAAATACCGTGAAAACATTAACAGAATCTTTAAATTAACTAGTTATTATTATTAGTTACAATTTGTATTAATGTTTACTACAACTTGCATTTTGTAAACACATACCTATTATATTATTAACAGTAGGATTTGTCTACACCTATGGTTAGAATTGTGAAATTGTATTAAGCTTCTACCAAAACTAATATAAATAAAGTATTATTTTGAGTTATTTATGTAGTTTAATATTAATAATAAAGCATTTCGCAGTAGGCAAAGTAACGTCCAATTACAGGGAGAATTATTACAATTATGATTATTTTATTGCAATTACTTATTTTGTCCTGTAAATGTAACTTTTTTAAAGTAAAATTTATGATATTTCCATGAAATTGGATTTTGTTCTCTATTGGGAAATAAAGCATTATTATAATTATTATTCTACATAAATTGTCGAAAATATATTTTACAATAGTTTTTTTTTATAAAAGCTCAATACATTCTCAAAATTATCGCCAAAAGTATAGACAATTCCTACTCATAATGTTAATTTTTGTTATAATAATAATAATTATAATATAACATTTAATATGACAAAACAAGTAATATAAATAAAATACTCACAAAATAACATAAAATACATTATACAAAGGACAAAAACATGATTAAATAGAATATTTTCAGAACTAAATGAAGTAAAAGAAAGTAATATAAACACAGGTCCATCAATGGAGGCTATACTGAACAGTATTTTAAAACTAATTTATTTATGGTACATATGAAAATAACAGGATCTGAAGACTGAATACTTTGATGAGACCTATGTAGTGTTCAATTATATGGCAATTTCATATTAACAAATATTTTAGAAAATAGGACATTTTTATTTCTATGCAACTACCATAATAAATGGTCCAGTGGCTGTGGATATTGTTAAATCTATACCTGCATATAATATAACTCTTTCTTCTTATATGTCTAATTCATCGAACATAATGTTATCATTTAAAGATGGCCAGATATAGCGAACGATAATGGTAGGCTGCGGTTCCATCATTATCATGCAAAAGCATGAGAATGACTTCAAAGTGACATAGCAGAATGCAGAGAGCGTTACACATTAAGTCTTAGACCCGGTGTCAAGCCACGCGGAGGAGATGTTGGCGAGGGAGGGCGCGCTCCGTTAGGCTTCTGGGACGCCAACGCGGAATGGTAGACGACTGTACCATGGTGTTGTCGATACCTGTTGCGCCCGATTCCGCAAACTTAGCCCAAACGGAGAAGGAAGAGGAAGAAAGGTGGAAACGGTGGAAAGGCAAGCAAAGCCCAAGCAAGTTGTGATAGGTTTCGAAAACTGCATCCTCTAGGTTGAGGCAAAGGATGGATTTATTAAACTTCGAGCGGTAACAGGAAGGCATAGCAAGGCAAGCATCAAGAGCAGACAGGAGCAATCAAATTACCGGCTAGGAGCAGAGAAGAAGATCTCCAATCTGGCCATCACTCTAAAGCAGAAACAGCGTTTTCGGAATAAAATCCCTAGTGAAATGATATGCTAGCAGAGGTAGCCAATATTAGGAAGGGTATTACTTTTACGGACCGATTTGCAGGACAAAAGGGTCTCCCCAGCAGTGGTCACAGCCGGCAACGTTGCCACACTACTACACAGATAAGCCGAACGCCAGCGGACTATATTTGCCTTGGTTACTAGACAAGAAGACGCCAGTAGAAGGTGCGGCTCAACGGATATGCCGATGCGGTATATAGAACGACCCCAAATGCAGTGCCTGTGAGAACCGGAGATATACGGCTCACAACTACAAATTACGGTAAGTCATGTTGTTGCAGGTCCTACAAGTTAACATCCTGCGTCACTCTCACCGCACCACCCCAACGACGGTTCGTGGTGGAATGACTGGACAAACTCCCCCTATTAGCTTACCTAGAGGCAGTGTCTCGTAGGCCGAGAAACTGACATGTCTAGCAGCGAGGAGGAGGCTAACTCATGCTCACCGACAACCTACGGACCCCGAATAGAGCCGCTCCGCCGTGAGCATAATGCGCTGCAAGGAACAGAAGCCCGACCCGCAAGTGACAGTTACAGGAGGTGTGGCCGCAGTGGTAGAAAAGCTGTTCCCGCAAGGCCCCATGGTATGCCGCGGGGTCCCAGTGCAAACGTCCGACATCGTTCCCCTAATCTCCGTCGAGGAACTCACCGCAGCGGCGCGACGGCTGCTATCTCGAAATGCACCAGCACCCGACAGTCCCAAACGAGGCGACGGAAGTGGCGCTACCTGAAAACCCAGATGAGACATGTTTAGTATTAACCACCTGCCTTCAGGATGGTACCTTCTTAGCGGAGTGGAAGAAGGCGATGTTGGTCCTTCTGTCTACAGTTCAAAAAGGTTCAGGAAAGGCAGGCAACAGTAGACGCCATTCGTGTGGTGCAGGAAGGTGGAAAGTCGCCGCATTCGCGAACTCGGGCCCATATGGCAGGAGGCGACATTGTGTGGTGACATTGGACGTCCGCAATACATTCAATACTCTACACTGGTCCAGCATAATGCAAGCATGATGGTGTTCCAGGTTCTGCCAAGACGCCAAAACTCATGTCTGAAGCATCGGAGAAGATAGCTAGGATAGACATCTTTAAAGCGGCAGTGTCGATGACAATATTAGCCACATAGATATCTAATCTTGTGATATAGTAAAGTTTCTATATACAAACATCAAGGCATCAATTAATATCTTAATGTTCGCATGGTCTCCTCTGCTGCCGCTCCAGTCGAGAAGCGGATGCAACTGTTGATGTGTTTTAATTATATCATCAGTATAAATATGTTCTCCAAATAGTTACTATAATTGATGATTGGCCATATCAATTCTCAAATGTTCCATATATAATTTGGTCACCTAGAAATAAGCATGATATCAAATAAAATAATGAGTAATCAAGACATCAAATTCAAAAACTTGTACAACTAATTTAATTGAAGCAATAAAATACTGTGAAAACTTTAATGGGATCTTTAAATTAACTAGTATTATTATCATCAGATTTTGTATCAATGTTTGCTACAACTTGACATTTGTATATAAATATCTATTAATTTATTCAATAGTTATTTATTTGCAGTGTTTGGTGTACATGCTCCTGTAAATAGACTCAATATAAACTCTAATAAGAATAACAAAGTTTTTAAGGCATACAAGGAATCTAAACGTAAAAATAACTTGCAACACTAACAAATGCTTAGAAATTATACCCGAAGTGCAATCAACAAGCAGATGAAAGGTTTGCTAAAACACTGCATACATAATAGTACTGATAAAATTTTATGGTATAAAATTTGTAAACTTGAATTATACATTAATAAAAAACATGCAATTATTGAATTTCCAGAACAGTTTAATGTAAACGAGACGAACCTATTATTTCTTAACCCGGTAAAAGATAAAGTACAAGATATTGGTGACAATCTTCTTTTTACGTATCAGTACACATTAGATTAAGCTGCTTTGTTGTCCGTTTATAATTCTATTCAACTATAACCGACCTATGTAATCATTGTTTAATGTATTCGGTATTTCCTAAAAGTTGGAAAACCTATTATACCTCTGCCTAAAGTAGAAAAGTCAACAAGTTATTAAGATTACAGACCAATTAATATACTGCCTGCTAAGTTTAAGATATTAGAAAAGATTATAGAAATTCAAATCCGCAGATTCTCAATCCGCTTTTCGAAAAAAAAAACTAAAACTATAATCACAAATTGACAAAGGGAATTTAAGATTTTCTATAATGCAGTTCATAGGATGTCATTAATCCGTCATCATTTTTTCAAACAATATTTATTAAATCTGATTCACTAAGTTAGTATAGATTCTATATCTTCCAAATCTCCTCTGGGGTACCACAAGGTTCCATCCTTGGACCTCTTCAATATACTATTTATACATATAATTTCCTGAGCTTAGTACAATCAGTGTCAGCGTCAATTTTATGCAGATGATACGCTACTTTACCACACCTTTCATAAATCTCGATTGCAGGAAAACAACGATCTCATCAATTCTAACTTAAACAACATAATTCAATACCAAAAAACATTTTCCCATAATAAACACAAACAAATCAAAAGTCATTGTAGATTCAACAACTAATGAAGAAAAATCTAAATATTACCGATGAATGTCCAAGATACTATTTCTTGAACATAGCAAATGTGGCCAACAATATTAGTGTATATAACGATAAACTCAAGATTTAAATCGCATATTAATACGGAAAGCATATATTAAATTGAAATGTATTTACGTCTGTAAACAGTTCCTGCTCACTGATTTGAGGAAAAATATATGTTATACATCCATACTAAGCCAATTTATTTTTTGTGAAACAGCATGGGGACAATATCTTGATGTTGAGAGCACAAATAGAATTCAGAGAGTTCAAAGCGCATGTCTTACGATTTATGTTTGAAGGCGTAGAAGTCATATACGTCCATGTTTGATTAAAGCTGGCTGGCTAACCATGTCTAACCGTAGACAGTTTCATTTATTGTCTAATTGCAGCACAGACGCCGGTATATCTTTTTCAAAAGCTAAAATTCCGAACCGTACTCATAATATAAATATTCGTAGTCGTGGAGTACTCCATCCATTCATAAAACCGCTCTGTTTCGTCGTTCGTTCTCTTTGATTGCAGTAAAATCGTTTAATTTGGAATTTGACTCATATTTCATAAAAAGCTTGGAGTTTTAGACGAAATATGATTTATACTCTTAAGAGGAAGCAGGTGTAAAAATGATTTTATTATTTCTATATTTAAATGCGCTATAATGTTGTTTATTTCTAATTGTATTTGGAAGCAGGTTTTGTTTAATTTCTTTCTTTCTATGATAATACTGGTAGACAGAATTTTCTGGAAATAACATTGTATGTATGTATTTACGAAATATCTAGGAGCAAAATCAAAACTAGAATCATATTACTACAGGAATATATTTTTTGCTCCATTTAACAAACCAAAAATATGTATTTTTATATATTTGTTAAAGGAACAATTACTGTAAACTGTAAATGGTATATTAATAAAGTTATTATTATCAATTGAAATTGTATGGATTTTTAAGCAAAAACTATTATAAATAATGGATTATTTTTAGAAATTTATATAGATTAATATTAATAACAAAGCCTTTCTCTACATGCAAAGTAACATACAATTGCAGGGATAAGCGACATTTATGGTTATTACCAACCACAAAAAAATACAACAAAAGGAGGATAGATGACATAAAACATTTTACTTTTAATGGATGAGAGAAGAAAGCACAAAACAACAAATCTAAAAAGATATAAAGAGCTGAACAGTACAATACGGGGATTATGTAGAACAGCTAAAGAACTCTGGATAACCAAGAATTTCGAGGAAATAGAAGTTGTACAGGAGAAATATAACACCTTTAATAGACAAAAAAAAATGGAATTAACAATTAAAAGTCGAAAACATCAAGTCTCAGTCCTAAGAAATGATACGCATACTTTATAGATTATCGCAAACGAAAATATGATTGAATTACTAAATGACAGAATATTAAAATATCTGGTGTGTTGCGCACAACTTACCGAATTTCTATCAAGTTTTTTTTGGTCTCTGTTTGTGGACCGATTTTGCTCACGGGATCATCCCAAATCACTTTCTCAGCTGATTTCCAAATTTGGCCACGATCCATTCAGCCGATTTCCCGGAATTTTCAATTATGATCACGTGACAAAAAATATTTTAATAAAAGTTGTTCAGAATAAGACTTAAGATGAATAATGTTTCTATAAAATTTTCGTGCGAATGAACGGTACAAAGTTATGCGCAAAACAATAAAATAAGCAAAAACTCCATATTACCATTTTTATTTTTCACAAAAAATATTTATAACAAAATTGTTCAGAATAAATGTTTACACCTTCAATGATTCTTTAAAATCTTCGTACAAATGGACCGGTACAAAATTATAGGCAATTCGTAAGGTGGTTAGAACGCGAGAGGCACTATTCTCCCAAAACGCTCTAACATACCGATATGAAGTTATGAATGTGGACATTTATGCTTGCTTTATAGATTATCACAAAGCGGTAGACTGTGTTATATACGAAAATATGATTTAATTACTAAGTACAGAAGACACCTGAATATCATCGGCAATCTCTATTGGAGTCAGACGGCTCAAATAAAAATAAAACAAACAACATCGGAAGCAATAAATATCAAGTAGGGGGTCCGGAAACGCTGCGACTTATCATCACTCTTATTCAACATTTACTAAGAAACGATATTCAGAGAGGCACTCGAAGATCAAGTATCAAGGTGAATGGGAAGAGAATTGCCAACTTATGATATGTCGATGACACTGTGGTTTTCACAATTGGGCTTCCCGAGCTGCAACAGATGATCGACAGCATAGTACAACACAGCGAGAGATTTGGCATACAAATGAACATCTTTAAGACCAACTCAATGGTATTCTCCAAACCAACAAGGAATATCACTCTAAGCATCAACGGTAACATCGTCGAACAAGTGACTTCAAATAAGTACCTTGGCCCCACAGTAAGCTAACAATGTGATATTAAAAAAGAAATCAAATCACGAATCGAACAAGCCATGAAATCATTCGTAGACAAATTTTATCAGGCCAGGGTTGAACTAAAGACTAGAATGCTGAGATGTTGTGTGTTCCCGGTGCTGTCATACGGATGCGAAAGGTTGACTATAGACCCATCCATGGAGAAAAGACTCGAAGCTTTCGAAATATACCTACATACTGCGCATATCATGGGTACAGAGGGTCACTAACCCCAAAGTCTTTAACCGCTTGAGAAAGGAGCCTGAACTCCCGCTCAAAGTTAAAGAGAGAAAATTCAGTACTTGGGGCATGACATACGGAGAGAATGATTCGAAATTGGTATGGGATAGACATCTTTAGAGCAGCAGTATCAAAGGCAATATTAGCCACATGGATCGCCAACCTTCGCAAGGAGACATTCCAAGAAGAATGTGATATAGTAAAGCTTGTATATATCTGGGGTGGTTAAACTTTTGATCACTTTGGGTGACCTGATAAGAAAAGTAGTAAAGCCAAAACAAGTTTAAATTTAAAATAAACATATATAATACTAATACATATTCAATATCAAGTTCTTTAATATGGGTAAATAATTATTTTTTCTAAAAAAACTATTTAGGTTACAAATAAAACAAGTTATATTATTTTGGTCCTGCGGGCGATCGTTTAGGAATAGTTACGGTCGACGCTTTGGCCACCCCTGGTATTTATAAACCTCAAGACTCAATTACCAATATATAGAGGTTATAGACTTACATCTTGGTATTCGCAGGGCCTCCTATGCTGCCTCCCCCCAAGTAGAGAAGTGGCTAAATGGAAAAGTTGATGTGTTTTGACCGTATCATCAGTATTAGTATATTCCTCAATTCTCAAATTTCTCATATATAATTTGATAACCTAGAAATTCATGATGAATAATCAAGACAACAATATCAAAAACTTGAACAACTAATTTAATTGAAGCAATATCATATTGTGAAATCATTAAAAGAATCTTTAAATTAACTTGTATTATTATTATTAGTTAGATTTTGTATCAATGTTTACTACAACTTGGCTTTTGTATATAAATACCTTATAAATTATTAAATGTGGGATTTGTTTATACTTATGCTTAGAATTTTTAACCCTTTCTCTGCATGCAAAGTAACATACAAGTACAGGAACAAATGGCATTTATGGTTGTTATTTACTATTATAATTATTTCATTTTGTAAATGTAACTATGTCATGTATATTGGGAAATAATTTATTATTTTTCAACATAAATAGCCGAAAATATTTCATTATTTATAAAAGCTCAACCAATTTCATAATTCTCCCCAAGTATTGACAAACCCCATCCTTAATGTTCATTTTTATTGATAATATAATATGCATTTATTTTACATTATAAAACAAGTACTATGAATAAAATAATCATAGAATAAAATAAAATGCATTATACATACTATGACAAACATGGAATATTATCATCTCTAATAAGAATTAAAACCCAGGTCCATGAATGGAGGCAGGCTATACTTAACACTGGGAAACTGTTTTATCTTAGATTTGAATTACTGAATAGTATGATAGCTATGTAGCATTGAATTATATGGCAAATTCATATAATAATTCACATTTAATTTTTATAACCTTAACCAATATATTAGAAAATAGTAATGTATTCTTATTTATTTCAGCATTAAACAACTTTATCCTTTATCTCAGGTTAATAAAAATACATTAGTATACTGGTAATAGTTCTCTATATATTATATAGAACAACATTGTATATAAAGAGCAGACTAGACTATTTACAACATCAATAAATAATAAGTCCGCATTTTATCTTTTACAATTTTGTTCTGTATAATACATTAGCAAATACTCAAATGCACATAACGAAAAAGATAGTTGATCTTTGATCACAGATCTATAAAGATCAGCAAATCACACAACAATGATCAGCAGGTCACAGAATATTTTGAAGAAAATTTGTGTTTGTTATTAATTTGCCTCATAATTTTTGCTCAAATATTACACAATGACCATAACAAAAGGTATGGATGAGTCCTACTACTCCGACAGGTCAATTAGTTTCAAAACATTATCTTCGTTTAATATTATAGGGATTATAACTATAACAAAAATATACATTAAGGGTGGGATTCATCTAAAGCAGACCACACAACTGCAAATATCAGCTGATCACTAGTGATATTTTAAATTAATTTGTAATATATATATATATATATATATATATATATATATATATATATATATAAATTGTTTGTTATAAAAGCACAATACTATTATACTATTCGCCGCATATTACATGCTCTGCTGTTTCTAGTTCTTCATTGCACCCTCTACATAACGGGCTGTTCACCAAACCCATCGTGTGTAGGTGTTTGTTTAGCCGGCAGTGGCCGGTTAGGATGTTAGTCAATAATTTCAGATTAGTTCTAGATAAGTTAAGGCGAGTCGTGGCTGCAATTATACAAGGTTACCTAATTGCTACCTTTGATTGTTTGCAGCCCGGCGTTTCTCGCCATCTTACCTTGTGAAGAGCATGTGTCCTATGCTCTATTATTTTTTTATAGTACCTGCAGAAAGTATTTCATCCTCTTGGGTTGTTAGAGGATGTGAGGATCCCTTCCTGGAAAGTTCATCTGCTATTTCGTTTCCCTTGATGCCCTTATGTCCTTTTATCCAGCAGAGTTCTAGTTTGTTATATTTAGCTAGCTCCTCCAGGATGTGTAGACATGAATATAACTCTTTCGACACAAATGTGTTGGCATTTAGTGCATTTAGAGCTGCTTTGCTGGCGGTCAGTATTTGGATATGTTTATCCTTAATATTCCGTTCAGCTAAAATTTGAACACACTTTAGTATTCCTGTTAATTCCGCTTGGAAGACCGTCGTGAGTCTTCCAAGTGGTGCACTTATCTTGAGATCGAGTTCTGGTGAGAATATTCCATAGCCAGCTCTCGTCTTAGTTTTGGATCCATCAGTATACATGGTTATGTTGGCGCCTTGTGGGATACCATCCATTGTGATGATGGTCTGAAAGTGTTTGACAAAACTGTATTTGGGTATAATTCTGCCGCACTTACCTTCTATGAGGGGGTCTAGTTTGATAGCTTCACTCAGTATGCTCCTGTGTCCAATGATTCTACCTTTATCATGCCACAGGTTGAGTGAAGATAACCTTAATGCTGTTTTTACTGCAGTCTCCCTTATAAGAAGGTCGAGTGGTTGTAGACATAACAGTGCTTCAAGAGCTGCTGTGGGCGTTGTTCTCATAGCGCCGGTGATGGCAAGACACGCCATCCGCTGGATGTGTGATAGTTTTGAGATTGTTGTAACTTGTTTGGTTTTCGACCACCAGACTATTGCACCATATGCGATAGTTGGTCTTATGATCGCATTGGGTGATCTTGGGAGACAGGCCCCATGTTTTACCAACCGCCCTGCGGCATTGCCAGAATGAGATGCAAGCTTTTTGCAGCTTGGATGTTATATGCTCATTCCAGTTCAGTTTTGTATCCATAATTAATCCTAGATATTTTACTTTATCTGTGAGAGTCAGAGATACCTTAAAAAGAGTTGGCATGTTCATGAGCTCGAGTTTCCTCTTCCTCGTAAACAATATCAGCTCTGTCTTTTTTGGGTTAACAGTTAGCGAATGGCTATCGCACCAGTTCTCAACAATCTGTAGGGCACTCTGCATGAGATTACAGAGTACACCTTCAAAACTGGCATAGTATCCTGAGTTGTTTAATTCCAGGAGGAGGCTATCAACTACAAGGTCCCACAAAAGGGGTGAGAGAACTCCACCTTGAGGACAGCCTCTTCCTGCAACTTTTTTTGATGTTACGTCATCTAGTGTTACTTGGATTTTTCTTAGACCAAGCATACTTTTTATCCAGCCCCTCATAGTGGGGTGAATCCCGTGAGATGTTAGAGTATTATCTATACTCTTAAATGTTGTTTTGTCGAAAGCACCTTCAATATCAATAAAGGTGGCAAGCAACGAACTTTTATGCTCCATTGTTTCCTCTATCCTAGAAGTCACGAGATGTAGGGCTGATTCGGTTGAGCGACCTTGTTGTAGGCATGCTGTTTCGGATGTATGGGGTACGTTCTCAGCGGCCAGTCCCTGATTTCACGATCACAGAGCTTTTCTTCAGTAGAAATGAGGTTAGTCTGATGGGCCTGAATGACTTGGCAAGTGTGTAATCTACTTTGCCTGGTTTGGGTATAAAGGTCACTTTGACCTCTCTCCATGTATTGGGTATGTACCTAAAAGCAATGCAACCTTTAAATATATATATACCAATGTCTTTACAATGTAGGTTAACCCCCATTGTAGCAGTGCTGGGAATATTCCATCTAGTCCTGGGGACTTAAAAGAGGAGAAGCTAGATATTGCCCATTCTATTTTAGTTATACTTATCATTTGGTCAGCTAGCAACCAATCTTCCTCATCAGGTAGATGGGCATCGGTTACTATGTTGGGACCTCCAGGTTGATTGCCAGGAAAGTGGGTGTCTAGGAGTACCTCGATAGTTTGGGAGGGTGTTACCGTAAAGGTGCCATCCTCCCGTGTTAGCTAGTTGAGTTGTTGAACAGGGTCTTTAGAGATTACTCTCTTCAGACGAGCAGTTGCTGCTGTGGATTCAATGCCATTGCAGTAGGCTCTCCATGTATTCCTTTGTCGCTTCCTGACTTCACTTTTGAATTGTCTACTGGCTTCCCTAAAGGTTTCCCATAGAACTAAATCATTGCTGTTTTTGGCCTTGTTGAAAGTTTTCCTGGCCTTGGATCGAAGGCAGTTGATCTCTGCACTCCACCAAGGGGGAGCAGAGGCTCTCATGCCCGCCTTTCTCATGGGACAGGAGTCCTCATATGATGAAATCAGTGATTTTTGAAGGTGCTTCACAGAGACCTCCAAATCATCCACTGATTTTGGAATGTTATCTGCTGTATGATACTCCATCCTATCCAATAGGTATCTGCAAAATAGTTATTTATTAGTTTTTTGTGGATTTCTGTAGGACGGTAGTTCACGTGGTTCGAAATCTAGGTCGTAGCGTATCAGTCTGTGATCAGACATAGATACCTGACTTGATACGTGCCAGTTTTTTATTTTGCTTGAGATATTGCCCAGTGTTAGACTGATATCTATTACCTCGGCTCGTTTTTGTGTCACGAACGTTGGTTCGCACCCTCTGTTTAATATCTCTATTTTTGTACTGGTTATGTACTTAATTAGAGCCTTTCCTCTACTGTTGATGTTGCTGCTGCCTCACACCACATGGTGAGCATTAGCAACACATCCGATGATGAGGTCAATCTTTAGTTTATCGCAGTGTTCCACCAGGTTTACCAGTTCTGGGCTGGGAGGTGGTTGGGCTGCGTCGTATGGTAGATACGCAGAGGCTATGTAGATCTCTGCGTCGTCGTCTGTTTTCAGTCTGACAACTGTGAGCTCTGCAGAGCTGAATTGGTGTAGGATTGTACCTGTAACTTTAGAAGAGGTTAAGATACAGGTCCTAGGTTTGTTGCCAGCAGCACTGTATAGCAGGTTGCTGTTATTGTTGCTGAGTCCGCATACCCTATTTTTAACAATCCAGGGTTCTTGGATCAGCGCGATGCTATATTGCATATTCTGTAGATGACAACTTAAATTAGCTGTTGCTACCTTAGAATGCTGCAAATTAATTTGGGTGATTTTTAAAACCAGGCCCATTATATTTTGTTTGCAATGGAGGATATGGATCTGTATCCGGGTTAACATTGCCTGTCTTAGCTGTAGCCTCGACAGGGTCTGTCAACCCAGAGCTTTCCTCTCCCCCATGGGTTTTTACCTTGAGGGTGGCAAATCTGTAATAGATTTTGCCTTCCCTCTTTTTTATCACTGCGATATCACACGAGGGTGCACCGAAGACGAGCAGAACGCCATTTTCTTTGGTCTCCCTATGAAATTCGCACCAATTTTTTAGACAGCGCAGGGTTCTGTGCTGCCAGTCGTTGTAGTATGACCTGGGGCTCGGCTGGCTTCCCTGGTATCCACACTGAAATTTTAGTCAGTTTAGACAGTTGGCCTGCCCTAACAACTACAAGTTTTGCACCTTCCCATAGGGTGGGTGCAGCCTTTATTTGGTTAGTCAGCCAGTCCAAGGACTCCTGATCACCACATGTAATTCGCAGGATCTCTCCTGCGTGCTGCCACTTTTCAAACGTGGGGGTGAAAATTGATGAGCTGGTGATTGTTTCCAGCTCCTCAGATAGCCAACCCTCCAGTTTTGTGGCCTGGTCACTCGTCATTTTCCCCAGATGGTGAAGCGAGTCAATGATAGCTACTCTCAGGTGGCTATTCAGCAGAGCTACGTAGCTTATATTGGGATGTGTTGGCTGATCATACCTTCTCTTGGTATTGCTCTCAGGAGAAGGTGCCATCCGACCTCAACCTTTTTTTAGGTGGGTTCTTGGCAGGTGGCTTCACTGAGGAAGCGCTAGTCCTGTCTGTACCCTCCTGGTTTTTGCCCCTCTCGAGGTTATGTTATAGTGAATAAACGCTAGGGTGCTCAAGTACTTACCCAGGGGTAGCACGAGCAGCCACTAAACACTGTATCACACACTAATTGTTTGAAAAATTACGAGAATTGCGTAAATTTTCTTTAATTTCGGGAGCGGCAAATTTTCCATTTGAGCACGGTGGGTTGCCAACCCAATCTCCTATGCGTTCATACACTAAATGGTCTAAAACCGATATAGGAGATATATAAGTGTGAACTCACCTCTTAGCAATCTACATATCTAGATTTAGATCTTATTAGATCTCGTCAGTGTAGCTCAGCTAGTGAGGATGAATTCACACAATATCTCGAGTGGTTATATACAAAAATAGTACAACTTACCCTCGAAGAGGGAAGTTAAACGCCATCTGCCAAACAGAGATTATTCTTATAGGGGATCTATATATGATAACTGGAAAGCGGAGGGAATCCCCAGTACTAGGAAACCATGGAGAAGCCACGGTAAATAACATGGGCGACTGGCTGGTCCATATGTGTTCGCAAAAAGTAAGTCTGTAAGTTCAGACCGATCTTGTAAAAAGCAGCTTAGGCTGTTACCCACAGCAACCAAATAAACAACTGTTTCAGCGTTGGTATACTCCACGCTTCGCGAACGCTACTGTAATACTGGCTTATGTCAAATGTCACAAATGTGTCAAGAGTGATAGGATAATAACCTGTTTCATTATCTTAACGTCACTTTTGACAAATTTGTGACATTTGACATAAGGCAGTATTTCACTAGCGTTCGCGGAACCTGGGGCATACCACTTATGAAATAGTTGTTTATTTAGTTGCGATGGCTAGCAGGCCAGTCAGCTTTTTTACAAGACCGGTCTGAACTTATGGAATAAACCCCCCTGGAAAGGATAAATAAATAATGTTCTTCGAGATATTCTCAGACCAGAGTATGACCATCATCAAAAGCATAATGACCTACGAAATAGGGGTGTGGCAGATGAACGAAAACCAGAAAAAGCAGCTGCTAGTAGCAAATTGACTTCTGGAGACAATCGGCCAGAGTCTACTGTCAAGATAGGATCAGGAACGAGAATATAAGAGATAGAATACGTGTGCAAATTGACATTATACAAGAAATACAAGAAAACATCTTTACATGTACAAAGACTGCCCGAGGATAGAATATCCAACCAAGTATTGAAATGGACACTCCTGGAGAGACGAAAACGATAGAGACGAACGTGCACCTCGAAGATGAGAATTGAAACTAAGTCTGTCAGTTCAGAGTTGAAGAGAAATTTACAACCTAGAGATTCGAACGAAGGACGTTGTTAAAGTCTACGACAATGGTCCACCAAATATTCAAGCACCCACAGAAAATATCTGAGCTGTTATGCGAAACCCTGATCAAATCAAAAGAATTACCATTTTCACGCAGATCCGAGGAGCATATTTGACAGATTTTGTATTTCATTACTAACCTCAAAGTTTGTACTTTAGATTAACATTAAAATATCACCACTTTGCACAAAATTATTGCGTGTCTCTATAGATTTAAAATGACACCTCTTGTTGGATGACCCTATATACTAGTGCTTAACCATTGATTAAATTATGTTGCATCGAAATAACCGGCGAGTAGTACTTTAACTGTTGATTAATATTCACCAAAAACACAATTCAGCGGCCGCGTGGTAGAGGCGTTGTTCGTCTCGTACTGAGCATTGGGGAGTCTGAGTGAGGCGAATTTTCGCGAATCGTTTTTCACAGTTTTCAGAGGTTTTCTACAAAGTTAAGGATGATTAAACTCCTCTGAGCTTCTCCCTTGATCGGCCAAAAAGCTTCATGGCTGATAGCCCTATAAAGATAGAAGTTTTTTTTTGTTTACTAGAAATAATGAGAACGGAAGAACATTCTTACTCCTGTTCTCAATATTTCTGGTAAACGTTACCACTTAACTAATGGCCCGTTTAGGGACATAATCTTAAAATCATTTGTCAAAATATGTCTATTTTTGCATATAATGAAGCCTTATTTTTTAACAGACGTTTATGAATATGGTTATGCATTTATAAACTTATCTTGATAATATTCACGCAATTGTATGAATTATATGTGTTTCTTATATATAATTTAGAGTTATTTCTTTTTATAACTATTCTAATATACCTATATTTTCTATATAACAAAAAAATACTCGTAACCTGAGTCGAATGTACTTTTACTTTCCGAATCCGGCCGTATAAGGAGCTATTGTTTTCGCGGAAAAAATCGAGTTACTAATTTTGATTTTTCTCCACGTGTCATTGCTTTTCTAGTAGAAAATAGACTATTATTGTGTGTGTGTGTGTGCGAATATTAATTTGTCTATGAACAAAATTCCGGGAAAATGGCAGAATGGATCGCGAACATATTTACAAACTGGCTGAGAAAGCGAGTTGCTGTGTTTTGAGCTAAATCGATTCACATACAGAGAAAATATCTTAACAAAATCGTTTCCAACCAAAGTCACTTTCCTGCCTATTAGTTAATTAGTAATTTTATATACAGTGTCCGCCAAAAAGTTAGACACATATGGAAAATATTTTATTATTAACTTCTCGTAAAATTGTATCTGCTGGCGTATACGAGGTATAACCAAAAATAAAACGGCCTATGAGTGAACTACTCTTGATATTTAAGATATATGAAAACGTTATTTGGAATTATTACTTAGAACTGACAGAAGATTCTATATACGAAATTAGAACCAGGGGGTGTTTTCTCTATAGGAGACAATGTGTCAGAGTATAAAGTTGAGTATGTCAGATAGCGCAGTATTCATTTTCTCCACTATATGATTAGGGTGGTAGAAATGAAAACAAAAATTTCAATTGTCCGTAGTCATTATCGTAATAATTTAATTTGAAGTCAGAACCATTAGTATTATTACTATTATTTATCTAGGATCACAGCCGGCTGTCACATTTTTACATGAATGCAAATTATTTAACATTTCTTACCCCCGTATTCACCAACGTTCCATAAATGTATTAATAGATATTGAGCTCATAAGTATTCGTTGTTATAGGAACAATAAATACATTATCTAGGGAATGTAGTTACTTTAGATTCTCTCCATTGGAAACACTGAATAAGTAAATAAAAGGTGTCATCAAAGCTTCAATCACAAGCGCTATTCAAGATGTTTGACATTTGTTTTGGCAATTTTTTTCACAATAATGTTTTTAATTTATCCACTCATGGGACCTATAAACTTTATGGGATCTAGGTGAATACGGAAATTAGTGTCTATGATTAGAACCACCTATAATGAAATATATTCCTTGTCTTTTCTGGTACGGAGATGGGCTCTGTCACTTGTAAAGTCAATTTAACCTAATATAATCGATAAACAAATCACCTGAATATTTTCACTTTGTCGAAATACGTTGTCTAAATCGTTATAAATCTTTTATAAATAATAATTTTCACTTAAAGTCCATCTTTATAGATGAAAAGGCAAAAGAAAATATTTATATGAAAATGAAAATAAAACAACACAACAAATATTGTCAAATATTGTATAATGATGAAGAATATTGACAAATATTCTCAAATATTCTCAAATATTGTTAAATACTGTCAAATATTGTCAAATATTGTCAAATATTGTCAGATATTGTCAAATATTGTCAAATATTGTCAAATATTGTCAAATATGGTCAAATATTGTTAAATATTGTCAAATATTGACAAATATTGTCAAATATTGTCAAATATTTTCCAATATTGTCACATATTGACAAATATTATCAAATATTATCAAATATTATCAAATATTATCAAATATTATCAAATATTATCAAATATTATCAAATATTATCAAATATTATCAAATATTATCAAATATTATCAAATATTATCAAATATTATCAAATATTATCAAATATTATCAAATATTATCAAATATTATCAAATATTATCAAATATTATCAAATATTATCAAATATTATCAAATATTATCAAATATTATCAGATATTATCAAATATTATCAAATATTATCAAATATTATCAAATATTATCAAATATTATCAAATATTATCAAATATTATCAAATATTATCAAATATTATCAAATATTATCAAATATTATCAAATATTATCAAATATTATCAAATATTATCAAATATTATCAAATATTATCAAATATTATCAAATATTATCAAATATTATCAAATATTATCAAATATTATCAAATATTATCAAATATTATCAAATATTATCAAATATTATCAAATATATATAAACCATCTTTATTGGGCTATCGACCCCCTTGGGGGTCTTTCTGCCTGTTTTGTGTTTACATGTGTACATTTTTTAGTAGTAAAGGATGTAAAAATAAGAAGTTATAAAAGTAAGTTGACTTAAACTTAACAAACTTAAAAAATAAAAATAAAAATAAATATAATATTATCAAATATTATCAAATATTATCAAATATTATCAAATATTATCAAATATTATCAAATATTATCAAATATTATCAAATATTATCAAATATTATCAAATATTATCAAATATTATCAAATATTATCAAATATTATCAAATATTATCAAATATTATCAAATATTATCAAATATTATCAAATATTATCAAATATTATCAAATATTATCAAATATTATCAAATATTATCAAATATTATCAAATATTATCAAATATTATCAAATATTATGAACTATTATTAAATATTATCAAATATTATCAAATATTATCAAATATTATCAAATGTTATCAAATATTATCAAATATTATCAAATATTATCAAATATTATCAAATATTATCAAATATTATCAAATATTATCAAATATTATCAAATATTATCAAATATTATCAAATATTATCAAATATTATCAAATATTATCAAATATTATCAAATATTATCAAATATTATCAAATATTATCAAATATTATCAAATATTATCAAATATTATCAAATATTATCAAATATTATCAAATATTATCAAATATTATCAAATATTATCAAATATTATCAAATATTATCAAATATTATCAAATATTATCAAATATTGTCAAAAATTATCAAACATCCGTCAATATTGGAATTGATAGATGTTGTCAAATATTAACGAATAATGACCAATATTGAGACATATAAAATACAATACAATGTAATATGTGACAATATTTGACAAAAATTAAAATGTCAACAAATTCTGAAATGTTAAGTGTACAAGATCACAACATCAAAAAGTATAAAATGTATAAAAAGTGAAAATTGTCAATGTAAATTCGTAAATTCGAGTGCAGCCCACACCAGATATTTATTTTAAAATTGACACAGGTAAAGTGTCATTTCTATCAGAGAATATATTATTTAATTTATAATAAAATAGTCGAAATAATTAATTAGAATTTTATAGAAAATTTTGTTTCATATTTGTTTTCAAAATTGGGGAAAAATCACGGATAGTAAACAAGCAGTGAATTTATATGCTCATTTAGCGTTTCAGGGAACGTCTTCTACAGCTATTCTGCAATTGGTTAAGAACATTTTAAGACATGAATTATTTTTACTTTCCGAATACATCACGGATGTAAAGGAAGGTATTGTTTTACCGAAAACGTGTTCACGTTTTCAAACTAAGATTGAGGAAATATGCGATAACTTTCCGGGAAAAAAATTACACCAGAAGGAGGGTATTGTTGCCGTGTTCCATTCGGCAAAAAATTCAATTTTCGTTACGTTTTATACCCAAAATAGTCGAAATAAACCCGATTTTTGCGATGTCTGTGTGTGGTATGTATGTCTGTCAGTCAGTCTATCTGTCTGTCTGTGAACAAAATTCCGGGAAAACGACACAACAGATTGCGACCAAATTTGGCAAATATCTGCGGACACTATCCAGGACGATCCAGTGAAAAGTTGAGCACAATCGGTTCACTAACAGCGAAGGAATCACAATCAACACGACTCGCGGAGCATAATTGAACGCTGTGCCGGACAATTTAACGCTCACGGTGAAAAAAACAATAGATCGCGATCAAATTTGGAAATCGGGTGAGAACCCGCGTTCCGGCGACCCCGTGAAAATATGAACAAGATCGGTTCACTATTGCGCATATCACAAATAATAATAATAATAATATACGTGACGTCAGCGTGACGTCAGCGGGCGTGGCGTAAATCAAGCGCGGAATAGCGAAAATTGTCGCATCTTAAATGTAGTAAGGTATTGAAAATATACATTAATAATTACATTACATTTTCATGTGAAACATGTGAAATGTGAAAATGTGAAAGTGCCTAAATGTAAATATGTGAAAATTTCAAAATGTTAAAATGTGAGAATGTCAATATGTTAAATTGTCAGAATGCCAAAAAGATAAAAAATCAAAATGTCAAAACGTGAAAATGTCAAAATTTCACTTTTCAAAAAAAGTAAAAAATAAATCAGAAATGTCAGAAAACTCACAACTCACTCTCACACTCTCTCTCGCACTCTCGCACTCTCGCACTCTCGCACTCGCACTCACACACTCTCTCGCACTCTCGCACTCGCATTCGCACTCACACACTCTCTCACACTCTCGCAGTCGCACTTGCACTCACACTCGCACTCGCACTTACACTCGCACTCACACTCACACTCACACACTCTCTCGCACTCACACTCCATTAATTCGGTCCACCGGGATTCGATCCTCCTATGTTCGTTTTACAAGCCCAGCGACTTAATGCCTGGGCTACGGCGGTTATGGTACGTGTAGTATGAAATGTGTGTAATGAACCTCAATATAAGTATTTTTTTAAAGTCGAATATGTCAAAAAAAGTCAAAAATGTCAAATAAGTAAAAAATGTCAAAAATAATAAATATGTAAAAAAATCAAAAACATCAAAAAAAAATCATAAAAATGTCCAAAAGTTGAATATGTCGAAAATCTTATACAAAATTAAATAGGTCATGTAATTCGGAAACTCGTGTGGTGCCCACACCAGATATTTATCCTTGTAATATAAAAACACACACAATGTGTTTTGTGGTGTCATTACGCATATCTACTATTTATAAACTTTTTGGCATATTAAACTCGAAAATAACTATATCAAATAATTGTGTTACAAAAATACTGTAATTCCCTTTATAATTTACTTGAATGCATAAATAAATAGTCATATAGTGTTTTGTGTTGTCATTGCAAGATTTGTGAGTTTGAATTCCAATCGAGGGTGGTATCTATTTTATTATAAAACTCAAAAGTTATTTTGTATTTTAATTATTTTGAATGTATTGTAATCTGTAAAGTAAGGATTTGTTTTTATAAAAGTATTATCTTTTAACTTTATTTTTTCTGTAATTTACTACTTATTTTCATACTAATGATGTTTGTATATATAAAACTAGCACAGTATACAATTTAAGGTGGGTTTATGCAGACATAAAATAATAAATAATCAATTAAATGAACGAATCAGTGGATATAAGGAATATTTTGTATTATTTATGCTCTCAAAACAATTATATTATAATATTCACTTGCTAATTTATTCTTAGTACATATTTTGTCACTAGAAATACTAGTTTGGGAAATAATGCGCTTTGAAATTTACTCCGTATTTATTATTCCCCTTAATATTATTTATAGTAAAAAATAAGTACAAACAACTAATTAACAAATGAATATTTTTATTTTGTGAGCATAAATAATACTAAATATTTCCACTGATTCGTTCTCCCTATTTTATTATTTTATGTCAGTATACACCCACCCTTAACTATTAGCTTTACATTTGCTGTTATTTACTACTTATTACCATAATAATAATAATGTATTGTGTGTATACACAAAAGTAGCACTGCATTTACATGTGATTTACAGAAACTCCTAGCAGACACAAAATAACTCCACAATGTTGACACATACAATTTTCATTTAGCCATATCACGGTTTCTATATATTAAATCTCGTATAATGTAGTAACTTATATCATTACAAATCTAAAAAAATATATAGTTTTAATATCCGCCGCACACAAGCTGCATTACTGCACGATAACAATTCAAAGTGACTGTGATATCTCGGTGTTTCTGTCATAACCATAATTAAACTGTTGTTACGCGCGCATCCACTTCACATGACGGCTGGCCAGTGGCGTATCATAGGATTTTCAATTAAAACACCATTTATTATAAAAGTAGATTTTGTTAAACAAATAAATGCTGTATTGTATCTAATGTATTACTTTCTGAATACATCACTGATGTAAATGAAGGTATTGTTTTACCGAAAACGTGTTCACGTTTTCAAACTAAGATTGTGGAAATATGCGGGAAAATAATTACACCAGAAGAAAGGTATTGTTGCCGTGTAACATTTAGCAAAAACAAATTCAATTTTCGTACGTTTTATGCCCAAAATAGTCGAAATAAACCCGATTTTTGCGATGTCTGTGTGTGGTATGTATGTCTGTCAGTCAGTCTGTCTGTCTGTCTGTGAACAACATTCCGGGAAAACGACACAACAGATTGCGACCAAATTTGGCAAATATCTGCGGACACTACCCAGGACGATCCAGTGAAAATTTGAGCACAATCGGTTCACTAACAGCGAAGGAATCAAAATCAACACGACGCGCGGAGCATAATTAGGCGCTGTGCCGGACCATTTAACACTCACGGTGGGAAAACGGCACAACAGATCACGACCAAATTTGGAAATCGGGTGAGAGCCCGCGCTTCGGCGACCCTGTGAAAATTTGAGCAATATCGGTTCACTAAAACAGAAGATTTCTCAATAATAGCGATTACCTATTGCGCATATCACAAATAATGAATAATATACCTGACGTCAGCGTGACATCAGCGGGCGTGGCGTAAATCAAGCGCGGAATTAGCGAAAATTGTCGCATCTTAAATGTAAGGTATTGAAAATATACATTAATAATTACATTACATTTTCAGGTGAAACTGTGATCATTTGAAAATGTGAAAATGCCTAAATGTAAACATGTGAAAATTTCAAAATGTAAAAATGTCAAAATGTCAAAATGCCAAAATGTTAAAATGTCAGAATGTCAATATGTTAAAATGTTAGAATGCCAAAAAGATAAAAAGTCAAAATGTCAAAACGTGAAAATGTCAAAATATCACGTGTCAAGAATTTCAAAGAAAGTAAAAAATAAATCAGAAATGTTAAAAATGTAACAAAAATAAAAAAACGTCAAAAAATCAACAAAGTAAAAAAGGTCAAAAGAAGCCAAAAATATTAAAAAAGCCAAAAAAACTAACAAAAAAGTCAAAAAAGTACAAAAAAGTTAAAAAATAATGTCAACAATATTAAATATGTCAGAAAATGTCAAAAACGTCAAAAAAGAGTTTAAAAACAGTAAAAATGTCAAAAAAAGTAAAAAAAATGTCATAAAAGTCAAAATATTAAAAAATTTAAAAAAAACCCAATAGTTGAAAATGTCGAAAATGTTGTACAACATGAAATAGATCATGTAATTCGGAAAGTCGTGTGGTGCCCACACCAGATATTTTTAATTTGATAATGAATTCTAAAATTTTTCAAGAATGTTAAAAAAAAGTAGCAAAAGTTGAGAATGTCGAAAATGTTAAAAAGCGAATAATTTAATCGATGATTCTCAAATACGACGAATACAAACCCAAAGTTGAAAAGAAGGTTTATGCGATTTATACATACCAATCTTCTGGGTGTCGTCCACGTATTTGGTGGGCCCATTCCAGACTTCGCCCTTGTTCTTATCCACGGGTAAACGCATAAAATCATTAGACGGATAATATTATTTTCTCGATTTTCTCGAACGCTACGAATTCGTTGTTGAAAATGTCTCTCTGACCAGTCACTTATAACACTAGAACACTAACGACTTATTTAATCGCTTGTGCACGGAAAGCAGTGAATTAAACACAAACACATAATTAAACTGGTGGTTTATTTTCAATGTGTAATGCTACCACCCACAGCTGAGGCGGCCGAATTATGGCCTAGACTCTATAGCGCACGTGCGATAATCTCCTACTCCCGGATTCGTCTTTTGGTACTGTTTACGAGCTTGCAAAAATCTATTGGGTTTAGACAATGGTACAGGAAATATAAATTTAAATCTTTACAGAACTAAATTAACAGTACAATTGCAAGTTTGTAGACTTTTGCAAAGGGCTTGTTAAGTATATGTAAATTAACTAGAGAAATTGTCTCTCTGTATCGATTGCATTTATTGCGGAAAACCAATACAAGTAACAATAAGTCAAGCAAAAAAATGTAATGATAATCTTACAAACTTGTTATTATAAGTATTTAATTAACGAATTTATAAATTTACAATAAATCTGAAGAAAATAATAATAGATAACACAATAATTATTTGTCAAAATGCATCCATTAAAAGGTTAAAAAACATACATTAAAAACATACTAGCCTATACAGAATATAAATTAAGTTTTTTTTATATTGGAATGGGAATGGGAAAAATATGTATTACTAGATGGTCTTGTAGAGCTGATGTGTTTAAGGCAATTCGCATTGAGTCAATCAAATGAAAAATGTTCCAATTAATATATCTCGAGATACTAGATCTAAGAAATGTTCTGTAGAAGCGGAATCACGAGAAATAGCGAATAAAATTTAATAACTACTAGAAGATCCCACTATGCCAATTTCGTTTGCGGCGAATATATTTGACAGTTTGTTTAATTACGTTAATAATTTAAGAAGTTAATTAAGACAAGATACATATTTTGATATGTGCTTTTATTTTGGAGATATATATATATATATATATATATATATATATATATATATATATATATAATAATAATAATACAATTGAGATTAACGGTTCGAGTTGACTTCTTCAAGAAACTAAGTTAGGTACTCCCAACCTAGTTGTCAGGATCTCTTCATTCAAATCAAACAAGAGTTTTTTCCTGTTTTTCAAAACCCAGTTAGAGAAAAATTGGGCTATAGAAAATATACCTGAAGACAGGATTCCGTCCTTAGATCATAAATTATGTGAGGAAATATTCGAAACCACTGCAAAAACTCCTAAAATAATGGAATGCGTATAGCTACACGTTAAATAATTTAAAGAATTTGAAGATTCCTCGTCATATCATTCGCTCTGAGATCGCGAGTGTGAAACTTTTCAGATGCTTCTCAGCCCGTATGCTTGCATATATTTGTATATATTTGTAAGTATTAGTACAACGGAAATCGTTAAGGTTTATTTATTATGTTCAAAGACAAACTTATATTAAATAAAAACTATGACAACTCCAAGATTAGATTTATCAGCGGAATTATCAGCTAAAGTTAGAGCATCATTAAAAGTTGATTTTGATTGTTGTATGCATTGGTCTGATTCTTCCATTGCCTTGCACTGGATAAAGCGAATCAAACTTATTTCAAGTATTTTTTGAGAATAGAGTTTCTAAAATTATCTCATTAACAGAAAATTAGGCATAGCGTAATGCGCATAAAGGATAATCCTGTAGATTTATTATTAAGAGGGTTAATGTCTGGAGACCTCTGTAGCATGGACCTACGTCGTTGGGAAAGCCAAGCGATGAGTTGCCCAACTCGCTTCCGAATATTAAAGGTGAAATTCCATTAAATGCAAAATTAAATACATACGGTTTTTGTTACAAGAGACACTTCAAAGTTTTCCTTTGCTCGATATTCCAAATTTGGTAGCATTTGGTGCATTGCATTTTTCCGTAGATTTCATTTCTAATTGTTTTAAAATGAGGAAAAAACAAAAGGGTAATCTTACGTTAATGAAATTAAAAGAGGCTGAATTGAATTTAGTAAGACACACAAAAAGAATGTTTCCCGTCAGAAATAAAAAAGGACAGCAGAGGACAAATAGTTAAGGCATACGTTTATGTATTTATCAGTAAAGCAGTAAAGGTGGTCGATATAGAATTAGTTACAGACCTCAGAACTAAAGCGTTTATACTCACCTTGCGTCGATTTGCCTCTACACAGTAAAAAAACCAGGAAAAATATATTCAGACAATGGGCAAAACTTTGTAGGTACGAAGACAGAACTTATCTAAATTTCTAAATATAACTGAAGTAGCTACGGCGCAGGAAGAACTTGAATGGCACTTCATCGCACCCCAATCTCCACATCTTGGTGGATTATGGGAAGCAGGTGTACGTAGCACTAACTATCACATAGCACGGGTACTGGGTGATGCAAAATTCACATATGAAGAGTTTAATTCGGTATTAATTCAAATTGAGGGTATCTTGAATTCACGGCCCTTGACCAGCCTATATAAGCGCTAACCTCACAGCACTTTTTAATTGGTCTAAAGCTCAACAAGGATCAACAGGCAGGATCCACATCCCAGAAAATAGGCTGTCCCACTGAAAGAAGCTGCAATATAGTACAACATTCTATATTCTATAAGTACGTGGTCAATATTATTATTTGTTATAAAATAAGTTTCTGGGCCAACAAGACCGTAGTTTGTATTACCTTCCATACATAGTATACCTGGTGCTTAGCTTTCTGAAAACTAGAGGTTTGGTTGAGATGTCGAGATGGATAATTTTTTATAGTTTCACTGGATACAATTTTCTTATATTGTCTATTGTACAAAAATAGTTATTTGTTATTTAACTATTGTGTTATTTTACTTATTAATTTTAAAATAAAAATTACTTTTTCAGAAATACTAAGAGAAAACAATCGATAGAATGTTCAAACTTATAGAAATTATTATGATGTTTAGGAATAGTGGTAGAAGAGGTAGAGTGGAAGAGCTGAAATGGAAGGAAAGTATGATTGAGTGAGTGAATGTCTTTAAATATTTGGACTTTTGGTTTGACGGAGGAGGATTTAGGGTGCATGTGGAATATATGCAGGCGAAAGCGAGAATGGTTTGGGGGACATCGAGAAGAAAATGGGAGAGTTTGTGGGGAGGTAGCCTCGTAATGGCGTGTAAGATCTGGGATGCGTGTGTAAAACCGATACTGTTTTATGGAGTGGAAGTGTGAGGATTGCGTGAGTGGGATATGATAGAGAGAGAGCAAGGTTTGTTCCTGAAGAGTCTGCTAGGTCTCGAAAGGTCTACACCGAGAGCAATGCTGTTGCAGGAGACGAACCGTATGAGTGAGGGTGGTGAAGTTTGAAGAAAGATTGCATGAATTGGGTGAGGAAAGACTGGTGCGGGAGGTATAGATGAGGTGTAAGAGTAGGACAGAGAGTAGATGGAGAAAGGATAGAGGAAGGATGTATGAAGGAGTGGGTATGTCTGCGATGTGGGTAGAGGAGAAGTTGAGAGAAGTGGGAAGCCTAGGAACCGAGGTAAGAGAGAGATTGAGGGATATTGAGTGGCAAGAAAGGCAGGTGAGAATGACTGAGAGCTCCTACAACCCTGGCTACGTAGAGTGGCAAGTGCTTGGGAAACTCCCGAGTTACTTAGCCAGGGGTGAGTGGAGCAGGAAAGACGAAGTATACATGGCGAGAGCGAGGTGTGGGTCAGACGAGAGAGAGTGGAAAGTGTGTATGGGTTTGGGGTACACCGCGTGTGCGCTGTGTAGTAGGGGAAGCGACACGTGGTGGCATCTTAGCGAAGAATGTGAGGTTGTGAAAGCAGAGTGGGTGGGAGACTGCAGAAAACTGAATGAATGGTTAAGCGAGTATGGGGAAGGCGTGAAAATCTGCAGGAGGCTGACGTGGGAGAGGAAAGTGGCGAGGGCAGAGGGTTATGTATAATGTTAATTTGTAATTTTTGCCGAGGGTTATTTTTATTTCTATTTGTATTTTTATTTTCATGTATTTTTGTTGTGGTTGAGTTTTTTTGTAAAGAAAATGCCAATAAAGGTCCTTTTTTAGAAATTATAAAATAATTGCTGACAATAACTTTATAACAACATTACCTAAATTCCCATAATCTACCAGAGGGATTAAAGCATGAACTGCTGTTAAACAATAAATTTACTTTGCGTATATGGCATAAATAATACATTTGCCAAACCAGAACAGATATCTTATCTAAATTCTATTCTATATGTTAATTTATTGTGCAGTCAAATCTTTTAAGATTTTGCAGAAGTTGGAAATTATATATTGTTTAAATATTGTGTTTATGGTTATTTTTTAAAATTAATTTATTATTATTTATTTACAATATTTAATATTAAGAGTAATTCCAAATTATTATGGGTATTTATATACTAACTCAAACAAAATACTTCAGGTGTCATATAACAATGGTTCACACCATACTGTGAGCACTAAAGAAAGACATTATTGAAAGCTATAAATGTTATTGCTTACAATAATATGATACGGTCTTTTGATGCGAATTACCAATGAGGAAACCAAAAAAATGTAATTCGCATAATCTCTTTATGGCATACAAGGATTATAAAACTGGACATCGGCGTATTTATATAATTCATATCCGATACTGTAGTATACAAAAGTATTTAAAACCGCTCCAGGTAGTATAATAAACCAAAATATGCGTGCATACCGTCAGGTAGGAAAAGAAAAGAAATTACTTTCTAGTATAAACAATGCTCAATAAATTATGACCTGTGGCAAAAATTCTTAAAATATTGCTTGCTAGATTTTTAACACTTTAGACAATATTAGGGACTAGAAACGAATAATATTTTTGCGTTTTTGATCGGAACGAACATTTTCCCTTTTTTCTTAACCTATGTAATAATGTACATCCGTTTCAAATTAGCTACTTATATAAAAGAGAATTTAGTACTATATGAACAGTTCTATATAGGATTCTATGCATATGTCGCATAAATTGTATACTTCATCGCCCGCACAGTATCGTTTTATTAGTGTAATATAAGTTTATTCATTTTATAATTATCAACTTCCATTGAAGTATGGAAAAGTTAAAATATTAAAAACTGGGCAAGCAAAAGCTTCTAAAGCGCAAGACATAAAAAAAACGTTATTGTGGGAAAAAGTTAAAAGTTAAGTAGGACCTTTAAAGTAAGTACCTAAATCTATAATAATACATTCACTTTACTACGATAATTGATCAAGTAAATTGAGTTAGTTACATTTTTAAACCATTACTGATATATTATATAGTACACCGAAATGTTGCATCAAAGTTCATGAACCATCAGTATCGCCGAAACTCCTACAAGTCGACAATGATATCTTTATAATCGTCTTCATCTGCAATCACAAGATGCCTTACACTCGGTTCATGTAGTAGTTATACATGTATCAATTCTTTCGATAATAATTAATATTGGTATGTAATAATGGATCATTTATACGTAAAACTGTATTTATTTCCAGATTACACCAGAAAAAATTAAAAAGATTTCAACGAAAACCGTTGGTCAATTTAACAATATGACTTATATAATAAATATAATAAAATAATAATAATAATCACCGCCGTAATAGACTAACGGCATCAATGTTTGGTTCAATATATAGAAGAACATACACTATATCCATTATTTGTCTATCAATTCTGTTGAATATGGCAAATTATACGAATCTATAGCAAAAAGAATGTTTGAAACAAAATGTAATATAAAAGCCAACGATGCTGGACTTTTCATTTATCCTCAATATAATTGCTTGGCTGCTTCGTCCGATGCACGATACCAATATAATAATTTATATTGATTATTTATACTTCTTTTTTAAATTTTAGAATTGATAGGAGAAAATGAAATAATTATTATTATATATTTTTATGTCGGAGCGAGTGTATAGTATACATGCAGGGCGATGTATAATTTAGATATATCACATATCTTTATGTTTTATTACTAATAACAATTAGTATGGTCAGGTACTTGGTCCGGTAAATCCAGGGCGTGCTCTTTGGAGGACATTATTCGATACACAATAAATAATAAGTCCGTCGCCACAATCAACTAACACATTTTAATAACAACTGAGTAACTAAGTAACTAACTTAAAGCACTAATTATACAATAACTAATAATTATCTTGAGAAAGCAGTCCCGGCCGACGCCAACGCTCGGTATTTCCATACCGACGCGCTATGTCAACTGATTCTGCTCAGACCCCCATCGAGGGTAAGATCTCAAGTACAGACAGTACACGACTAATCAGACGCTGCGCAATGCACCCTTGTGCTATCATTATGGCTTGAAAACGATTATTGTAATCAAGCGCCGAAATATATATTCAATATTTCAAGTGCAATTGGAATGCATAGATAGAGAATGGTGCTTTTTTATTGTTTTCATCAATCCCGATGTAGACATATTTATTGAAAAAAACAGAAAAGATAAAGGATTTTGGCAGCAACACACCAAAGTTGATTAGGTTTTACACCAATGAAATTTTACCAGAAATTATTTAAAAAAGAATACCAAAAAAATTGAAAAGTGTCGATACTATATTTATATAATATAATATTTATATATAATATTATTAGTCTAGAGCAGAATTTATAATAAATTATTATCGCACTTAGTTTCTCTCATTATGCACCTAGTAACCGAGTCAAATGTTACATTCTTTTTACATGAATGCTATATTTTCATTTTCATTTATGATGAAATTTATAAATACGTCACGGGCTATTCAAATAGTGTCGTTATTATGAATAATTATAGTTTTTATTTATTACTACTGCTCCTTAATTACTTAAAATGGCTAGTGTATTTTAAAGTTACACACAATTTGCTTATATGTATATCAAATATTGAGTTTCCGTGCTGGGCAGTGTATTTCTTGAGCTTTATTTATTCTATAATACTAAGTAATCGTACCATAAATCAGCTAGTAAGTAATTGCAATTGTTGAAAGCTCTTACTCACTGATTCTTAAAGTTTATTATAAATCCAACTTCAGACATTCGTCGGTGGGTCATTGTAAGATTCTGACCAATGATTTTCCGAGTATGCTATGTTGTCGTATACATTTTTATAAACCTTTCGGTTTATTTATGGAACTTTTAGTAATATTTCGGTATATGCCAAAGGCGGCAAAATTTACGATCAGGGCCGTTTTTCATTAGTTCTTATCTATAGCCACAGTTTGCCGACCAAACTGCGGTTCGATCTAAACAAAATATTAAAATTCTGCTAAATATAATTTAATTAATTAAACAGTATTTTATTGTTGCTAATATAAATATGATTTAGACAATATTTTATTTGTTGCTAATATTGAATTTAAAATACCCGACGGAAGTTTAATATACATATTAACCGTCGGGCGCAATATTATTTTAACAAGGACGGGCGCAATGCACATGAGGGGCCACGGCTAAACCAAATATTTTTTTTTACTATTCTACATCATAAGAGGCCATAGCTGAACATGGATTACAAAAATACTGCATGTTTCAAGTAAATCGAACCTAGATAGTATAATAAATGCGGCCTGTGCCTGAGAGATCAATGCGCCCGACGGAAGGTTGAAAAAAATATGGCTATTGCTTTTTTTTTTAATATTTTTGAGGATACATTTGGCTCTTCCGCCTCAAAAGTTTGTCGACCTAGGCTCACGAGGCCATGGCCTAGGACTAACTGAAACTAAAGGGACGGTCGCCGGATTTAATTAAAAATAAAATCCATCTTAATACGGCCCAATGTTCCATGCCCAAAGCATAATGGCTTTTCGCCGTGCAAGGTTGAAGCTCAGAAGGTATTTATATTAACTTCACATGAAACCTCTGACAACTGTGAAACTTGATGGGCGAACTATACCCATTTTGCCATTTGCGCAAAAGGAAATCGGTATTATCGAGATATCTTCTGTTTTAGTTGACCGATTGCTCACATCGTCGTCCGAGCGAGAGGTATGAGCCTATTTCTAAATTTGATCGCGATCCGTCATGCCGATTTCCCGCCGTGAGTGTTTTCCCCGGTCTATGTCTATGCCGGTCCCACCCAGCTATGCGCAGTGCATCGTGTTACCAATCTTCCTTATAGTGTAGTTTTTTCACCGGAAAGTTATCGCATTAGTTAGAACACGTGAATGCGTTGTCGGTAAAACAATACCTTCCTTTACCTCAGTGATGTATTCGGAAAGTAAAAATATAATGGGATATTTGTGATTTGAAATCATGATTGGCGGCTTACCAACGGACAGGTTTAAAAATTGTTGCACGAATCAGATACGGTACAAAAGTGAGACCAATTTTGGCCATAGTTATTTAGTAAAGCATCTTCTGTTATGTTTCTGAAATATTCTCTAAATGCCTGTGCTACATTAATTGAATCTGATATTTCTGTGCCTTCTTTATCCAGTATAATGATATTATATGCCTTTGCGTCCTAGTTTCGTGTTGACGATATCACATATTTTTTGGGTTTCTTGTCGGCTATAAAAATAATATTACAATTGTGTAATTGTCTTTTATTGTTTATCATTATTTTATATTCTTTTTTCTTAATGTTATATACAACAGTGTTCTTAGTATTAGTTAGAAGCCATAAACATTCCTTTAGGTGCCTATTAGTATTAATGATTTCATTATCAAACCATGTATTATCTGTTCTTAGTTTGTTGCCTTTGTTACAGTGGCGTAGCGAGGTTAACTCGCGCCCGGGGCACAATACCTTTTTAGCGCCCCCCCATTCGAAAACTATACAGTCTACCTTACAAAGATGAAGAATCCAAAAATAAAAATTATAGGATATGATGGAAACCAAAATGAAACGGAAATTGAAGATTGTATAATTAACCAAAACGAATTTATTGAAGAAGACGACTTCCTAAAAATAACATATATATATATATATATATATATATATATATATATAAAAAAGAAAAGACAGGGACTCTACAATTTATGGAGAATGCTCTGCAAAGTTATTCCACAAGTTTATGCAAAACAAAAAGATATATATTGGATGGAGAAGATATCCTATCTACGAGGAAATTAGTGTACCACCATGTGCTAATTGTCAAGAATTCTACCACAAAACCAGCAACTGTACCAATAAATTAGTGTGTCCATTTTGTGCAGGAGAGCACAAACTACCCGATTGTCCGAAATCATATAAAAAATGTAATAACTGTGTACAAGCGAATTTAAAATTCAATAATTCAAAACACGATACATCTCACAAAACATGGACCAATGTTGCCCAACTTATCTACTACAAATTCAAAACCAAAAAAAACAAGATTAATTATGGCGACTAATAATCTACTAGACATATTACATAACATAAAGGAAAAGGAAACCGAAACCGAAAATGAATATGTGGGCAGTAATAATATAAGCAAACTCTGCATAAATAACAATGAAATGCTTACAATACTACATGTAAATATTAGAAGTGTCTCCAAAAATTTTGATGAACTGTTGGTTTTGGTAAACGGGCAACAACTCAATTGTGAGGTAATAGTCTTAAGTGAATGCTGGCGTATACAATCAACAAATAATTTTAATATACCAGGTTATGAATTTTTTTATAACAACGGGAACTTAAACAAAAATGACGGCGTCATTGTATTTGTTAAAACAGAAATAACCGGACATTTTCAACTATACACGCTTGACAAAACAAAAATTGTAATTAGCATATTAAGTTTTAAATATGGTGAAAAATCATATAGGTTAACTGCAATTTACAGATCACTAAATACAATTAAAGCAGATTTTATTGAAGATCTAGACAAATATATTATCGAAACAGTCACAAATGAAAATGAAATACTAATTGGGGATATAAATATTGATTTATGTGATAGATTCGATAGAATAGTCAATAATTACAGCGGTATGCTTTCACAGCACGGGTTTCTTTCCTACATTAACTCACCTACACGTATAGGCCAGAGCAGGGGATCATGTTTAGATCATATCTACATGAAATTAAAAAAGCGATACATTAAAGCAAAAGCGTATATTTTAAATTCATTTATAACCGATCATAACCCAGTGGTTCTTTGTATAGAAAATAATCACAAAAATGAAGATAAACGACTGGGGACTCCTCATAAAAAAAACGAACTTTGCAGAATTTAATATCAAAACAAAGCTGGAAAAATATTTTCAATTCAACTAACCCCAACTACATAACGAATCTTTTTACCAATAAAGTCAAAAATATTTTGGAAAATTCAAATATAACCGTACCCAAATCTAAAAATAATAAGAGAAAGAACTGGATAACAGAGAAGAAGAAATACTAACTTCAATACATAATAGAGGTCTCATGAATAAACAACTAAATAATAAACATAATGAGGAACTAGAGAGAATATATAAAAAATATCGTAACGAACTCAATAAAACTATTGCATCAGTAAAACAACAATACTATGTAAAGAAACTTCAAAATAACGTCAACAATACTAAAAATATGTATGACATAATAAATGAAGCGTCGCTCAAAGCATATCAAACAAGAAAAAAATCATAATTATACGAAATCACAATCAAGAAGAATTTCAGAGTAGTAAGTAAACAAATGACTAATTACTGCAGCGCTTTCTTCAATAACGTAGGTAATAAATTATCGGATGCAATAATAATTCCATCTAATCGCTTATATTCCATAAATAAAACAAAAAATTACAGATCAATGATGCTTACCCCAGTAAGTGAAAATGAAATAATCGAGCACATCTCAAAATTAAAATCAAATAGTTCATCTTGACCTGACGGAATACCGGTAAAATTTATAAATCAATTTCATATGCATCTAGTAACTCCTTTAAAACATATAATAAATACCATATTTAACACCGGCCAGGTTCCAGATTATTTTAAAATGTTAATTATAACACCAATTCACAAAAAAGGAGACCCACCAAACATCAACAATTATAGACCAATAAATCTACTAAATAACTTCGCGAAAATTTTGAGAAATGCCTTAAAAAAAGACTATTATCGTTTACCACCAAATATAATATTATAGCCAATAATCAATATGGCTTCAAGTGCGGATACAGTACCCAAGATGCATTCCACCATCTCACAAGTGATATCACTAGTCTTCTAAATAAAGGCAGACCTTGTATAGCGGTCTTCCTAGATCTGGCAAAGGCATTTGATACTATACCTCACAATATTCTGCTTCAAGAATTGGAAAGATATGGAGTCAGAGGGTTGGTGTATGATCTCATTGCTAGTTAGTTAGAAAATAGGCAGCAATGCGTGAGACTGGGCGATACAACAAGCGACCCATTATTATCTAGTGTGGGGGTTCCACAGGGTACGGTATTAGGTTCTATTCTATTTACCTTATACATAAATTCATTAACGAAGCTTGAAATTGACGGCACAATAATTTCTTATGCGGATGATACAGCATTAGTTTTTAATAATACAACATGGGAAAACACAAAAAAGCAACAATTCAGGGGTTCAATATGGTCACAAATTGGCTGAATCATAATAAACTCTCTCTAAATATTCTCAAAACTAAATACATTGTTTTTTCGCTAACAGCTGCAAATCGGCCAAAATTTACGAGTATAACATTTGGAAAAGACATTACTATAAATGAAGTACCGCATATTAAATATTTAGGTCTTATTATTGATAAACACCTAAAATGGGATCAGTACGTTAATAAATTAACTATAAACTTAAGAAAACGTATTCGTAAATTCTATCTCATACGTAATATATTCAAGGAAAATACATTATTATTAATAAACAAAAGGCTAGTTGAGTCTACACTAAGGTATGGAATTGTAGTATGGGGAGGCTAACAATGCAAACAAAGCCTGTATGTATTTTGAAGGTAATATTTAAATACAATAAATCACACGCAACGAAAGATATCTATAACCATAAAATTACCGACATTCGAACCATTTATATACACAATATATGTGTCTATATGCACCAAAATAAAAGACTGCAACAAAATATCAGCCATGACTACAAGACAAAAAGTAAATATAATCAAAACATAAAGATACCACTGAGCAGAAGAAACATTAATTTAATATCCTTCAACTACATTGCTCCAAAATGTTATAATATATTGCCGCCAGAAATAAAAAACATAAGCAAAATTAAATTCTTTAAATTAAGGTGTCACACTTTTATAGTGGATAATATAAACATTTTTAAAAATAGTATGTACAAACAATAACGTACTAACAATATTGTATTTTTCCAAATTAACCAGGACTATGCTATGTGCTTATTTTATGTATATGTTTTCGAAATAACAAAATGTAAATTATTTTGAATCAGGGTACATAAAAGTACTACGTACTTAGGTGCAATTATGAAATTATT
Organism: Lordithon lunulatus; assembly: GCA_963942505.1. Lineage (NCBI taxonomy): Eukaryota > Metazoa > Arthropoda > Insecta > Coleoptera > Staphylinidae > Lordithon > Lordithon lunulatus. The sequence continues at coordinate 21,647,642 of OZ012674.1, read as the reverse complement.
AAAAAAATATTATAGAATAACGACAAAGTGTATAAATGTTTAAATGTAAATATAAGTGAAATAAATAAATACAAATAAATACAAAAAAAATACAAATAAAATTGTACAGTAGTGTCTGCTAGATCCGAACAAGTCATTGATAATATTAAAAATGGCGATATTATAATCCAATATATGGTAGTTAATAAATTGGAAATTTCTGAATGCGCAACACGCATAAGAAATCATAAAGTATTATGTATAATAATTAATCCACACGAGCGTGATATTAAAATAAAAATTAATTCATTTAATGCTAAACCCATCAATGAATATGATCATATAAACCGAATTTCAATGTAACAAATTGTAATGTTACAAAATTTAATATTCTTAAGGTCCCCACAGACCATATGAATTACGAAGAAAATCGTACTATTAAATTTATTCAAAGAATACGAAGATGTATTCCATGTCGATAATAAACAATTTAGTTTCACGAACCAAATAAGGCATACTATTAATACTAACGATGACATACCATACACATACACAAAGTCATATTTTGTTACCCTGAAATCCACATAAATGAAGTAAGAAAACAAATAAACGAAATTGCGTGAACAAAATATTATTAGGCCATCATACAGTCCTTGGTCTTCTCCGATTTGGGTTGTTAAAAAAAAATAGACGCGTCCGGGAAAAAGAAATAGTGTGTAGTAATCGACTACCGTAAATTAAACGATAAAATATGCGATCGTTACCCACTAACCCCGTTACCCAAATATAATCGATAAACCCGATAAACTCGGTCGATGCCAGAAAAAGAGATTACGAAAACCGCTTTTATTACTGAAAACGGTCATTTTTAATTTTTAAAAATGCTTTTCGGATTAAAGAACGCCCGCCCACATTCCAACGCGTCATGGACAATATTCTACGCGGAATACGAAATGGAAAATGCTTAGTTTATCTCGATGATATAATTATTTTCAGTACAAGTAAGTAAAAAGAAGTTTTCAATCGGTTAAAGAAAAATTATGTACGATTTTACACCATTGTAAACATTCTGAAATTAATTTTGTAAAATGTACAAGTATATTAACGGATATTGAAAATAAAGATATATATATATATATATATATATATATAATATTTGCTTCTGAGTTCTTGATGCGAGCTGTCTCGACGCTGCTTCCTTTGCTCATTGTCTTCAACACGTTATAGAATAGCTTTTGTTGTCGCTTGATACCCTTTTCTACCTTCTCTCCAAATTCTTCCCAACTCTGTCTCTAAGCCCTCGTCACCTCTCTTGTATATTTGTAAATCTCCTTATGTTGGTAGTATGTGTTGGTAACTATCAAACATAGACAAATAGAAATCTATCATCTGCTTGCCATTATTGCATCTACAGTTTTCCCCATGTACACTAATTGCATTGTTGTATACTTGGTCTTGAATTGGCTATGTATATCGCTCCGCGGGCCTACTTCATTACTATTGTTAGATCCTACCAAAAGTTGTCTTTTTTTCTCGGAAGTATTGTCCTCGTTTGGACCATATAATGCTATAATATTTATGGTAGCCATTTCTATTATCACTAACTTCAATAGTCAGTATCCTCTCCGACAATGCATCCCATCTATGTATATTCGATTTAAACTTTTTGTGCACATGCATCCTACTCTTGCTGTGACTCTAACATTTTGTTCTACACCGCTATATATGAGTACATGTTGATTATCCATTATATACTCGCCCTTCCCATTCTTTTCTGTTTCTGTTATCACTAAGAAGTTGAGGCCAGATTTCTCAAAACAATTTTCCAGCTCTTTTTCTTTTCCGTTGGTGATCTCAGCATTTTCTTGCTTTTCTAAAGGTTTCTTTCTTATTTTGTCTTAGTCCTCGCTATCCGTTTCTCTGCCTCTTTTATTTTTATTCATAGCCCGGGCCCTATTTTTATTTGCTATTCTTGCCTTTGTTGTCGTCGTTATATATAAACTAGTTTCTAAATCAATATTAAATGCGCTATTATCTGTGTTCCAATAATTACTACAAACCACAACAAACATCAGTCGAGAAAAACAAGCAGAGCAAGTGATAGAATCAATAAAGTAGCTCAAAACTGACAACGCACCTGGGCAGGACCATATCAGTCCTGAAATGCTGAAAACAATGGGTGACAAAATACTACTAGAAATACTCAATAGAATAAGACTTTAGACTGGCAAGTAGGACTCACTGTACCAATTAATAAAAAGGGGGAGAGAAATGTCTGTAGTAACTATAGGGGAATAACTCTAAGATGCATAGCACTAAAGTTATACGAAAAATTAATCGATAACAGGATAAGACCAATAATAGAGAACACACTGGAAGAACCAATGCGGTTTTCGCAAAGGACGAAGTGTACAGAACCGTATATTCTCAATCAAACTCATGATGCACAACGTCATTGTCGAAACATAGGTTTTAACAAAAAAAACAGGAGTCACCAAACGCGACAGAATATGCAATACACAAATAAGGGACGGCCTAGAGATAACATCCAACCTAGAATTCGTCGAGCAGAGACAGCTGAGTTGGTGGGGGCACTTGCAAAGAATGGAAAGAACGATGAACTTTATCATTTTTCAGACATTTTTTTTAGAAATTTAAAAAAAAATCAGTACCAAACATCGTTTATCCCAAACTTGTGGACAACGAGCTTGGAATCTGGAATTGGCGAGCATCTTCATCTACGCCCTCATCAAATGAAATTAAAATTCAAAGAAATGTGAAAATTAGCATTTTAGCAATAATACTACGCCCTGCTGCATTCGGAAAGTAAAAATTGAAATTGAAAAGGATAAAATATTAAATAGCTCTAATAATAGAATAAAATCACAATGAGATTTGTATGTACCTTCTAATTGGTGTCTTCTTTTAATATACTGCAGTAAGATTAATTATATTATATAATATATTCATGTTGCGAGTCGTAACTTAGCCATCATATTATAATTTATTAATAATATATATTTCGCTGTGAAACCATTTTAAATAAATAAATATATAAATGTTTTAAAAATACAATCCACGAGTAAATTTAATTTGGAATATATTTAACCGCAACAGAAACCAGCCCACTTTACAAACAAATTAGTATTCTATTGGAATTTCAAATATCTCAAACATTATTTATGTTTTACGAACATTTTATAGATTCACAGTAACATTTATTAAAATAATTTTTTGAAAACAGTTCTATACTATTCACATTAATAAAATGTTCAAGTAGTGTAAGAAGGCCGATTCCAGACCAGGAGGAGGAGCGGAGGAGCAGAGCATACGTATGCAACCATATATACACATGAGCGCCACCTATCGGCGGGCGGCCTAACCAAAAGCGCCACCTATCGGCGGGCGGCCCAAATAAAAGCGCCCTCTATCGGCGGGCGACCCAACTAAAAGCCCCACCTATCGGTGGGCGACCCAACTAAAAGCTCCACCTAGTGGAGAGGAGGAGCAGAGCATACGTATGCAACCATATATACACATGGATGCTGCCACCTATAGAAAAAAGTGCCAACTAAAATCCCACAACTCTCGAAGGACGAGCGGGACGCGCACTGTTGGGGGCGATGTGAACTGCGCAACCAGAATGCTCAGCTAAGCAAACCGGTCACCAGAATGCTCAGCTGTGCATACCAGTTACCAGATTGCTCAACTGTGCAACCAGATTGCTCAGCTGTGCATACCAGTTACCAGAATGCTCAGATGTGCATACCAGTTACCAGAATGCTCAGCTGTGCAATCTGGTTACCAGAATGCTCAGCTGTGCAAACCAGTTACTGGATATAAATGGGGCGTCTGCATACTAAAAAATCCATATATACACATGGGTGCTGCCACCCATAGAAAAAAAGTGCCAACTAAAATCCCACAACACCCGAAGGACGAGCGGGACGCGCACTGTTGGGTGATGTGAACTGCGCAACCAGAATGCTCAGCTAGGCAAACCAGTCACCAGATTGCTCAAAAAAGCCAATTAATAAAGATAAAAATTAACTTACGATTTAGATGAAAATATGATATGTAAATGTCCAATATTTTCAAGAATCCATAAAGTGCTATAGTGTTGTGATTGAAAAATTCTGCTGGCAGTATCAATGAGAATAATAATAAAATTAATATTACTCTCAAAAGATAATGCCATTAAAAATATTTCAATTATTATACAAATAACCAATCCAGAATGTAAAAGGTATTCACAGACGTTTTTTGAAAGGATATGACCAATCAATACACAGACTGACTAAATTAGTATTAATAGTTAGCCCATGATTGATCAGACATGCGCCCCTCAAATGCACACTCGGAACAGCACCACTAATAATCCCCGACGGCCGTCTTACGCGCATAACAACTCGCGAATATATGCAAATAAAATAATTATTAGCGGTTTACAGCCCGATAAGAATGCCCCGGATGTTTCTGGTTGATTACACATATAAAAATAAATACTAAGAAAACACCGCGCACAAAACTGGTGAATGTCTTACGCGCATAACAACTCGCGAATATATGCAAACAAAATAATTATTTGTGGCCTACATCCCGATAAGGATGTCCGGGAAGTTTCTGTTTGATTACACATATAAAAATAAATATATAATTGTTCCACCAGTTACTGGATATAAATACTGAATTCAGAATACAATCAATTCATTAGTAAAGATGGTGTTGACAGGGGCGGTCATATGTTGTTGCTTTATACTTTTGTCTGGCGTGAAAATGATGCCCACAAATGGTGTAGTTAATACAAATATTGAGGAAACGATTCACACCAATCAGGCAATATATTCATTGGAGAATCATGCGAAAGATTTCTTTTCAGAACTGTCAAGTTGGGCTGAGAGGGAAATTGATCACATTAATGATAAAATCAAAATTCTTCAGCTGGGCGAGATGGCTAAGTTTTACTATGGAGACGCTAAAGCGGTGATGAATGCGGCACCCAAATCATTCCCAATCATAAAAATTAATGTAAATAATAGTGCAACAGACGCCTTGGAGGAATACGTTAATGAACACTTTAATTTATTATCGAGCTGGATTGAGGGAGAACTTTTGAAGATGGATGAGAAAATCGGGGGGCTTACTAGAGATGAAGTGGGCAAAATACATGACAACGCCAAGGATGAAAACAACATGAAATAATAGCTATTGAAATTGTTAATATGCTTCAGTTATAATAAAGGGTTCATAGAAACAACACCATGTTTATAATTTTATTTATCGCACTAATCACCACATCACACTGTTTAAGTGACTATGAAATTGCTGCAACCTATCTTCAGGCGGGGTATCTACATACAAATGAATCTATTGCGGAGATATCGCTCACCAATAGCAACACATTTCAATCTGCGCTAACAAAATTTCAGGAATATTACGAGCTTCCAAACAGGTCGGGAACGATTGATAATAATACTATTGAATTAATAAAGTCCTATCATTGTGGAGTTTCCGACGCACTATCACCGATACGCAGAATATGGACCAGGTGGCAAATAAATAATATAACATGGTATTTTCATCAGGCCACCGCTGAGATATTAGCCGTAGCCGAGCACGCTTTTAAATTGTGGGAGGATAATTCACCATTAACGTTTAGCTATGATAACACCAATCATAGTATATTGATCTCGTTTAGAAAGAAGAGGCATAATTTTGTTGAATGTAGACAAAGATCTGCTTGCAGATCGCCCCTGGGGGATGGGGTACTTGGACACGCATATTATCCAAATGTAGATAAACCAGTAGAAATTCATTTAGATGCTAATATAGATTGGTATTTAGGTTTAGATCTTCCACCAAACGAAAACATTAGTTTGTATATAACTCTTGCCCACGAGATAGGACACTCGTTAGGGTTTGAGCACCAATCCAGCAATACTTCTATAATGTATCCTTTTTATAGGCATAATTATATTTTAAATAATTTAAGTGAGGACGATATTGATAGTATTAATTCACTATATGGCCCAAAAACCCATAGTAAACATACAACCACTGTAAGAACTACTACTACTACAAAAGCTGTTGCAACAACAACGACAACTACTACTGCAAAAACTACCACAACCCCAATAACAACATTAGCAATAAATACTGGAACATCAGTGGGTGGGGCTAATGTAAACTTAAATGCTACTACACATGGTGTAATTAAAGAAATTACCCCCGATTTATGTTCTGTGAAAAAAATTGACGCTATGTTGATAATTAGAGAAAGATTATATATTTTCTATATGAAATGGGTGTGGATAAAGGATATGAGAAAAGAAATGTTTGAATCACCCAGACTGATTAGTGATTGGATTCCCCACATTAGGGATTTTGATAACATAACAGGCGCCTTTCAAAATCCTAACGGAGAAGTAGTTCTTATTTCCAATAATAAAGTCGCTACAGTTAATATAGATTCCCTACGGGCTAGAGTTTATTCAAACGTAAATTCCTTTTTCAGACTGGGGGCCAATGCAAAAATACAAGCGGTGGTAAATACCTATGCGGGGCGAACTTTTATATTTTTCGAGAATATTTATTATGCCGAAATAAATAATTGTGACTATTCAGTAATAACTCATAGTACAATAGAGAGAGGTTTCCCAGGCCTACCAATGGGTATAACTCAAGCGTTTCGCTACACCAACGGAATATTATACTTCTTCAGTAAGAATCAATGTTATGAGTATAATGAGTTTACAAATTCTTTATTAAGCGGTGGGGAGGTTAATTATGAAAAGTTTGGCATAAATTGCCCCAACATTAGCATCATGGAAAAATTGCGTATTCTGTTATCAAAACTGCTATCATTCAACAGTATACAAGTTTGAGTATGTTTATCAGCATAAGCAAAAACAGGATGTGACGATAAAATATAAATGTGGGGTGGGGAGGGGTCTTTTGTTATAAATAGAAACATATTCTTATGTGGGAAAACAGTTAGTTGTTACCAGCATAATGGATGACATTCCAACTATTAGTATATCTGAAGAGCTGTGGGATTCTGGAAGATGTTCGCCAACACAAACCCTCAGCGGTATGTTGAAAGATTTCGAGACTGAATTAAAAAGCGAATGCAGGCTTGTGAATGAGGTGGTCTACAGCATCTCATCTATAATCAGTATATCAACTGGGCTTAGTGCCCCTAGGGGTTTCTATCAGTGTGTGAGGATTTTCACCACAAAACAAAGCATCACATTTACACCCATTGAATGGCGCACCGTTATAAGTAATTGGGCAAATATCAACACATTTTTTCAACGACAACAGCAGCAACAAAAGTGGGAGTCTAAAAGATGTCCCACATGTAGAAACCTCCCTGTTGAGCCGCCAAAGGATGTGAAAGAGGAGGAGAGGGGGGCGAATCAATCGAGAGATGTTCATGTTTTGTTGTTTGATACATGCACCATTAGTTATCATCCAATCATTGAGAAAAATCGAAATAAATATATTACACTAAAGTATCGAGACGTGGAGTTTAAATTAAATCATCAGCTGGCTCGCAAACTAGAATCAACATTCGGGGTGATTAATTATCGACTCGAAAGACTGCAAAGTTTAAATTTTGCCGAGTACTACAATAAATGTGTGCTACACTTTCTACAACCCCAAACATTAAAAGAAGAGGAAAAAGATGGAATAATAGGGGCGCTGGAGATGTTGCTGCAAAACTCAACCCATGGAAACTATTTTGAGGTTATCGAATGCATGTATGAGATAATCGCATACCACAGGCTGAAGTTTGTACAAGCCGTGCAAGAAACACGTCAGTGTAATGGTTAAAGCGGTCGAAGAAACAAGTGTTGTGAGAGAGAAAGAAGCAATAAATCGCCCACAAAGAAAACAAAGGTTGGAGGCCCACATCATAAAAATCAAACAGTTAAAATTAATAATTAAACACTACGAAGATGCAAAAAGGTGTTGTCAGCTTCTTTCCACACTTAGCATCAGTAAGCAGGTGTTGTAGTTGTTGCTGTCGAAAACAATATAAATTACATTTAATGAAACACATTTCGGCGCTGGAGTTGGACAGCATTTGGGATACGCTCCCATCATATTTCAAAACGGATAAAGACATTGCTGCATGTCTTCCCTGCTATGAGCATTATAATTTACCCGGAGATAGAGACCATATTGACGGACCCCCACCACCCCGATACCGATGCTATAGATGTGCAGACAGCCGTACAGAGATATTGGTCGGCATTGTTTAAACGATGAAGAATTCTACCCCACCACAGAATTGGGGGAATATATTTTCAACCCAGAATTATTCGAAGAAGAAGTTTATTTCATCATGACCACACACCCCAATTATAACAAAGCTTTTTTAATTTTCCTCTTTAATTTATTCATAATGTATTTTATTCGACCTATTGATATATGTTGGGATTAATGTTGTAATAATAGTAATAAAAATATTATATAAAAATGTGTGGTTTTACCTTATTTTTTTCATTCTCAGCAGTTGCAGGATAAATAAAAAACAATATATTTTTAAAGGTAGGTAAAATATTTATTAAAACTTAATACATTTCGTTCAACATTTATAAGTTCCTAAATATGATTTACAATTAGTACAATAATGTTTACTATTCTTGAAAGCATGAAAACAATAGGGAATACATGGTGTACAAATACAAATACAACATAATAATGCAAATAAATGGGTCTTATAACTAGAACTATATTCAACAGTGGTCATGTCGGTAACATTACAAGACTCACAATATCTCAACTGAGAATGCGGCCCAAACATATTTACACCTCCACTGTTGGCTTCAAACTGATTAAATAAATTTATAACACATTTGATTTAGAAATCCAACTATTCTGAGATTTATCAAGTCCCAACCATTTCACGTACATACTGTTTCCCTTGCGTCTCAGCACCTTTTCAACCAAGTAGACGTCTTCATGTTTTGCCTTCTGCAGCTCATGCTCGTAAAACGCACCTCGAATTGGGTTTCCATGCATATCATTCAGTAAATATGTTACCGGACTGCTAATCTTAACCTTTTGAATTCGAAATAATTCCGCAGACCAATTTGGTGTATAACCTTTATCAAATAATGCTTTTTGCTTGCTTATGCGCACTACATCTCCCACACTAAATTGCCCTTTGGCAGCAATTTTTAAATGTGAATATACGGTGTTGAGGAGCTGATTTTCTTTCTTGGCATCCACATCTTTTGGCTTCATGCCTATGGTGTTGTGTCTTGTAGAATTATATTCGTTAGTTATCCCACCCAAAATGGAGTACCAATTATATTTTCCATTCAAGCCGAATGCTCTGTATAATTTATCTTTAAGTGTTCTAATAACTCGCTCCGCCATACATGCCTTCATAATGGTATATGTGGAATAATGATTAATATTATGCTTTTTCATCAGCATATTAAATTGTTGATTGTAAAATTCTTTGCCCTGATCGGTTTGCAGATTTCGGGGGATGCGTCCGCCAGAATTTTTAAAAATATTCTTGAACCCCTCCGCTAGACTCGAGGCCGATTTATCCCTTAGCGGTTCGGTCCACAGAAATTTTGAAAAGCAATCAATCACCACCAGTATGAATTTATGGCCCTTATTTTCGCGAGCATAGGGTGCAAATTCGGCTAAATCCGCCTGCCATAAATCATCTAATCCTTTGATAATAACTCTACGTCGTGGAAAGTTTTTGCGCGCGGGTTTATGCAACTCATTCACCACGTCCTCTTTAACCAAACTATTTTTTTTCATTATTAGTAATACCAATTTCCTCTAGATTAGGAAATTTAAAATTCGGAACATTAAGATTATCTATCTCGGTATATAGAGCCTTTGGTGTAGTGCTACCACCCGCAGCAGTATTTGAATTATTTGATGGCGTCCCAACAACGGCTTCACCACTTCTATATAATTCTTGATGTTTCGTTAGTATTATATTAACTTCTGCATTAATTAGTTTTATAATTGTAGATTTTAACTGTTTAAACCTCTGATCAAAATTGGAAAGAAAGCCATTATATTGGGTTTGTAGATGCTCTTTTAATTGTAAAAACTTTGAATCAACCATGTCGGGTATTGAGGCAATAACACCACCTATTTTTTTGTTTAAGTTATCTATATCTAATAGAAATTTATTATTATACTCTTTTAAATCTGACACCCCCTCTGCTAGCGCCTCATCAACACTATGATAGTCTTGATCAATAATATCTAGCTTGGTGCTAACACTATTTAGATAATGGGTAACATCCCCAATGCTTTCATCAACAAACCCCATAGTGGCAGCGTCCGATTTATATATCGGATCATTTATATTGCAAATTCTTTTATTACCCACATTGAAATCCCCATCACGCGTAAATAGAAACCCAGGACCCGGAGGACCGCGCTCCGCAACACGTTTTCGATTTGAGTGACGTCCAAACTTGTCGACACTCATCTTTGATTTGAGTCATAAATTCAAAACATCTACACTATTATATTAGCTTCACGCAATTCCTCTTCAATGGCAACAATCTCATTCTGATGTGATGTATTTCCCGCATTCTTCGAAGCGTGCAAAAGAACCAGGCGATCCACCAATTCATCAATGCTGTCCCAATATCTATATTGATATTGAATACCCACATCGTTTATGGGGACGTGTAAAGATGAATCAAACCCTTTACCACTACTATTAGAATGAACATCTCTGGTTTGATGTATTGCTGAGCCCCTTTTTCCCGCGGTTCTAGGCTTTCCTCTTCTCAATCGCTCCATGAATGGTTTTATAATCCTATTGTATTTATTAGTTCGCCTGCCCATATAATTTTTATAATTATCGATGTGGTTTATTACATTCGTATGTTTTAAAATTGTAAGATAGTCTCGCTCCTCATCGGTGTTGTATTTAGTAGGATTCTTCTTAAATAGCAACTCATATAGCCCGTCTGTCCCCTCATATCGTTTACGTTTAATTATTAAATGAGGACCATCCAGTAAAACATCAGAGTCTCCAATGCTCCATTTATCCATTCCTGCATTGTATCTAATGCCGGTTTCATCATCAAACCCTGCTGGGTTTTGAAGCAAATTGAAAATATATTTCCTCGGCAGCGGATCATATCGTTCAAGAACCTCCTTGAGGCGCTCATTTGGAACATCCTCCATAAACGTTTGATTTAATCCCCTATCTGATATGAAAAAGGATGGCTCATCAGTATCCTGTTCATTCATAGATGGTTGTATGACCCGATCTTTCTTAGCCATATTTTTTTGTATATAGTTGGTTGCTTTACGTTTAGCCCCCTGATTAGTTGGGATTGGTGTAGGTATTTTGGTGGTTGGCGGATGTTGAGACTGTTGAACTTGCTGAGACTGTTGTGGTGTGAATATAGCTTTAATGGGTTCAATTAATGGTTTATAGGTTTTATTTAGTAAGTCATCCTCTTCCACCTTATTCCATTTCATAGCCAACAGCTTCTTGCGAATGGCTTTCTCAACAGCAATTATTTTACGCTGCGTCTCCTCGCTCTCGCTCATTATGATATAAAAGATAACAACGTTCACCAATAGTATCCGACCACACACTGGAGTTAAATTATTTGTTTATTACTATATATTGATCTAGATATTTACGATATCTACCCCCATCAATATCACAATCCTTGTCTATTGTGAGAAACCCATACGAATCTTTCCAACACGAGGCACATATTTCTTTAAATTTATTAAAAGCCATATCTGTGCCGACGTGATCATTGTAAACATGCTTCAGATTCAAATCATCCTGTTTGAAAAGTATTATAAAATTTGTGTTGTCACGTATGAGATGTTTTGGAACTCGTGTATATGACTGACATAGGTAAAACGAGTCTATCTTATTATGGCGACCCATGCTAAAATATTCCCGTATCACATCCTGTTTATCACAAGCCACATCATCAAAAATGAATATTGAATTGGGTTTTGCATCGCTGGGGCTTATAATATCAATATTCTCTTTGTATGAAAAATATCCCACACCGGGTATCCGGCTCAAAACCTTCTCGAGAAACTGATATTTTGGTTGATATAGGGACTTTGAGTAAACATAAACATTTTTAAACCTTAATCCGTTTTCATCGAATAACAAGCTAAGCATTACATTCGATTTCCCACAGTTTGATGGGCCACATATATTACATCTCAAAGAGTTGGGAAGCAGGCCGCCATGTCTTCGCACCTTTTTTATTGAAATACCATCCCCAACACACTTGTCCAGATTCATTATTGGTAGGGATAGTTTCTGTTTAACGACCTTCATAGTACTAAATTACTTCAATCATATTTTACACTTATATGCCTACCGCATTTGTACCCGCATGGCATATCAATATGTACCGCGGTCGGGGTATTATCAATTCAGTAATAAACAAACTACCGTTTGAGATACACCTGCCAGGGGGGTATCAGTATTGTGGGCCAGGTACTAAATTAGAAAAACGTCTGGCACGGGGCGATCCTGGCATTAACGCGCTAGACAGCGCGTGTAAACAGCACGACATTGCATACGAGCAAAACCATAATTTGTCAGATCGACACGCTGCAGATAGGGTTCTTCAGAACGCTGCGTGGAAAAGAGTAAAGGCCAAAGATTCAAATCTTGGGGAGCGGGCGGCAGCTCTCTCTGTGGCTGCAGCGATGAGGGTTAAGCGTAGGTTGGGTATGGGGCTACAAATTAGAAAAACTAAGAAGAGGAAAGTAGCGCTAAATAGCGGAGTAGTATCAAAAGTACGTAAAGCTATGAAAAAATTCAAGGCTCTGGATGTGAGTGAAGGCAGTAAAATTGCTTTAGCGTCCGCAAAAGCGGCCGTTAAGGAGGTGGGAGGCCGCAGAAAAATTCGTACACCCCGCATAATACCCATCCCCAAACAGGGTGGAATTTTGCCATTAATCCCGCTGTTTGCTGGTTTAAGTGCGCTCGGCTCACTAGCTGGGGGCGCTGCGGGTATTGCAAAGGCTGTAAATGCTTCGAAGGAGGCTCGAAATAAATTGGAAGAATCGGAGCGCCATAACAAGACAATGGAAGCCATTGCTCTGGGAAAAAGCGGTCGCGGACTTTACTTGAAACCATACCGTAAAGGCTTAGGTCTTTATTTGAAGCAGGATTCAAAAAACTGATTAGTAAACTACCCCAACGTCCGCTCACAGATGCTGACATATTGAAGTGTGGGAAAGATATTAAATTTTTTCGCGGCGTATATATGCCCCAGAGCTATGCCGCGGCGTAATGAATGTGCGGTAGTAAATTTAGACTCAGTGAAAGGTTTCGGCACTCATTGGGTTGCCTATAAGAAACAGGGAAATTCGATTATTTATTTTGATAGTTTTGGTGACTTAAAGCCGCCCGCAGAATTATTGAAATATTTTCGTTGGGGTAGTAATATAAAATATAATCATGATAGATATCAAAAATTTAACAGTTATAACTGCGGACACCTGTGTTTACAGTTTTTGATGGAGGAATAAAGCCTAACACATCTGCAAAAAATGCGTCAGTCATGTCTCAGACGTTCACGCTGCAGAGCAACACGAGCGTGCTGTCTGTAAACTATTATCCCCCCATAGAATTAGATTTGAATACGCAATATTGTTTGGGGCTTGTGGGTTTACACACTTATAATTCAATCCCAAACATTGAACAAGATCACAATAATTTGTTTGAATACTACAACAACGGGGACGGTGTTGGTGACAACATAAACCAGATTACAATCCCATCGGGGTCGTATGAAATAACCGATATAGAGCAGTACTTGCAAAATCAGCTGTTGGCTGCTGCTACCTCCAACAAGGATAATAATAAATACGATAAGTCCGACTTTCTTAAACTTATCCCTAATAATAATACACTTAAATGTGAAATTTTTAGTAAATATAAGATAAATTTTTTGTCTGATAATTCGATTGGGAAACTGTTGGGCTTTTCTCCACGAATTTTAGATGCTAATCAACTACACGAATCCGATTTGCCTGTTGAGATTATAAAAGTCAGCAGCATTAGAATCGAGTGTAACATTGTGCACGGGTCATATTACGAAGACAAATCGTCACACACTTTATTTGAATTCTCGCCCAATGTCGATCCGGGGTTTTCAATAAATATCGAGCCGCGAAACATAATTTACCTACCAATTAATACCCGATCAATCGATAACATTACGATACATATTCTCGATCAGGACGGACGCGTGGTAAATTTCAGGGGAGAGAAAATCTTGGTGAGGTTGGAGTTGAAGAGTGTTTCGTAGGCGAGATGGGTATTGATTTTAAGCGTATAACCGCCGGGTCTGGCAGAAAATTTATCATTCAGCCTCCGACCCACAGGCGAGCAACACCTGCTGCAAGAACCAAGTTATTGACGTTGGGCTACAAGCTGCAGAAACATCATCATGGAAAAGGTGGATATATTTGACGATGTGCAATATGATGAGTCTATATCAAAAGAACAGTTTCACACCTATCATCCGTTGGCACAAAATTTCCGCAACAACGACGAAATACGCATTTTAATACATCACCAAGATGTATGTACCTGCCCTGGAGATAGTTATCTATATGTGAGTGGGAAGATCAATTTCCCACCGCTAGCTGCAGGAGCCGCTGTGCACAATTTTGCATTTGCGCGCAACGGTTTTGCATTTCTTTTCGATGAGATTCGCTATGAATTGAATGGTATTGAGGTGGATAAAAATCGTAATGTGGGAATCACCAGCACGATCAAGGGGCTGCTGTCAAACACTAAAAAAGAGCAGCACATACTCGATCTATTTGGCTGGGCAGAGGATGCCAAAAATGTTACCTATTTTGACCACAACAACAAGAGAAGATTTTATGCTTTAATACCACTGAAATTTCTGCTGGGTCTGGCGGAGGATTATCGCAAACTTTTAATCAATGTAAAACAGGAGCTGGTTTTATTGCGCGCCCGCACCGATGTAAACTGCTACGTTGGCGACCCCGGCATAACATTTACAATAGAAAACATCAATTGGAGAGTGCCCCATTTACGGCTGAACGATGAGATAAGATTGGATGTCTTGAATAGACTTAAACAGGATAAACCACTGCTGATTCCGTTTCGTAGGTGGGAGCTTCATGAGTTACCCGCTTTGAGAAGCACCGATCGAGATATTTGGTCGGTGAAAACATCAACAACCCTCGAGAGACCCCGATATGTTATTGTGGCTCTGCAAGAGGCTCGAAGAGATGATTCTTTAAAAGATGCATCTAAATTTGATAACGCATTCCTGCGAAACGTTAAAATATATCTAAACACAGACTTTTTCCCATATGATAATTTGGGTATAAGCGTCCCCGAGGGAAATTATGCACAACTTTACTATATGTATGCCATGTTTCAAACTAGTTATTATGGTGGAGGCACAAATGAACCAATATTAGACATGAAGGGGTTCAAGGATCACACACTGTTTGTATTTGATGTATCAAAGCAAAATGAAAGTATAAAGTCGTCTACGATTGATTTGAAAATTGAATTTGAGGCTTCACAAGTATTTAAGGCAAACACACAAGCCTATTGTCTTATTTTGTCTGACGCAGTAGTTGAGTATGCGCCACTATCTGGGATAATACGAAAATTACCATAAATATGATATATAATGGGTACACAGAAAAGCGTTTCATTTTTAACAGACTCTAATGGTAAAGATGTTGTAATAATTTATTTAATTGAACCTCGGTGCGCCTGTAGAGATGGTAGTATTGGGGTGTTAAATCACATCCGCTTTCAAGAGAGGATTAAGTTCATGAATACAATATTGGGGCCAATATTACAAAAGAAGCGGAGCTGTTTAAATATGAATCACCAATTTGTAATTGATGTGCAGGGATTTATGGAAGATGGAAAATTTATTGCTAAGGAACTATCAATCACAAAAGATGGTTTAAACGTGGATACATATCTATTCAAGCCATCAACACCGTTTCACCATCTCAGCGCTGCAGATAAAAAGGGGGTTCGCTGGTTGGAAAATAATCACCATAACATTCAATACGGCTCTGGAATTATACCCATTAAGCTGCTGGGAAATATTTTAAAATCTCATATTGATAGTAGTATTAGTAGTAACATAGTTGAAAGTTATATTACAATATTTGTTAAAGGATATTTGAAAAAGGAATTAATATATTTTATATTAAAGCCTTTTTTATGTGCCAATATTTTTACTGTTGTTAATTTAGAGGGCGATGATGATGAATTTTTCAATTGTCCTAATTTAATTAAAACTAAACATGATTGTGTAAATCACTTTAAAAAATATAGTGTATGTAGCACCGAAAATGTTAAATGTTTGTATGCTTATTTAAAAAACAATAAAACCTAATTTTTATGTGTTGCGTTTTATTATTATACTCCCACATAATATGTTGTACAATAACATGACGTATGAATAACGTCCTAGAGATAAGAAGTTGATACAATAACAGGATGTGTAGAGCTCTCATCCTAGAGATAAGGGGTGCCGGATATGTGGTTTTCTATTTAAATGAATATTTATCAACTGTTTCTCCATATTTGTTTTGCCTCCCAGCTGGTTAGGTTTAGTTCTTAGTGTTTTCCTATAGTTGTCCACATATTTTTTTCTTACAAGTAAGTTTCTTCTTTTTAATATTATGTTTATATATAATTTTAATTTTAAAAATTTAAGTGTATCCCTGCAGCACTTGTGGGTTAGTGTTCTCCCACAAATATAATGCGAAGAGGCATGAGCTGTTATGTACCACCAGGTCTCCTCCCAGGTATTAATTTATTATTTTAATTTTAGTTTTGTATCTTATTATTATATATTTTTAGGAGATTGCGGTGTGACGCCTGCAACCTAACATTTACTTGTTCAGTTAAGTATAATGGGCATTTGAGGTCTCAGGCACATCGCACTGCTACTGCAAAACCTTTGGAGGGTGGGGTGTTCCTAATAACTAGCGCATTTAAGGGAAGGGTGGCCAGCTATCGGATCGTTTTAGCTAACCAAGAGGGTGTTGATCTTCCCGGCTTTCTGATAGAAGTATGATGTTTAAAACAATTCAATTTTTATTTTTTTATTTATTTTTTAATTATGTAGGTAAAAGACCGTGTTTTACACCTTATTGAGGATCTGATGGTTACATACTCTAGTGGGCTCAAGTTTGGTCTGGAGACCTTTGCATACTTTGTGAAGCCTCCAGACTACTCTACGCCCGATTTAAAATCATTTAACGCTCGATACGAAATAGCACTGCCGGGGTCGTCAGATCTAGGTGCGTTGTATGATGAACAGGTTGGCACCATGAAAACCAAAAGTGAGGAATTTCAGGTAAATTATTTTTTTATTACTATCATACTTTGATAAAGATTCTTTTTTAGGAAAGGGATTCTGGGTGGGCGCTCCTACGTGTTTCGCATTTGGAGGTCAACGTCGCCAAGTATGGCATATGACTATATAAAATTTAAAATAAAATAATTATATATAATTTTATATAAACGGTGTTTTATTTTCCTTATGCAGAGTTGAGCAATCTGGTTGCAGAGTTGAGCAATCTGGTGACTGGTTTGCCTAGCTGAGCATTCTGGTTGCGCAGTTCACATCACCCAACAGTGCGCGTCCCGCTCGTCCTTCGGGTGTTGTGGGATTTTAGTTGGCACTTTTTTTCTATGGGTGGCAGCACCCATGTGTATATATGGATTTTTTAGTATGCAGACGCCCCATTTATATCCAGTAACTGGTTTGCACAGCTGAGCATTCTGGTAACCAGATTGCACATCTGAGCATTCTGGTAACTGGTATGCACATCTGAGCATTCTGGTAACTGGTATGCACAGCTGAGCAATCTGGTTGCACAGTTGAGCAATCTGGTAACTGGTATGCACAGCTGAGCATTCTGGTGACCGGTTTGCTTAGCTGAGCATTCTGGTTGCGCAGTTCACATCGCCCCAACAGTGCGCGTCCCGCTCGTCCTTCGAGAGTTGTGGGATTTTAGTTGGCACTTTTTTCTATAGGTGGCAGCATCCATGTGTATATATGGTTGCATACGTATGCTCTGCTCCTCCTCTCCACTAGGTGGAGCTTTTAGTTGGGTCGCAAACCGATAGGTGGGGCTTTTAGTTGGGTCGCCCGCCGATAGGGGGCGCTTTTAGTTGGGCCGCCCGCCGATAGGTGGCGCTTTTGGTTAGGCCGCCCGCCGATAGGTGGCGCTCATGTGTATATATGGTTGCATACGTATGCTCTGCTCCTCCGCTCCTCCTCCTGGTCTGGAATCGGCCTTCTTACACTACTTGTTCAACTTTATAAATAAATGTTGTATGGAATCTAATTATAGACTGGACTATTTAAAAACATTTAAAAACAACGTGTGTGAAATGTGTGAATGTGAATTATGATTACCATTTGTGTTCATGCATAAAGTTAACCTTTAAAAAAAGTAAAACTCACTTACCAAATTGCACGTAGATATATAATCTGTTTAATAATATTTCGCACTACTTCTTCCTGCGCAATCGCGATCGATACTACTGAACTATTTCTAGTGCCTACAAATCATTGCGCATCTTTCTCGAACTGGTTTAGGATTAATGCACGCAACATATACATTTACAGAGCCGTAACTGAACGTAATATTGAAAGAAATATTTTCTATTAAACATTAAAATAAATGATTTTTATTGAATGCTGAAACAAACATTTTATTTAATGTTGAAACGAATAGTATTATTGAATATTGAAATATTATTTTGAACACTTTATATTGAACATAAAAAACAATTCGTTAATTAATTGTTATGCGTAATATTGAGAAAATTAAACAGAATTTGATTTTTCTTATATTTAGAGATAGTGGTTGCGATAGTGATAGTACCAGCGAAAGCGATAGTAGTGATTTAACCTAATCGGACGATTTGATTGATCAATTGAAAAACGAACATCAGATCAATCGAATAAATAACGAATATCAAATTAATAACCGAAATCAATCAGTAAATATGGCAGTACCAAGACAAGCCCCAGTGAAATTAAATCTTTTTAAATCAAAATTAAATAATGTCAGACCATATGACGGATATGTAATACTGTAAAAATGGAATAATGAAAACTTTATTAGACACGAAGGATATTATGTATCAAGCAGTATTACTAGTATTCCCCGGATTTAAAAGTAATCTTTGCTACTTTCACGATATTACGACAAAGTTATAGGACTACCTAAATATGATTGAGAGATGGGAAATAATCTAAAAAAACAGAATTGCTGTTAGCATTGAAATGTCGGATTGGAGCAGTAGATTGGTGTATACTCGGAGTGTACAGTAACGGATATGTGGACAAGATCATGGAAATAGCGGAAAATAGCAATAGAGGACCCAGATGCTAGGATAGTCATAGGAGGGGATTGGAATGCAAGAAT
Organism: Lordithon lunulatus; assembly: GCA_963942505.1. Taxonomy (NCBI): domain Eukaryota; kingdom Metazoa; phylum Arthropoda; class Insecta; order Coleoptera; family Staphylinidae; genus Lordithon; species Lordithon lunulatus. Next base: position 21,628,199 of record OZ012674.1, on the reverse strand, counting down.
TGGGGAGAAAGGGGGATGGATCCATGAAACTGGTTCAATGACAAAACGTATATCACACGAATAAATAATCAACAGTGAAGGAATAATGTTACTCGGTTGGTTGGACTTAGGAAACTGGAGTGTACTAAATGGAGATGTTGATGGAGACCGGGATAGAAATTTGACACGAGAGGAACTTCAGTTATCGACTAGCAAATAGGAATGCGCGGAAAAAACATGTCGGTTCAAAATAGGAGACAAGATAAATTCAGATAATTTGCCGATTGAACTAACCATCACAACCACTGAACAAACGCACAGGCACCAGAGCGGAAACCAACGAGTGACAGTGGCAAGGTACCCGTGGAATGACAGAACAAAAAGGAAATTTATAGATAAAATCAAAACCATCGATTGGACAAAATTAAATCCGATTGATTTAACTAAGAGGGTGAAAGAAAATTTAGAAATGTGCAGTTCTATGAATCAATACTCAAAACACGCGCAATGGCACGATGAAACGTGTACTAAGTCCAAAATAATAGCAAGAAGGCGACTGAAAGAGCGGAGAGACGGACACTGTAACTTCCACACGATGATGGAAGCAGAAAAACAGAGGAAAAAGACGTGCGAAGAATAAAGGGGAACGGAAGAAGTGTGAGTGGAATCGTCTACAAAATATCCATAACGAAGCGGAACTGTGGAAATATGTAAAGGAAGCAAAAGAATACAATAAAAAAAGGCGAGATACAGAAATAGACATGAATAAATGGTCAACCTATTTTCAAGAACTATTAGATGGAGGAAATACGAACGAAGAGGGCCATGAAACACACTTCGAGTCACAATTAGAAGATCAACGTACAGAAGAATGGAAAGGCACCTGGTCCAGACGGGATAAGAAATAAAGTGTGAAAAGAAGCCAACCAATAGGTTGTAGGGAAGATAACAGAGTTTATAAATCAAGTATGGACGGGAAGTACTAGTTTCCCTGACAGCTGGAAAATTGATAACATACTACCCATTTTCAAAAGCGGAACAAAGGACGACGTCAGCAATTATCGAGGAATAACACTAATGGATTCCATTTACAAGGTATACGCCAGTTTATTACTAAAGCGCCTAGAAGAAGAACTGGAGGAGAGACGCGTGGTGCCGAGTATGCAGGCTGGATTCAGAAAGGGACGATGTACAGTTGAACATATAGTGACGCTAAAATATGTGATTGACCGGGAGTTAAAATATAAAGGAGTTAAACTGTTTACAGTATTTATTGATCTCAAGGTGATAAATGGGGAGTGTCTGAGCAAATATGCGAGAATATTAGAAGAATGTACAATGAAATATGGGCGCGAGTGAAGGAAGGAGACAGGGAATCTGATGTGTTCAGGATAAAAACAGGTTTACGACAGGGTTGTCCGCTTAGCCCCGCCCTATTTAATATGTTCATTGCGGATATAGAAACAATATTACAAAAGGCACAATCTGGTGTAGTAGTAGTGGGGGAACAAAAATATGAGCGCTAGCATATGCTGATGACCTGGTAGTACTCACCAGAACTGAAAGAGAAATGAAGGACATGATCAAGACGTTAAGTAGATATTTTATCAAATGACTACTTGAAGTAAACATAAATAAAACAAAAGTAGTCATTTTTAAAAACAAAGGAAGGAGAGCTTTCTATCCAACATTTATGTGGGGGGAAGAAGAACTAGAAATTGTCGATAAATATAAATAACTGGGAGTTATGTTCTCAAGTAATGGCAGTATGAATGAACACATCAGATATGTATGCAAGAAGGCTGGAGCAGCAGCACGGAGTTTGTGGAATGAATAGAGGAAACGAGTCGACGATGCATTTTTTATAAAAAAAGACTATTTGGGATGTATGTGTGAGGAGTATAATTATGTACTGTGATGAAGTATGGAGTGGCAGGGAGTGGCCTGAGGTCGAGAAGTTTCAAGTGTATTGGTTGAAGCACATTCTTGGACTCCTAGCTATGTAGTGAAACAGGAGATGAATGCGGTAATGATTGAAACGTACTGGTAATGGACAAGTTTCTTGAAGTAGAAGCACAAGAGAGGCAGAGTAGAATTGAAAACAGTAGATATGGGAGATACAAGCAAATCCAGGTACACCAGCGACTGCCAGAATATATGGAGCGAGCGGGCAACAGTAGGTCTCAAACCTTGATTTGTCGCTTCAGATGTGGAAACGTGGAAGAATGGTTCAAGGATTGGATGGGTGATAGTATAGAAAATGTGGTATATGTGGTCAGGTTGAATATAAATGGGAGCATTGGTAAAATGAACATGGAGAACGTATGGTGAAGGAAGGATATAAGATAGTGAACAAAGGTTGGATGTGGTTTTTTTAGATGAGGATGGAAGAGAAGTGAGTGCAATGAGGTCAATAAAGCAACTAAAAGAGTTAAAATGTGGTATATGACAAACAATAGGGGTAGTGTTTCCTTTTGTTTTGCGGGAAAGAAAGAATGAATAAATAATTTATGTAAATATGAATATCAAATTTAATTTAATTTTTATGTTGTTTTGTTTTTCTGTGATGGAATGGCTAATGGTGGGTTATTATATTATATTGCTGTAAGGATACTAAATGTATTATTTTTGTTTATTTTTAAGTTTATTACATACTGTCTAGATTATTGTTAATGTCAATAAAGATTTATTATATATAGGAATACCTAACTTATTTGCAATGAATTCATATATTGATTTAGCTAATAGAACACTTTTGACCGATAATGCACAAATCCATTTTAAACAGATACTAACAAAAGACAGATAGTAGACATGAAAATAGTAAATCCAGAAAAAATCACTTATAATGAACCACCACAAACAAAATCCTTCAAACCAAAACAACATAAAATCGTCCATACAAGTGGCAAAATAAACATTAACGCTGATGTTCTTAGTAGAGTAACCGTGGAATCTAATCTAAAATTGAACTATGAAAATGATTTAAAATATATTTCGAACAGTATACTAAGAAATTAAAACATAAAATATATTAAATATGATTTATTTAATGCAACTACCGACTATTCACTTGGTCATTGTGTTAGCGCAGATTTGCAAATGAGTAAAAACCTTTTGCTTAAAACACCCCATTACAAAGCATGCCTTGCCAAGAATAGGTTGTGGATTAGATAACTAAAATTATCATGAAGATAAGAATATTTTGAAATACATATTATGGATTCTGAAATTGAAATTCGTATATATATATATATATATATATATATATATATATATATATATATATATATATATTTCGGTTATCCGGATTAAGGTTTTTAAAAAGAGTTTAATTCCTATAAGTACAAATTATAACTGATTTGTCTTACGTCTAAATTGGTCACAAGTGAAGTACATAAGTTGTAGTCCACTGGAGGTGGATAATACAGAAGTATATACAATATTTGCGTTGCAATGAGTAATACAATAATATAATGATAACAACCGCTTTGATGTGGTGCTGCCGGGTGGTCGCGTCCTATGTAATTCGATCTCTTGTTCTTATCGATTCTTCGTATTGTTATTATTGTCACTTGGGGTTAACGAATATAACTCCTCCGTCCTTAAAATGAAGCTTCCGCAGGAAGGTGAACAACCTCTTCGAATGGGATCTTGTTCTGCGTTGGCTCTCTGGACTTTTGTCGCTTGTACAACTTTTTGAAAATTATATAGATTCCATATCCAATTAATAGAATATAAAAGATAATCGTTGAGTAGTTGAAAACGGCGTAGCTTCCTTCTTTCGAAATGTTGAAGATTGGTTCCATTGGGATGTCGTTGAAATTTAAGTCCTTTAATTTTATCTTAAAATCGGAAATATTTGTAGATTTTATTTGAAGGTTTACTTTATCCATTATGATGGGTTTTCCGTTCGTGGAATCTCGATACGTCATTTCTTGTTGATTGAAATATATTTTACATCTTACATCTTCTTTTATCAAAAATATTCCTTGTAGATTTAATAATTCTTCTAATTTTGAGCATTTCGCTTTTATTATCTGTGGTGATGGAAATATTCCTAAATATTGATTTATATCCGGGATGATCTCCATGTGATTGATTTTTATTTGTAGTTTTATTAAACGACACTGGTCTGGTTTTCTTCGAGTATTAATTTTTTCTCGCATTGGCAAAGTTGGTGTGGACATTGATAAATTTTGTTAATTTTATTACAAATACTACTAAGAGGTTTTATAATGTTTTCGTTTGATTTATTTTATTTTCGTAGCTATCCTGGAATTTCGTCGGAATGGGGTGCAAATAATATAAATCGAATTCTGTTTCGGTTAATTTATCGGAATTGATATAAAGTAATTAATTTTATTATTTTCTATTTTACAAATTATTTTTATAATTGATTCAAATTCTAATATGTTCTCGTAATTTATTTCAAAGGGGAATTGTCCTTTGTAATATTTTGAATTTTTTTGTAATTCAGTAAATAATTCCGTAGTAGTTATTATGCTGGGTTGCATTATTCTTAATTTGCAAAACGTCATAGAATTTTCAATATCCTGTAATATGTTTAAGATACCATTATACAATATTATTAGTTGATTGTATGTCTTTTCCAAAAAGAACATTATGCATCTCAAGAGTATATTTAGAAATATCGCTTAATTGTATAATTCTCGTTTTTAGTAGTAATTCGTTATGAGAGATATATTGAATCGTGTCAATAAATTTTTAAATAATTTATTGTTTATTAAATATTGTATTTTCAATTGTTCCTGAACTTGTCCTTCGTTCGATTGAATGTGTTTTAATATAGTTTCAATTTTGTCTCCGTTGTTTGAATCTAAATTTCCTGTAATTACTTTGAATATGCTTCCTAATCCATTGATTAGACCTCGTTTATTTCTAATTATACGAGTGTACTGTTACATTTTAAATTTTTTCATTAATATTACTCTTTATGAATTTTACTATATTGTCCTAATTATTCAATTCTTTTGTTAAGATAAAATTGTTTTGTGTTCCTTCGATGATTGCATCGTATTGTTTATTCAAGTTATTAAATTCATATAATTGATTTAAATTATAAAAGTGTACGAAAGTATGTTCTGTTCTTTGTAATTTTGCGAGTCCTAAGTTTATTGGTAAGACTCCTAGATTTTGAATGATATTTTTTATTTCCGCTGATGTAATAAGTGGAATACATCTATAATATGAAATATTATTTTATTTTAGTTGTTTGGGTCTTTTAATATTAGATAAGTGAATATTTTCAACTTTATTGTGATGTTTTAGTTTTATTACATCCGTTTTTAATTTGGGATTTCATTAATATTTTCCGTTTTAAATTTATTTTTTGTTTTTGACTGTTTTTGTTTATTATTAACGAAAATTTCATTATGAATTTCTGGTAATTTTTCTCTATTTAGATTTACTTTTGTATTATGTGCGTCTTTCTTTTCTAGTAGATTTTTATTTAATTTTTCATATAATATCTTAATTTTGTCTCTATGATTAATAATATAATTGTTAACTAATTGTTTATCAATTTTTATATTGAGTGGTAATTCTGTATTTAAATGACCGATTTCGTATGGTTTAAGTTTTGTTGTTGAGTGGATTGAATTATTGTATGTTATTATGGCATAATTAACCTCTTTTTTAATATCATCATTTATGTACTGGGGTTGATAAGGAGATAAGAAATATGTAGGGTGAAAATCACTTCCTACTATATGTAACCTTAATTGCCCTAAGTTGGCGGCAACATACTTCCCGCGTTGAAAGCTGCAGCTTTAAAACTAGTTGGCCTCGGGGAGAATGCATAGCTTTCTCGCAGCCCTCTTGCTGATACCTTAGGATGTCCTAATGGTGACAGCTCGAACGATGCCATCCTTGCGGGGAAGCAGTTCAAGAACTCGGCCTAGCAGCCACTGCATAGGAGGGAGGTTTTCTTCTTTGATAATGGCTAGAGATCCTAGCTTCAGTTGGTCTGGTGGTTGCTGTTTCCATTCACGCCTCTGCTGAAGTTCGGAGAGGTACTCCATTTGCCATCTCTTCCAAAAATGCTTTGCACCTGCTGATACAAATATGATGGCGTGTTCTTGCAGCTGGACCTTTTTCCCCGTTGTGGCTTAAAAGCCCTGGTGCTGGTTGCACTCCTGGTGAAGACACTTCGACGATGATCTTCGTTAATATCCGTGTAGCCTTTTGGCTCCCTGACGGACGATGATTTTAGAAAATATCCGCGTAACCTGTTGGCTCCCTGACGGACGATGATTTTTGAAAATATCCGCGTAATCTGTTGGCTCCCTGACGGACGATGATTTTTGTAAACATCCGCGTAGCCTGTTGGTTCCCTGACGGACGATGATTTGGCGCTTTTGAAGCGAGATGCTCCCTTTGTTTGAATGCGATGGTGGACGAAAAGCGCCCCTAGTAACCGCCGCGTTCTTTGTTCGGAGTTTGAATATGTGAAGTACGCGCGTTATCTTCTCGCGTAATTCACCCACACTTGGCACGAATCCGGTTCGAAGGACCAATGTTTTGGGTGATAGTAATAGACTGTATGGAAACACTTTTAGCTATTTTCTTCGTTTATTTTATTGTGTAGTTTATTGTAATATAAATGTGAAAGATGTGTTTTAACTTGTGATGCTGGATTCGTACTGCTTGGGTACGCGACGGTCGAATACCCAATTGAGATGGCGAGGGTGGAGATGAAATAAAGATGAAAGAAATATGTGGGGTGAAAATCACTATATGCCCTAAGTTGGCGGCAACACTTTAACGCACGTATTTTTAAATTCACTTCCGTTATCTGAAATGATTTGTTCGGGTATGCCGTGATGTGTGAAATATTTAATTAAATTGTTTACAATTTCGATTGCTTGGCATGAGTTTAATCTATATATTTGTGCGTATTTTGAGAAAGAGTCTATGGTTGTTAAGAATTTACTGTTTTCTATCGTAATACTATCTAATATTTGATAGGTCTAACTGGCGTTGGTTTTAGATTGTATTCTAATTTCAGGGACTTTCTATCGTATTTAGTTAACTGACATATTTCACAATTATTTATATAAACTTTAATAGTTAGGTACAATATATTCTTTTAAGAATTTTATCATTTCTTTTTCAGAATTGTTTTTAGAAAATTGTGTTTATTGTCAAAATAGTTGGTGTTGATGGTGCGAAATTTACTTGAGATATTATAAAATGATTATTTCCGTAAATTACAGGGTAATTTATAATTGGAATATTAATTATAGGGTTTTTACGATTAGAATGAATTGTTTGATCTTCGTTATCGTCAATAACTGGTAAATCCTCTCCTTGAGCTATCATGGATTCGTTATCTGTTTGTTGTTGTGATGTGCTTGGAATTGGTCTAAAAAATTCTGTATTAAATTTATCCATATAGTCAAATATATATATATATATATATTTTATAGTTATTAAATTTGCATTTATTCAAACAAAGTTACATATTCTATATAAATACCAAAATACAAAAATATGTGAAGTTGTTTAGTTATGATTGATGTTTTTTCCCCTCTGTCCTCGCCGCGGGATTTATGGGTGATTTCCCATCTCGGGCTAACGGTATCGAGGGGTGCCGTGGTTTGTTCCGTGTCTTCTAGTTTATTTTAAGTTGTTGTATATTAGTAGATTTTTTATTTTGAGTTTGAAGGGAATTATTTAAGTGTTTTAATATACTCATTTAGTTCATTGTATTGTTTTATGGCGGTTGTTGTTAATGTCTGTGAATATTTTGTTTTTGTGTTTTTCCGTTCTAAGATGTTATTTTCTTCTAGTTTGATGGTCATGTATTTGTTTGTTTGGTATTAGTTTAGTATTTATTTTTATTAGGCTGTTTTTAATTTTGTAGATCATTAATAGATTGTTTAGGGTGATCATGTTCTGTATGTTAAGTTCTTGTGCATTTTCATATAGTTCGGTTGTACTTGTTCTTCTGTCTATATTGTATAAGATTTTTAAGATTTTTAAGATTTTGTTTTGTTGAGTTTGTATCTTTGATATATTTTTCTTGCTTGTATTTCCCCAGATGTTATTTAGGTAGTTATTTTGTGATGTGAAAATTCCATGGTATATTTGTTTCCTTGCTGAGTCAGGTATATATTTTTGTATTTTGTATATTGCCGCTATCGTTTTGGAATTCTTTTTTGTAGGCGATCTATGTGTGCGTCCCATTTAAGATTATCCTAGATATTCCACTTCTTGTATCTGTTTGATTTGTGTTCCATTTATGTGAATGGTAAACTCTATTGGTTGTTTTTGTGTCTTGAAAATCATGTAATTTGTTTTGCATTCATGGACAGTGAGCAGGTTGTTGAAGTACCATTTTTCAAGCTTCTCTAGGTCTGAATTAATGTTTGCTTGAATGGATTCTGGATTCTCTCCTGTATAGACAATGCAAGTGTCATCGGCAAACATGTAAAATTTACCCCTTAGCTTCAAATCCACTATATCATTAGTATATATAATGTAAAGTGTAAGTGGTAAGTTTCCTCCTTGTGGTATGCCGTATTGTGCTTGTAGTGGTTGGCTTTCTGTACCATTTGTTTTTGTTGTTTGTGTTCTATTTGTTAGGTATGTTTTTATTAGGATCAGTTCTTTTCCTTCTATACCAATTGCTTTAAGCTTTTGTACTAGTTTCTGTTTTGATACTGTGTCAAATGCTCATGTCTATGTATATAGCTACGACTATTTTATTTTCGTCTAATTTTGTTTTTATTTGATTGACAAGGTCGTACGCTGCCGATGTTGTTACGGTGTTTTGTTGAAAGGCGGATTGTTCTTGGCATATGATTTTGCTTTTATTAAGATGATTGGTTATTTGGGTTTGTAGGTTTTTTTTCTATGATTTTGTTCAGTTTGCATAGGAGTGAAATGGGTCTATAATTTTCAGGGCAGGCTTTGTCTCCTTTTTTGTATATAGGTACGACAGTTGTTGTTTTTAAATAGCTGGGAAATATTCCATCTTCTATTATTTTATTTATATGTTTTATTAATATCGGTATAATGTTGGTTTTGTTCTCTTTTATGATTTCGTTAGTTATTTGGTCGAATCCTGGTGCTTTATTGTTTTTTAAATCTGTTATTATGTTGTTTAAGTCTTAGTAAGTTGTTTTTTGAAAACACATTTTTCTATTTGTCTTTCCATTGTTGTTGTTTTTGGAATTGTTCTTGAGCCATGGGTTTGTTTTTCTGCGAGTTTTTTTCTATTGGTCTATTATTGAGTAGTTTCCAGTTTTATTGGGTCTTGTATAGTTTTGTTTTGATATTTTATTTGCTATTTTGTAGTTGTTTTCTTTTAGGACGTTTTTATATTCCGTTGTTATGTTGTTCCTTTCAAGTATGTTAATATTTAGGTCTCCTATTATGATGTGTGACTTTTTATTATTTAATATATGGTGTTGCAACGTGTGTTTTAGTATATTGAAAGTAACTTGTGGTGGCTTGTATATCAGAGTTATTTTGGTATTTTCTTCAATTAGTAGTATTGTTAAAAGTTGTATTTTGTTTATTGTTGTGTTTGCTACTGTTTTATACTTTATATCCTTTCTGATATAAATTGCTATGCCTCCTCCTCTTGTCTCTCTAGAGTTGTATTATGACTCGTAGTTTTCTATCTGATAGAATCTTTATCTTTTGAACTTTCCATTAAATTTAATTCGATGCACGATAATGCGCCTGCATTTGAATTTTTGAATAGTTTTCCTTTTTTATAAATTATCTCGAAATTAAATTCTTCGAGTATTAACCTAATAATCTCCATCTTATTAATTTTGCATTGGAGTCTTTAATTGAAAATAACTATTGAAGTGGTTTATGATCCGTAATGATTTTAGATTTACGTCCGAATAGATAAGGTCTAAAGTGTTTTACTGGCCATATTATGGCTAATAATTCTTTTTCTATTGTTGAATAATTAGTTTCAGAGTTATTTAAAGTTCGGCTGGCATATATGTTTGGTAAATCAGATTATATTTCTCCTTGTGATAGTACTGCGCCAATTGCATAATTACTTGCGTCTGTTGTTAAATTAAATGGTTGTGTAAAATCTGCATATTGTAAAAGGGGTTAATTAATTACCAATAAGATAAAACATTCAACGTATTGTGGATCGTTAATTTTAATTTCTACGTCCTTTTTAAGATATTTAGTGAATGGTTTTGTAATTTTGGCAAAATCTTTTATACATTTTTGGTAATAACCGAGTAATCCTATTAATCCTTTTATTTGTTTAGTGTTCTTTGGAATAGGGTAATTTAAAATTGCTTTAATTTTTTCTGGATTCGGATTGTCAGGGGTTACAATGTGTCCTAGATATGAAACTTCTATCCTTAAAAATTCTGATTTATCGATTTGAATTTTGAAATTTGATTGACGTATTCTTGTGAAAACTTCTTTTAAATTATGTATGTGCTCTTGTAAGCTTTTACTGAAAACAATAATATCATCTAAATATACTAGACATTTTTCGTTCTGAATTCCGCGTAGAATGTTATCCATAACAATATTAATTGCTGTTTTTTGAATATCTTTTCGTGCCATTTCTATTTGATGGAAACCGGAGGCCAGGTCAAGAGTTGTGAAATATTGACATCTGCCTAATTTGTCGAGTAAATCGGTTATGTTAGGTATAGGGTACTTATCGTCAATTGTTTTTTCATTAAATGTACGGTAATCGACCACAATTCTCCATTTAGGTTTACCGGATGCATCTACATTCTTGAGAACAACCCAGATAGGTGATGATCAGAGTGAATGTGAATGTCTAATTATATTTGGTTCGAGCATGTTGGTGATTTGACGCTGAACGTCTTGTCTATGTTTTTCGGGGTATCTATATGATTTTGTATATACTGGTAATTCATCTTTTATTTTAATGTTGTGTTTAATGTAACAGGCAAATGATCATTTTTCATTTTCTACATAAAATATATCTGTGAAATCTTGAATTAATATGGTAATTTCTGATTTATTATCAATATTTACACTTTTACACCTTTACATGTACAATACATATATACATATACACATACATACAAACATGTACTTATGTCTAAAAGGGGAAAAAATAAATTTACAAAAAAAATGGTATCCTTCCTCCTGTCTTCACCTCGGGATTTGTGGGTCTCTCACCCCGGGCTATCGGTATCGAGGGATGTATGTTGTTTGTCCATTTGTTTAAGATATTTTACTTTATGTTGTCGTTTATTAGTATGTTACTAATTTTTAGCTTAAAAGGGATGCATTTTAATGTCTTTATGTGTTCGTTTAAGGTGTTGTATTGTTTGACTGTTTCTGTGGTTAGAGTTTGTGTGTAGTTTGCTTTTGTAAACTTTTCGGTTCTTATTTCTGATTTTCTTCTTGTTTGGTGATGGTGTATTTCTTTGTTTGCTATTATTATAGTACTTAGTTTTATTTGGTTGTTTTTAATTTTGTGTATAATAAGTAAGTTGTTTAATGTTATCATTTTGTGTATGTTTATGTATGTATGGGTTCTCTTAGGTCTTAGGTTGTACAGTATTTTTAGAATTTTATTTTGTTGAATTTGTATTTTGCTTATGTTCTTTTTACTTGTATTTCCCCGTACATTTATAAGGTAGTTATTCTGGGAGGTAAATAGTTCGTGGTATATGGCTTTTCTTGCTTCTGTTGGTATGTATTGATTTATTTTCCAAATTGCTGCTATTGTTTTTGAGTTTTTCTTCGCTAATTCGTTTATGTGGTTATTCCATTTTAGATTATCCTGTATTTTAAGTCCTAGATAGTCAATTTCTTTAATTTGTTTGACTCTTGTTCCTTTCACCGAGATTTGAATTTCTGTTTGTTGTTGTTTACTATTGAAGATTATACATTCCGTTTTCGTTTCGTTTATTGTTAGTAAGTTGTTGTAGTACCATTCTTCTAATAATTTGATATCTATATTAATATTTGCTTGTATTTCTTCATAGCTTTTCCCTGTACATACTATACAAGTATATACATATAGTTTCCCTTTAAGGTTTAGTTCAAAAATTTCGTTTGTGTATACAATGTACATTGTTGGAGTCAGGTTCCCTCCTTGTGGTATTCCATATTGGGTTTGAAGTGGTTTACTTTCCAACTTGATTATTTTTGTTGTTTGTGGTCTGTGTGTTAGGTATGTCTCCATTAGTTTTAGTGAATTTCCTCTTATGCCAATTGCCGATTGTCTTCAGTATTCATGTGCGTGTACGAATCTAAAATGAATTTTGTTGATTTAGTGTTTGTATCATATTTAAATTTGGTGTGAATGTTGTTCGTAATTACTAATTTTTTCCACGCAAATAGGTTCGGTTAAATTCACTCTTTTTAATATCATAAGGATTGACTAGTGTACAAAAGTCTTGATAATTTTTTACGTTAGTTACACATTCTGGAATTTCTAAATTGTTAATTTTTGTATAGGGAATTAAAATTTCTCCTTCTTTAACGTTGTCTATATTAATTTTTACTATTTGTTCTGATTTAGGTTGAACATCGAAACAATTTACTTGGTGACTTAACTGGTGAAAGTGTATTTTAATTACACTGTTTGGCGTTTCTTCCATAATCTATTTTTGCTTTTAATAGTTTTAAATTATGAGTTCCTTACAGACATTAGAAATTATCATGGAAATTAAATAGATAATATTTTAATTTTTAATTTTTTAAATAATAATAATAATTTTGAACAGGGCATGACTGTACTGAATTGTTCTTAAGATACGCCATGTACCGTTGTTATTTGAAAGGGGTCTTTCTTGTTTTATTGATTTGCTGAAATATTTATCGGCTATATCTGCTTTTAAAATGATTTAGTGCTACCTGTGTCAATTATTCATATTACATTGAATTCTGGCAACAATATGTAAGGTAGTTCCCTTTGATGGTTTGTTAAAATCATTAAGTGTGAGGTGGGTCTATACTTGGGTGCTTGTCTAAAAAATGATTCTGATCATCAGAATTTTCGTTTTCCTCGTATTCATAATTTTCATAATTGTCACTATTTTCATGTGTAATATAACATTTTCATTTTTATGCCTATTTTCGTTATGGTTATTTGTGTTTTCGGCATCAATATTTTGATAATTTGGATTTCTTGGGAAATTATGATTCGGTGGTATTCTATATGTGTGATTTGTTAACCTACTCATCAGTGTTGGGGTGTAATATTGATTTTGGTTATTTGTATTGGTGTTATTTATGGGGGATTGATAGTTAGTCCTAAAATTTGGTCGATCGTTAAATAGTTTTCGAAATTTTGCAACTTCCGATGTTTAAGTTTGTTGCGGTTTATTAAACTGCGGATTCTTAAATTGTTGACTGTTGTATTGTGGTTTGAATTTATTCATATTATATTGTGGTTTTATCTGATTGTTGTTTTGAAAATTAGGTTTGTTAAATTTCTTTAAAAATTGTTAATTACTAGATTGCTGACTGTTATATATTTCTAATTGAAAATCGTTAGTGCTTCGTTTAAATCGACTGGATTATTTGTTTGCATCAAGATCCAATTGGTTCTTTTAATCCTCTTAGTAAGATTCTTAAAGCATAGCAACGGAAATAAGCGGATAATACGGTTATTTCAACATTTTACAGTAATATAACTTATTTGTAAGTTTAGTTTATGCTGTACTCTATTATAAAATTGAAATGGAGTATCATTACCTTGTCTAAGTTCAGTCATTTCAATCATTAGACTATAACAGTCTCTTTTATATGCATAACTACTAAGCAATGCGGTTTTTAATTCTGCCCAATTGTTAAATTGTGCAAGAAGAGATATTTAGTGCAGCTCTTCCTTCAATTTTTGCTAAAATACTCGATATCAGATATTTGTTCTGTAAATCGTCGACATTTTGCAAGTTAAGAAAAGAATGGCAATTGATGATGGATGGATGGAGGGACGGGAGAGAAAGGAGATTACGGGGAAGATAGATTAGCTGGTAAAGATGGGGGAGAGGAGGGACGAACCGTGGGTGAAAGCAGCGCCGGAGTGTGTAAAGTAGGTAGAGAGGAAAGTGGGCACAATAGAAACGAGAGAGGAAGAGAGTCAAAAAAGTGAGAGAAGAAACAACGTAGTGGTGTCGGGGATTGGAAAGGAAGGTCGGGCAGAAACTGGAAGTACGCGTCCAGCTGGGGAGAAAGGGAGACAGAGTGCTTCTAGAAATGGCCAGATGGGAGGAAAAAATGAAGCTAATGCGGTCTAAACACAAAATGAAGGGGACAACCATATATATATATATATATATATATATATATATATATATATATATATCGATGATGAACTTACCGTTGCGGAGAGGGAAGTCCAGAAAAAAATAAGGGAGAAGGCCAAGGAGGAAAGACCGAAAGGTGTAGAAGTGAGGGTGGTGAATGGAGACATCGGTGCTCCCAGGATAAAGTGACCAACCAGGAGGGTAGAGAATGGATGCAATGGGTGAGAACGTCAGGATGGGATGTGCTCAATGGTTGCTGTGAAGGGGACTGGGAAGGGAAAAAAACGTTCTGCGGACAAGGAGGAGGATCGGTTTTGGACTAAGTGGTGGTCATTGGAATCGGAAGGGAAGAGTTGGAGAGTTTTAAGGTGGAAAACGTAGGGGGTCGGATCATGTACCGGTGGAGGTGGTCATTAGAATGAGGAACGTTATGAAGGGAGAACAGAGGAAGGGGCAGCAGAGGTTTGGATGGAGCAAACCTTATATGGATGCGTATGAGAAAAAGCTTAAGGGCGTGAAGTGGGAGGGGGTGCATTCAATGCTTCAGCTGGAGAGAGCGATGGTAGCTGCTTTGGAGAAGAAAAAGAGTGGGGGCAGAGTAAGAGTTGGTTTGACGAGGAATGTAGGGTGAAGAAGACGAGCTGGCGAAAGGAAATGGCGAAGTGGAGGGATGGGAGAGGAGAAGTGGAAAGGCCTAATCAAGCTAGAGGGTGTTCGAGAAAACGTGCGAAAGGAAGAAAATAGAGGAATTGTAGATGGTAGAAAAGAAAATGAGGGAGTGTGTGTCAGAGAAAGGGCAATCGTGAAAGGAAGTGGGAAAATGGGCAAACTAAATATAGAGCTGGTAGAGTGGGAGAAGAGGTGCAGAGAGAAAAAGAGAAGTTGCTGCAGGTTATCAATAGGGTGTGGAGTGAGGAGTAAGAGCTGCCGGAAGAGTGGCGTGTGGTGGTGGTCCCGGTTCATAAATGGGGAGCGGCCTCGGAGGTGCAGAACTATAGGGGGATTACAGTTATGAGTGCGGGTTATAAGGTGATCATGACAATGGTGAATCGCAGATTAGAGGGAGAAATTGACAGAAAAGGGCTGCTGCCGGAATGCCAGGGTGGTTTTAAAAAGGGAAGAGGGACGACGGAGCAGATTTTCACGCTCGTGAGAATGGCGGAGTAAGCGTTGGAATGCAAAGGGAGAGTGTATACGGTGTTTCTGAATCTGTAAGCGGCGTATGACTCAGTTCCAAGAGGAAAACTCGTGGAGTGTTTGGATAGCTTGGGCATGGAAGATGAAGGTGTGGAATGGGTGAGAAAGTTATATAAATAGTCGTGGGCAAAAGCAAGAGTGAATGGAAAAGTGTCAGAGAAATTTAGGGTGAATGTGGGAGTAAGGCAGGGATGCCCACTAAGCTCCCTCCTGTTCAATCTATACACAAGCGAGTTGGAGGAGGTGCTAAAGAAAGGACAGGCTGGAGGGGTCGTGGTGGGGCGAACCAAGATGTGGATGTTGGCGTATGCGGATGACTTAGTGCTAGTGTCCAAGAGAGTGGAAGAAATGCAAGAGATGCTGGACAGAATTGGAAGGTACCTGGATAGGAGAGGGCTAGTGGTGAATGTAGAAAAGACTAAATGGATGATGTTTAGGAATAGGGGTAGAAGAGGTAGAGTGGAAGAGCTGAAATGGTAGGGAAGTATACTTGAAAGAGTGAATGTCTTTAAATATCTGGGCTTTTGGTTGACAGCGGAGGAGGATTTGGGGTGCATGTGGAATGTATACAGGCGAAAACGAGAATGGCTTGGGGGATAGCGAGAAGAAAATGGGAGAGTTTGTGGGGAGGTAACCTCGTAATAGCGTGTAAGATCTGGGATAAATGTCTAAAACCGATACTGTTTTATGGAGTGGAAGTGTGGGAATTGCGTGAGTGGGATATGATAGAGAAAGAGCAAGGTTTGTTCCTGAAGAGTCTGCTAGGTCGAAAGGTCGAAATCGAGTGCAGTGCTGTTGCAGGAGACGAACCGCATGAGTATGTGGTGGGAGTCGTGTGTGAGGGTGGTGAAGTTTGAAGAAAGATTGGAGGAATTGGGTGAAGAAAGGCTGGTGCGGGAGATATGGATGAGGTGTAAGAGTAGGACGGAGAGTAGATGGAGAAAGGATAGAAAGATGTATGAATGAGTGGGTATGTCTGAGGTGTGGGTAGAGGAGAAGTTGAGAGAAATAGGAAGCCTAGGAACTGAGGTAAGAGAGAGATTGAGGGATATTGAGTGACAAGAAAGGCAGGTGATAATGACTGAGAGCTCCTACAGCCCTGGCTACGTAGAGTGGAAAGTGCTTGGGAAACTCCCGAGTTACTTAGCCAGGGGTGAGTGGAGCAGGGAGGACAAAGTATGCATGGCGAGATAGAGAGGTGTAGGTTAGACGAGAGAGGGAGGAAAGTGTGGATGGGTCTGGGGTACACCCCGTGTGCACTGTGTAGTAAGGGAAGCGACATGCGGTGGCACCTTAGCGAAGAATGTGAGGGTGTGAAAGCAGAGTGGGTGGGAGAGTGCAGAAATCTGAATGAATGATTAAGCGAGGATGGGGAAGGAGTGAAAATCTGCAGGAGGCTGACGTGGGAGAGGAAAGTGGCGAGGGCAGAGGCAGTGGTTATGTATAATGTTAATTTGTAATTTTTGCGGACTGTTATTTTTATTTCTATTTGTGTTTTTATTTGTATGTATTCTTGTTGTGGTTGGATATATTGAAGAGGTGTTTTTGTGAAGAAAATGCCAATAAAGGTCTTAGGTCTTTTGTGTGCTTAGTTCCTTATGCTGTTTGCACTAGGTACTTGAATTATTCTCAGATTCTCGATGAAAATTCAGAGAGTTCGTTTGCGAATATTCAAATGCATTGTTGAAACAAACCGACTAATGATATGCACTAATTACTTTTTATGAATATCCTCCGACTGCGCCAATTATATTTCGGTTATCCGGATTAAGGTTTTTAAATAGTTTTTTATTCCAAGTTCAAATTATAACTGATTGGTCTTACGTCTAAATGGTTCGCAAGTAAAGTACATAACATGTAGTCGACTGGAGGTAGAAAATACAGAAGTATAAACAATATACAACCGCTTTGATGTGGTGCTGTCAGGTGGTCGCGTCCTATGTAATTTGATCTCTTATCGATGCTTCGTATTAATCGGGTACCGAGGTGTTGACGATTGTTATTAGTCATTTGTGCTGGGATTAACGAATATAACTTATATTAAAAGCTTATCTCTATGTTAGTGTTAATGCTGCATCTTCCTATCGCACCGCGCGCTGCTCCAATAATTTACTCGACGTTCTTCATAAAATTCTGTGGCCTTGAAGTTTATTGCTCGCAAGAGCGGGATGGACGGCGCGGCGGCACCGATTTGATGAATTGCTTTCCTATTTTTCAGGTTAAATTTTGTCGGCTGGTGTTTTATTGCTCTATTACTTGGTGTACCTGTGTCACGTGCCGACAGGAAACATTTGCGAAATTACGTTACGTTAATACAAACTGTGACTTCTATTTTTGGGCTACTTCTTTCGATAACTTACATAAATTTTATGCCATTCCTTCGTTTAATTTTTACTAAATGAACTATGCATTTTCGACATAGATAGTACTCATTTTGTCAAAAATGATGGTATGTATTTCTTCAAAATCCTTTGATTATTGAAATTTTAAGAAGGTTCAATAATTTCATGTTGAAAAATAAATTACATTATTTTCCTTGTCCTAAAAAAAACAAAGTGCAATCAATCAAAATCACCCCTGTTTAGAAGAAAATGTGGAGAACAAAATAGATAAATGACAGGTAGATCGGCTTCAAAACATTGTTTTAGTTTTTATATTTTAGGGATGATAAATAAGAAATGAAAATGTTACCAAAATAATAAGATACATCTGTTTTGAAGTAATATAAAATACTAATTATGTTAATACTTTACTACAAAACAACCAGCAGAATTGGATCACAATGTTATTCATTCAAATAAATAGATAGAGGTGTTATTCGAAGAGTCGGGCTGGCTGCTGCCATAAACTATAGACACTTTGCCCATTTTGTTTACACGTCTTTTTATTGTTGCTGCATAAATATATATTTACGACATGTTTTACGGCGCGACGACGGCGATAAAAGGCGCAGTGTTTGGATTAAAACTAAATCAGCTCCACCGAGTTACGTGAACCCATCATCTAACACCCATACGGACGTTCACGGCGCGCGTCAGCGATTCCCATACGCGACCGCACATCCGCTGCACTCAACATATGATTCTTTAGCATTTTTATTAATTAGGTCAATTCATTTATTCTTAGTTAGCAATTTAGTTTTATATAAAATAGTATTAGAATTATAAGGAGCTAGTTATCAACTTGTAGCGATACACATACGTTGTAGAATAAAGTATTAAAAAAAGGTCTTCCTCGACGTTCATCACAAAATTGGCGCAGTCGGTAGGATATCGTGGTCCAAATTGAAATTAGTTCACGACATCGAGTCCGCAATATTTCAATTACTGGATCTTGGTTTCAACCATCAACACGGTATCTTCAGAACCTGCTACCACCATTGGACAACGCATTCGGAATCGCCCGATCCAATTGGCCCGCACCGCTGTTCCAACACTCGCAATTGATACTCCAGAGAATTCGGCTGACAAACTGTAAGGTAGTGCCAAATCCTCTGCATTTAGTCCTTAAGCAATTTTTATAATAAGTTCGATTAATGAACAGTGATATTGATAATTTAATAGACCAGATAAATAAATTAAAAATCGAAAAAATGACTAACACCGTAGATTACACGCTGTTAAAACTTAACATAGAAACAATACCAACTTTCGACGGCAATAATGAAATGACAGACATTTTTATTGCTCGTTGCGAGGCGGTACTATCAGAATATCGCACATTAAATAATGATCAATTAAATAAATATTTGCTAAAAGCCATAATTGGAAAGTTACGAGACCGAGCCCTTATAGCTATTGGCTCACGTACAGAACTAAAAACATGGCCTGAAATAAAAAATAGTATTAAGCAAAGATTTGGTGACTTGAGAAACTACGATTGTCTTGTGCAAGATTTAATTAATTTAAGACCAGGTAGAAACGAAAAACCACTCGATTTTGCCGAGAGAATTCAACTCGCTCGTAGTAGACTAGCTTCAAAAATTAATTCGCTGCCAGCAACAACAATGTCTAATGACGCCAAATTAATACACCTTGAACAGTACGATAACACGGCACTTAAAACGTTTATTCGAGGGTTACACGGTAATCTTCAAAGCATAATACGCCTGAGAACGCCAGCTAGTCTAGAAGACGCCGTAAATTTTGTAATCGAGGAAGAATATACTTTAGGAAACAATTTAGATAAACACCACAATATTCAATATAACTACCAAAGACAACCAAATCAACAAAATCTCCAAACCCCGTCATTCCCAAAAAATAACATTAAGCCAATTAATTTTGCCCCACGAAACTACAACAATACGACTTCATACAGACCGCAAATGAACTTCCCAAGCCAGCCAATTCACTTGCAACCCAGACCAATTCAACAAAAATACCCGACGAATCAACAAGCTTTCGGCGCACCCCGAAATGTTTTTAGACCACAAGGTCTTCAAAATCAAAACTTCACCCCAACACCCATGTCGACTACCTCCAGACTATCCAATTCAAGATTTCCGCAGCAACAAGCCCCACAACCAATGTCTACCAGCACAAGAAACACTTTTACCAACCGACCAAACTTTTACAACAACTATAACAGACCAAACCAATTTTCAAACCCGACCGAATTAAATAACATAGACAACCAAACTTACGATACATGTCCCGACACAAACAATTACACATCTTATGACGAATCTTGCTATCCGCAATCCCTCATAGAATCAGAACAAGTCACATATTATGAAGAAGAACCTGACTACAACACTTCTTACGAACAAAACGAAACCCCTAGCGAAAATTTTCATTCCGTCACAGACCTAACGAACCCGACATAATAGAAATCAATAACGAAATCAGCATAAACCCTCTTGCATATATCAAAATCGAAAATCCACCCCTGAAACTATTAATCGACACAGGATGCTACACCTCTATTCTAAAATCTTCAGTTGCAGAAAAACATTATCCTGAACACATTTACCATCAAAACTCGATAATCAAAACATGCAATGGTGAAAATTCTACCCGATTCAAGGCAAATATACCATCTTTTAATGAATTCCGATCCCCCCACGAACTAAACGTCCTCCTGTACGACTTCCACAACTACTTTGACGGACTATTAGGACTAAAAGACATGACAAATCTAAATTTAGTTATGGATTGTGCAAACCAGAAATTGTACAATAATAATATCGAAATTCCATACTTCTACAGACAACCAGAAGACACAAAAGCATCAATTGAGATTAACGCTCACGAAATATCCGTAGTTAAACTTCCCGTTTCAGAACGTAATGGCGACATTATTATCCCAGAACTAAAACGTCATGACATATATATTCCACCATCCCTAACGACAGCAAAAAACTGTTTCGCCAACGTTGAAGTACATAATTATAACGATTCAAATTCAATTTTTGGAATGGTTAAACCTCTCAAGGTAATTCCTTTTTCCCCAGAAACATTCGAAATTTTCAATATAGAACCTAAATCGCAATTCCAACCCAATCAAAAATAGATAACTTAATTAGAACTGACCACCTTAATCTGGAAGAAAAACAAGAAATAATTAATGTATGCCGCGAATACAGAGACATATTCCATGAAAAACTTGACAAACTATCTTTCACGAACGCAGTAAAACACCACATCAAGACAACCGACGATACTCCCATCCACACTAAATCATACAGATATCCATTTATTCAAGTAGAGTAAGAAGGCGGTTTCTGCGCCAGGTGTGGCGTTGTGGCGTCGAGGCGCCCACAAGCATGCAACCATATATACACATATACACACCACCTAGCGGTGAACGTTGGAACTAAAAGCGCTACCTAGCGGTGAATGGTGGAACTACAATTGTACATTTGGTTGCCTGCATCCAAGATGGCGGCGGGAAATTCAAATTTAAATATACAGGGTGATCAAAAAATAAAAATCCAAGATGGCGGCGGTTACAATATACAGGGTGATCAAAATAAAAATAAAAATCCAAGATGACGGCTACTGAACGTGAGCTGTCAAAAAATCCAAAATGGCCACTTCCGGTCGAAATGAAAAATGTCAGAAATCGAAAAATAGCAACTTCCGGTCGCGACTTCCGGTCGTCCAAATGGTGTCATGTTTGTACTCAAATGAAAGCGCTCGACGCGAGGTGCACGAATGTGAGGTTATTTTGGGTCTAAGGTCCTTGTGGCACGAGTTGGCTTCCTGCTGGGTAAATATGGGGCATGTGACGTAATAAAAGAGGCAGTAGCTGCATTTCAAACAATCCTTTTATTTTTAAACATTAAAAAGACAAAAAACATAATATTTAACAATCAGCCATGTAAGTATAATAATCATCAGATACCCTTTCAAAATTTCTATTTATACATTCAATCATATAAAAAGCATTATTCGTGTTATTTATACTATTATCACGTATTACAGTTTTTAAGCCCTCACATAAATTTTCTACAGGTAATGATAAATCCAAACCTGTAACTACAATTAATTCATAGTAATCTTTAAAATCCTCCTTAAGAAACATTTCTAATTTATAATTTATCAGCTCTTTCAACTGATTTAAATTGTTGAACGTTTCTTCTGATATCATAATTTCTGATGCAATACAATTAATCGTAATAACTTCATAGTTTTTATATTCTAACCGTCCCACCCTATGATATTTCCCGAGATTCAGACATTTTCCGTTGGGTATGGATAACACATCGATATCACAAAACTGGAACCACTCTTCTAGTGTGAATAACACTTGGTTGTATCCGCCCCAAATGTTAATGATAGGTTTGAAGTCGTGATGTGGACTGAGCCCCACTGAAACATGCTTCGTGTTGCTTTTGTTTAATTGGTAAGTAGTTTCACCCAGCAGGAAACCTTGTCTTTTGAATGCCTCGTTCAATTGGCGACGATCGGTGTACGCTACATATCCATTTTGTCCAAGTTGTTCAATTAAAACCTGCGGATTGCTATGTTCTAACATTGTTTTTTGGTTGATGCTTTTTACTGCTGCTACATCTTTCTTTTGAGCTGTACTCGTAAATATTTCACAACCATCAGCTTCTCTGAGAGACTTAAGTTTCTTTGATTTAGGCTCGAACATGTTGATAGAACAAGTAGTTGTGACTAACTGACTGACTATTGGAAACGCCGGACATTGGCCCGATGATGAAATACCTGACCTGTCAGAATGTGTATTCGTTTCCTAGTCCGTATTGCTGCTAAGTGTCGTCTTGCAAAACAATTGGGTCACTTAGGGTACTCCGCCATTCGATTGCGCGTACGGCTGTTGAGTCAGCGGTCAGCGGGCGTTAGCCCGAATGTGTAATTGCGAGCGCGATGCACGTTCGTTAACCTATGACGACGGATTAATTTAGTTTATAAGCATATTATATTTATTCACCAAGTCAAGTTCTGAACAAATCTGATGCAAATACAGATTTATCTAACTATATTAACTAATAAAGATTAAAAATATATATGAACAAAAATGTAAATGATAATTATCTAACTATTATAAAAACTAACAATAAGAAAACATTAATAAATATATAACTCAGATTATCGGTATTTCCCACTGCTGATTGGCTGATGAATTTATTGCCAGTGTATAAATACAACGGAATTCTATTAAATTAATTAGTCTTATCATAATCAACGAAAATGTCACAACCAGAGTATCCTACAATACACATACCCGAAGATCAGTGTGATTCTGGAAGAAGTTCACCAACAGCATTCCTCGACACCATGTTGCAAAACTATGAGGAGGAGATGAAAAGTGAATGTCGACTGGTGAATGAAGTTGGCTATTTATTCCCTATCACACCAACTCTCTGTATCAACCGGATTTAGTGCCATTCGAGGATACTACCAATGCATGCGACTCTATAGCTCAAAAGAGAGCATCACCTTTATTCCAATCGAATGGTCACAGTTGAAGAAGCAATTGCTGACAATAGAGGAAAAGATTCTCTCAATATCGTTACCTGTGGGGAAGACAATATCTAGGAAAAGAAAGTGTGAAAACTGCAGCTGCCATCTTCAAGACATAACCAATCATCAAATAGAAACGAATGTAGAAGAACCAGCAGTGCAAGTGATTGATAATTGTACAATAAAATTTCAACGACCAACGTTTAAAAATAAGAACATTGCTGTAATAATCAAACGAAGAGGAGTAACCCTAAAACTCGATGTCGAAGCAGTGCGAAAGTTATGCGGGTTGGGTTCATTAGTTGATTATCGTTTGGAAAGATTAAAATCCTTAAATTTCGCGGATTATTATAACCAGTATGTGCTTCACTTTTTAAACATGCGTGAAGATTGCGAGGTAATATCCATTTTGGAAAGTTTGCTGGAAACGTCCACGCGCGGATACACTTTTGAGAGCGTTGAATGTATGTATGAAGTAATAGCATATAATAGAAACAAGTTTGTGCACGACGTGCAAACAACACGGCAGAGTCATGGTTAAGATCATAGTCGATATTAAATCAACAACAGCAGAGGCAGTACACCGCCAACAACGAAAGCGACTGGAGAGACATTAAAAAAATACACGAGTTAAAATTAGCTATTAAAAATTATCAAGATGTTAAAGAGTGTCACCAGCTTTTATCTAAACTTTGCATCAGTGAATAAATGTTGTCATGTCTCATGTCTTTAATTGATATCGCCAATACTATTAATAAATAAAAAAAATATATTAAATAATCTTGTCTGGTTTTTCATATATTTTTTCTTTCTCAGCAGCAGTAACAGAATAAATAAATAAAACAATATATTTAAGGTAAGTAAAATATTTATTTTAAATTTAAAAAAAAAAATCTATACATTTTATTCAACATTTATAAGTTCCTAAATACGAATTACAATTAGTACAATAATGTTTGCTATTCTTGAGAGAGTGTATACAATAGGGAATACATGGGGAGCATATACAAATACAACATAATAATGCAATTAAATGTGTTTTATAACTAGATTTGTATTTAACCGTAGTTATTTCGGTACCATTACAAGACTTGCAATAACACAATTGTGGATGTGGACCGAACATGTTTACACTGTTAGCAGACACACTAAAATGATTTAAATTTATAAAGCATTCGATTTATGAATCCAACTATTCTGGGATTTATCAAGTCCAAGCCATTTTACGTACACCTTGGCTCCTTTACGTCGCAGCACCTTTTCAACCAAGTAGACATCTTCATGTTTCGCTTTTTGCAGTTCATACTCGTAGAACGCTCCTTGAATTGGACTGCCCTGCATATCATTCAATAAATATGTTATGGGATTGCTAATCTTAACCTTTTGAATTCGAAATAATTCCGTAGACCAATTTGGCGTATAACCTTTATCAAATAATGCTTTTTGCTTGCTTATACGCACAACATCGCCCACACGAAATTGTCCTTTTCCAGCAATCTTTATATGTGAATACACAGTGTTGAGGAGTTGTTTCTCTTTCTTAGCATCCACATCTTTTGGCTTCATGCCTGTGGTACTGTGTCTTGTAGAATTGTATTCCATTGTTATCCCGTTCAAAATAGAGTACCAATTATATTTACCATTCAAGCTGAATGCTCGATACAATTTATCTTTTAACGTTCTAATTACTCGCTCTGCCATACATGCTTTCATAATGGTATACGTAGAATAATGATTCACATTATGCTTTTTCATTAACGTATTAAATTGTTGATTGTAAAACTCTTTGCCCTGATCTGTTTGCAAGTTTCGAGGAACACGTCCACCAGAAGTTTGAAAGATTTTCCTGAATGCTTCCGTTAAACTTGGTGCAGATTTGTCTTTTAGCGGCATAGTCCATAGAAATTTCGAGAAACAGTCAATCACCACCAGTATGAATTTATAGCCTTTATTTTCACGAGCATACGGACCAAATTCAGCTAAATCCGCCTGCCACAAATCATCCAATCCTTTTAATATAACTCGACGTCTCTTGAAATTTTTACGAGCTGGTTTATGTAACTCATTCACTACGTCCTGCTTGATGGATCCCAATTTTAGGGGGCCCATGAGGAATATCTTTAAAATCCACTATGCCTGCGGGTGCAAGCACTTTTGGTTTACTCTGTGGTTGTCGTGATAATGTATCTTGAATTTTTTTAATATCAGAGGCCAACGTCTGCAACTCCTTTTCAGCTTTGTTTTTAAATGTTGTATATTTATCATGTTTCGTTTTTATATTCGTCGTCAATGTTAATAGAACATTACTTATTTTGCCATCACATTCCAAAGTTTTATCATTTAATATTTTTAAATTATTTTCCATTTGTGCATTAAAGGCTTCATAGTTACTATGTTTCATATTTATATTTTCTGTTAACGTTTTAAGTACAGTATCTATTTTCATGTTACATTCTTTTACTTCTAAATCAATTTCAGTTTTGTATCCTTTTAACTCGTTTGCAAATGCTTTTAAATCCAACACTTCCTGACCGAGTACATCACTGACATTTAGCAAGTCTTTATTAATTATATCAGTCTTATCATTAACCTTATTCAAGTAATTATTAACATTTGAAATATTTTTATCAACAAAATCTTTAGTGGCAGCATCTGATTTATCAAGCGGTTCATTTATATTGCAGATTCTTTTATTGTCTACATTAAAATCTCCATCACGTGTAAAAAGAAACCCAGGCCCAGGGGGACCGCAAGTTATGCCACTTTTACGGTTTGAATGACGTCCGAACTTGTCAATACTCATTGTACTTCTGATCATAAATTATTCTCTCCCTCTATTATATTAGCTTCGCGTAATTCCTCTTCAATGGCAACGATTTCATTCTGATGAGAAGTATTCCCAGCTTGACGTGAAGCATGCAAAAGACACAAACGATCCACTAATTCCTCAAGATTGTCCCAATAGCGGTATTGTACTTTTGCAATATTCAAATTATTATTAGTGTTGACATATAAGGAAGAATCAAAAAGACCTCTGCCGGATGATGATGGACCTGACCAGGAATGCGTTCTAGGAATAGCTGGTTTATCGAAAAGGGGTTTTATTATACTTGTATATTTGCGTGATTTATTCCCCTGTTTCTGACCAGTAGGTTCATAATTTCTCTTCAAAGCATTTG
This sequence comes from Lordithon lunulatus, assembly GCA_963942505.1. Taxonomy (NCBI): domain Eukaryota; kingdom Metazoa; phylum Arthropoda; class Insecta; order Coleoptera; family Staphylinidae; genus Lordithon; species Lordithon lunulatus. Next base: position 21,601,658 of record OZ012674.1, on the reverse strand, counting down.
TTCTCTCCAATATATCTTTATAATTTCGTCTGTCGTTTTCGTTAAATCCAATGGGAAGTTTTTTAAAAAGCAACTCATACAAACCGGGGGTACCCTTATAGTGAATTCCTTTTATAATTAAATCATTACCATTCAACGCAACTTCTGATTTAGCAATCATCCATTTCTCGGTGTGTGGATTAAAAGTTATACCATATTTTAAATCAAATACATCATCTCCATCGCTGATTAACTGCTCCAAGTATTGTCTTGGCAGTGGAGCATATGCTAATGATCAGCTTTTGAACAGGTTTGAACAGATTTGAACATGTATGAACAGCTAATGATCAGCTTTTGAACAGCTTCAACAGGTATATGAACAGCTTAAACAGATATTCAAACAACAACTCAAACAGGTTAACAGGTCTTATTGCTTCGATGGTCTGTTATCTACTAATAAATATCTATTTACTCGACACTATATATTCATCTAAATATTTACGATATCTTCCCTTATCTATATCACAATCTTTATCCACTGTAATAAAACCGTAGGGTTCTTTCCAGCATGCTATACACATATCCTTGAATTTGTCAAAAATATTAGGTAATATAAAATCGAGCAAACAGGATGCTGATGGTGGCAGCGAGAAAGCTTCCCCATACGTAGTTGCTACCTTAGACGGAACTATTATGTTGGTACAAAATGAAATCATTTTATGGTAAATAATTCATTACCATTTTACTCTGAATCGTGTGTAATTCACGATTAAGAGTGAAACAAAGTTTGTACTAGATTTATTAAATAAAATGATTTCATTTTGTACCAACATAATAGTTCCGTCTAAGGTAGCAACTACGTATGGGGAAGCTTTCGCGCTGCCACCATCAGCATCCTGTTTGCTCGATTTTATATTACCTAATATTTTTGACAAATTCAAGGATATGTGTATAGCATGCTGGAAAGAACCCTACGGTTTTATTACAGTGGATAAAGATTGTGATATAGATAAGGGAAGATATCGTAAATATTTAGATGAATATATAGTGTCGAGTAAATAGATATTTATTAGTAGATAACAGACCACCGAAGGAATAAGACCTGTTAACCTGTTTGAGTTGTTGTTTGAATATCTGTTTAAGCTGTTCATATGCCTGTTCAAACCTGTTCAAAAGCTGATCATTAGCTGTTCATACATGTTCAAATCTGTTCAAACCTGTTCAAAAGCTGATCATTAGCTGTTCATTAGCTGTTCAAACCTGTTCAAAATCTGTTCGTTAGCTGTTTGTTAGCTGTTAAAACCTGTTCAACCCTGTTTAAAGATGGGTCGAAATGTTCAACGCAAGTTGATTGATACTCAGAAAGCAATTCGCAAAAAGTTGTTGGCTATGAAGCTGAATCGAAGCGAGGAAGATGAATTACTGAATAAAACTTACAAACCACTAATCGAACCCATTAAAAATTTAATACTTACACAACAACAAGTACCTACAAAGAAAATTAAACAATCTACAAGTCCTATTAAATCATTTAAGCAATCTAGAAGTCCTTCTAAAATTCCAATTAAATCATTTAAACAAAAACATCAAAGTTCAAGTTCAGACATGGATGATGATGATGATGATGATATGGTTAGGAGTTCTAAACGCAAAGCAAGTAATTATATACAGAAAACTCAGCCAAAGCGACCCACAGCACAGTTTTTACCAATGGAACATGAGGATACTTTTGAGAATGCTGCTGCTATAACTGACACAATACGCTCCAATAATGATAATGCTGATGATGAAGATGATGATGAAATTTTTCAAAGTGATCGAAACATGTATCAAACGTTTGTTGAAGAGACTAGACCCGAAGCTTTGCGGTCCTATTTGAAACAGTATGCTCCACTGCCAAGACAATACTTGGAGCAGTTAATCAGCGATGGTGATGATGCATTTGATTTAAAATATGGTATAACTTTTAATCCACACACCGAGAAATGGATGATTGCTAAATCAGAAGTTGCATTGAATGGTAATGATTTAATTATAAAAGGAATTCACTATAAGGGTACCCCCGGTTTGTATGAGTTGCTTTTTAAAAAACTTCCCATTGGATTTAACGAAAACGACACACGAAATTATAAAGATATATTGGAGAGAACGAATGCTTTGAAGAGAAATTATGAACCTACTGGTCAGAAACAGAGGAATAAATCACGCAAATATACAAGTATAATAAAACCCCTTTTCGATAAACCAGCTATTCCTAGAACGCATTCCTGGTCAGGTCCATCATCATCCGGCAGAGGTCTTTTTGATTCTTCCTTATATGTCAACACTAATAATAATTTGAATATTGCAAAAGTACAATACCGCTATTGGGACAATCTTGAGGAATTAGTGGATCGTTTGTGTCTTTTGCATGCTTCACGTCAAGCTGGGAATACTTCTCATCAGAATGAAATCGTTGCCATTGAAGAGGAATTACGCGAAGCTAATATAATAGAGTGAGAGAATAATTTATGATCAGAAGTACAATGAGTATTGACAAGTTCGGACGTTATTCAAACCGTAAAAGTGGCATAACTTGCGGTCCCCCTGGGCCTGGGTTTCTTTTTACACGTGATGGAGATTTTAATGTAGACAATAAAAGAATCTGCAATATAAATGAACCGCTTGATAAATCAGATGCTGCCACTAAAGATTTTGTTGATAAAAATATTTCAAATGTTAATCATTACTTGAATAAGGTTAATGATAAGACTGATATAATTAATAAAGACTTGCTAAATGTCAGTGATGTACTCGGTCAGGAAGTGTTGGATTTAAAAGCATTTGCAAACGAGTTAAAAGGATACAAAACTGAAATTGATTTAGAAGTAAAAGAATGTAACATGAAAATAGATACTGTACTTAAAACGTTAACAGAAAATATAAATATGAAACATAGTAACTATGAAGCCTTTAATGCACAAATGGAAAATAATTTAAAAATATTAAATGATAAAACTTTGGAATGTGATGGCAAAATAAGTAATGTTCTATTAACATTGACGACGAATATAAAAACGAAACATGATAAATATACAACATTTAAAAACAAAGCTGAAAAGGAGTTGCAGACGTTGGCCTCTGATATTAAAAAAATTCAAGATACATTATCACGACAACCACAGAGTAAACCAAAAGTGCTTGCACCCGCAGGCATAGTGGATTTTAAAGATATTCCTCATGGGCCCCCTAAAATTGGGATCCATCAAGCAGGACGTAGTGAATGAGTTACATAAACCAGCTCGTAAAAATTTCAAGAGACGTCGAGTTATATTAAAAGGATTGGATGATTTGTGGCAGGCGGATTTAGCTGAATTTGGTCCGTATGCTCGTGAAAATAAAGGCTATAAATTCATACTGGTGGTGATTGACTGTTTCTCGAAATTTCTATGGACTATGCCGCTAAAAGACAAATCTGCACCAAGTTTAACGGAAGCATTCAGGAAAATCTTTCAAACTTCTGGTGGACGTGTTCCTCGAAACTTGCAAACAGATCAGGGCAAAGAGTTTTACAATCAACAATTTAATACGTTAATGAAAAAGCATAATGTGAATCATTATTCTACGTATACCATTATGAAAGCATGTATGGCGGAGCGAGTAATTAGAACGTTAAAAGATAAATTGTATCGAGCATTCAGCTTGAATGGTAAATATAATTGGTACTCTATTTTGAACGGGATAACAATGGAATACAATTCTACAAGACACAGTACCACAGGCATGAAGCCAAAAGATGTGGATGCTAAGAAAGAGAAACAACTCCTCAACACTGTGTATTCACATATAAAGATTGCTGGAAAAGGACAATTTCGTGTGGGCGATGTTGTGTGTATAAGCAAGCAAAAAGCATTATTTGATAAAGGTTATACGCCAAATTGGTCTACGGAATTATTTCGAATTCAAAAGGTTAAGATTAGCAATCCCATAACATATTTATTGAATGATATGCAGGGCAGTCCAATTCAAGGAGCGTTCTACGAGTATGAACTGCAAAAAGCGAAACATGAAGATGTCTACTTGGTTGAAAAGGTGCTGCGACGTAAAGGAGCCAAGGTGTACGTAAAATGGCTTGGACTTGATAAATCCCAGAATAGTTGGATTCATAAATCGAATGCTTTATAAATTTAAATCATTTTAGTGTGTCTGCTAACAGTGTAAACATGTTCGGTCCACATCCACAATTGTGTTATTGCAAGTCTTGTAATGGTACCGAAATAACTACGGTTAAATACAAATCTAGTTATAAAACACATTTAATTGCATTATTATGTTGTATTTGTATATGCTCCCCATGTATTCCCTATTGTATACACTCTCTCAAGAATAGCAAACATTATTGTACTAATTGTAATTCGTATTTAGGAACTTATAAATGTTGAATAAAATGTATAGATTTTTTTTTTTAAATTTAAAATAAATATTTTACTTACCTTAAATATATTGTTTTATTTATTTATTCTGTTACTGCTGCTGAGAAAGAAAAAATATATGAAAAACCAGACAAGATTATTTAATATATTTTTTTTATTTATTAATAGTATTGGCGATATCAATTAAAGACATGAGACATGACAACATTTATTCACTGATGCAAAGTTTAGATAAAAGCTGGTGACACTCTTTAACATCTTGATAATTTTTAATAGCTAATTTTAACTCGTGTATTTTTTTAATGTGTCTCTCCAGTCGCTTTCGTTGTTGGCGGTGTACTGCCTCTGCTGTTGTTGATTTAATATCGACTATGATCTTAACCATGACTCTGCCGTGTTGTTTGCACGTCGTGCACAAACTTGTTTCTATTATATGCTATTACTTCATACATACATTCAACGCTCTCAAAAGTGTATCCGCGCGTGGACGTTTCCAGCAAACTTTCCAAAGTGGATATTACCTCGCAATCTTCACGCATGTTTAAAAAGTGAAGCACATACTGGTTATAATAATCCGCGAAATTTAAGGATTTTAATCTTTCCAAACGATAATCAACTAATGAACCCAAGCCGCATAACTTTCGCACTGCTTCGACATCGAGTTTTAGGGTTACTCCTCTTCGTTTGATTATTACAGCAATGTTCTTATTTTTAAACGTTGGTCGTTGAAATTTTATTGTACAATTATCAATCACTTGCACTGCTGGTTCTTCTACATTCGTTTCTATTTGATGATTGGTTATGTCTTGAAGATGGCAGCTGCAGTTTTCACACTTTCTTTTCCTAGATATTGTCTTCCCCACAGGTAACGATATTGAGAGAATCTTTTCCTCTATTGTCAGCAATTGCTTCTTCAACTGTGACCATTCGATTGGAATAAAGGTGATGCTCTCTTTTGAGCTATAGAGTCGCATGCATTGGTAGTATCCTCGAATGGCACTAAATCCGGTTGATACAGAGAGTTGGTGTGATAGGGAATAGCCAACTTCATTCACCAGTCGACATTCACTTTTCATCTCCTCCTCATAGTTTTGCAACATGGTGTCGAGGAATGCTGTTGGTGAACTTCTTCCAGAATCACACTGATCTTCGGGTATGTGTATTGTAGGATACTCTGGTTGTGACATTTTCGTTGATTATGATAAGACTAATTAATTTAATAGAATTCCGTGGTATTTATACACTGGCAATAAATTCATCAGCCAATCAGCAGTGGGAAATACCGATAATCTGAGTTATATATTTATTAATGTTTTCTTATTGTTAGTTTTTATAATAGTTAGATAATTATCATTTACATTTTTGTTCATATATATTTTTAATCTTTATTAGTTAATATAGTTAGATAAATCTGTATTTGCATCAGATTTGTTCAGAACTTGACTTGGTGAATAAATATAATATGCTTATAAACTAAATTAATCCGTCGTCATAGGTTAACGAACGTGCATCGCGCTCGCAATTACACATTCGGGCTAACGCCCGCTGACCGCTGACTCAACAGCCGTACGCGCAATCGAATGGCGGAGTACCCTAAGTGACCCAATTGTTTTGCAAGACGACACTTAGCAGCAATACGGACTAGGAAACGAATACACATTCTGACAGGTCAGGTATTTCATCATCGGGCCAATGTCCGGCGTTTCCAATAGTCAGTCAGTTAGTCACATCTACTTGTTCTATCAACATGTTCGAGCCTAAATCAAAGAAACTTAAGTCTCTCAGAGAAGCTGATGGTTGTGAAATATTTACGAGTACAGCTCAAAAGAAAGATGTAGCAGCAGTAAAAAGCATCAACCAAAAAACAATGTTAGAACATAGCAATCCGCAGGTTTTAATTGAACAACTTGGACAAAATGGATATGTAGCGTACACCGATCGTCGCCAATTGAACGAGGCATTCAAAAGACAAGGTTTCCTGCTGGGTGAAACTACTTACCAATTAAACAAAAGCAACACGAAGCATGTTTCAGTGGGGCTCAGTCCACATCACGACTTCAAACCTATCATTAACATTTGGGGCGGATACAACCAAGTGTTATTCACACAAGAAGAGTGGTTCCAGTTTTGTGATATCGATGTGTTATCCATACCCAACGGAAAATGTCTGAATCTCGGGAAATATCATAGGGTGGGACGTTTAGAATATAAAAACTATGAAGTTATTACGATTAATTGTATTGCATCAGAAATTATGATATCAGAAGAAACGTTCAACAATTTAAATCAGTTGAAAGAGCTGATAAATTATAAATTAGAAATGTTTCTTAAGGAGGATTTTAAAGATTACTATGAATTAATTGTAGTTACAGGTTTGGATTTATCATTACCTGTAGAAAATTTATGTGAGGGCTTAAAAACTGTAATACGTGATAATAGTATAAATAACACGAATAATGCTTTTTATATGATTGAATGTATAAATAGAAATTTTGAAAGGGTATCTGATGATTATTATACTTACATGGCTGATTGTTAAATATTATGTTTTTTGTCTTTTTAATGTTTAAAAATAAAAGGATTGTTTGAAATGCAGCTACTGCCTCTTTTATTACGTCACATGCCCCATATTTACCCAGCAGGAAGCCAACTCGTGCCACAAGGACCTTAGACCTCACATTCGTGCACCTCGCGTCGAGCGCTTTCATTTGAGTACAAACATGACACCATTTGGGCAACCGGAAGTCGCGACCGGAAGTTTCTATTTTTCGATTTCTGACATTTTTCATTTCGACCGGAAGTGGCCATTTTGGATTTTTTGACAGCTCACGTTCAGTAGCCGTCATCTTGGATTTTTATTTTTATTTTGATCCCTGTATATTGTAACCGCCGCCATCTTGGATTTTTATTTTTTGATCACCCTGTATATTTAAATTTGAATTTCCCGCCGCCATCTTGGATGCAGGCAACCAAATGTACAATTGTAGTTCCACCATTCACCGCTAGGTAGCGCTTTTAGTTCCAACGTTCACCGCTAGGTGGTGTGTATATGTGTATATATGGTTGCATGCTTGTAGGCGCCTCGACGCCACAACGCCACACCTGGCGCAGAAACCGCCTTCTTACTCTACTTATTCACAAACAAGAAGTCCAATCCCAAATAGACGAAATGCTAGAAAATGGCATCATACGCCTTAGCACAAGTCCATGGAGTTCTCCGATTTGGGTAGTGCCCAAAAAGCAAGTCGCCTCTGGTCAACAAAAGTGGCGAATCGTCGTCGACTACCGAAAAATTAATGATAGAACTATCACAGACCGATACCCAATCCCCAACATAACGGACATCCTAGACAAGTTAGGCAGATGCACCTATTTTACTACATTAGATTTAGCATCCGGCTTTCACCAAATCGAAATGCACCCCCAATCAATCCCCAAAACAGCATTCAACGTAGAAAACGGCCACTACGAATACGTTCGCATGCCGTTTGGCCTGAAAAATGCCCCAGCCACCTTCCAACGCGTCATGGATAACATCCTAAAAGAGCTTCAAAACAAAGTCTGTCTCGTTTATATGGATGACATTATCATCTTCTCTACTTCCCTAAAAGAACATATACAAAATCTAAAATTAGTCTTTCAGAAGCTTAGGAACAACAACCTAAAAATCCAGTTAGATAAATGCGAATTTCTTCGCAAAGACGTAGAATTTCTAGGTCACGTCATCACTCCCGAAGGCATTAAGCCAAACCCCAGAAAAATAATCGCTATCCAAAAATTCCCTATACCCAAAACTGCCAAGGAAATTAAATCATTCTTAGGTCTTCTCGGTTACTATCGTAAATTCATCCCTCACTTTGTAGATATAACAAAACCATTCACACAATGCTTAAAAAAAGATGCAAAAATAATTCATAACGAAAACTTCATCAAAACTTTCGAATTCTGTAAAACAATACTAACTAACGACCCGATCTTACAATATCCCGATTTTAAGAAACCATTCGTTCTTACCACAGATGCTTCAAACTTTGCTATAGGAGCAATTCTCTCCCAAGGCCCAATAGGCAAAGATCTGCCCATAGCTTACGCTTCGAGAACCCTAAATCCAGCTGAATGTAATTATTCCACAATTGAAAAAGAACTTCTAGCAATTGTCTGGGCTACTAAATACTTCCGCCCCTACCTTTTCGGAAATAAGTTCACTATTGTAACAGACCACAAACCCTTAGAATGGCTTATCTCTTGCAAAGAACCAAATTCCCGTTTAGTTAGATGGAGATTAAAACTAGAGGAATACGATTATGAGATTCGATACAAGAAAGGAAAAATCAATACTAACGCAGACGCCCTATCCCGGGTAGAAATTTATGCCGCCGATACCGAATCAGTAGTAGCAAACCCAAGCGACTCAGATATCGAAGACCCCTCGCACGAACTCGACTGGTACATTCAAAATAAACCTCTCGATGTTCCGAAAGACGATTTAGAGGAAATCTTAGGAATCATACCTTCGAACCCAAAAATAAATATTCTACAAGACATACATATACGCCCCTCTCTGACAAATGAAACTAACCACACTTCTCCAGAAAACCCTGTCTTTGAAATCCCAATATCAGAAAGACCCCTAAATTACTATAACCACCAAATTATAATAAGATCTAACGACACCAACCAAACATTCATTAGGAATTTTAAACCATTCCCCAATAAAGAACGCACAATTCTCTCTCTCCCCAAAACCAATTTCGAACTTATGCAATATACAAAAACCAAAATTTCACCACAACTATCTTACGCAATCCAATACGACAACGAAAGAACTATGGCATATGTAGTCCACGTCCTCCAAAAACACTTCAAACCTAATTCCTTCAAACTCACCCAATCGCCAAAACTTCTACTAGACATAAGTGACGAAAACGAACAAAACCTAAAAATACAATACTCTCACAAAACTAAAAGCTGCCACCGCGGAATAAACGACACTGTCCAACAGCTGAACAGATATTGCTACTGGCCAAACATGTCCAAAATGGTACAAGATTACATCAATCGTTGTGAAATCTGTCAAACCGGAAAATACGAGAGACATCCACCCAAAATTAAATTCGAAATTACACCTTCTTAGTCTAGACCTTTCGAAACACTTCATATAGACGTCTTCCGAATTAATAACCGAAACTTTCTTACAATAATTGACGCTTTCTCGAGATATGCCCAAGCATACCCGATCGACTCAATTGTAAACATAAATGTAATGAACAACTTACTCACATTTATCACTCATCATGGTATCCCTCAAGCAATAATAACTGATCAAGGTAATGAATTCAAAAACCGATTGCTAGACGAATTTTGCAAATTACACAAAATCAATTTACATCATACCACCGTCAGAAATTCAAATTCAAACTCTCCTGTAGAAAGACTTCACTTTACTCTAGCCGACTCTATAAGATGTTTACTACAACAATTTCCCAACGAACACATTGACATGATTATGAAACACGCTATAATTGGCTACAATAACTCAATTCATAGCGCAATCAAATTTACCCCATTCGAAATTATCTACGGAAACACTGACAAAACACTAGAAACCACCGAAGACGATATGCTTAACGACTACACGGACAAGCACAAACAGCTAATGAAAATTCTTCATGACAAAATAAAAATAACAAACGAAGAAAAGAAAATTACACAAATGACGAAAGTTAACGATAAACGCGAAGACCCGGTAGAGTATAAAGCAAACGACACAGTTTACGTCAAACAACAAGCACGCGCTGCAAAACATAAGCCTAGCTTTATAAAGACACACGTAACAAAAAATCACAACAAAAAATTGACAACTCAGACTGGAACATTACACAAAAACCTCATTAAAAAACCTAGGAAACTAATACACCAAACTCCTTTACAGAATGCAAATAACCTTAATCCTGGTAATGATCGTTTGGACACACCAAGCATTTCCAGAGGAAATTAAGATTACCCCAACTACCGCCGGTATACTACCACTAAAGCTAGGTAATGCTAAATTAATATCTTCCCGCCATACTTTCCTACACTACATAAATATAGAAACCTTAATAAATCAAACAAGCATACTAAACATGCAACTTTCGCGAATCAAAAACTCTTTTTCTAATTCAACATTCAGTAACAATGCATCCGTAAATTTTATTCCCATAAACGAACTGGCTGATCATGCGACCTACATTATAAACGACGCTTCCCAAAACTTAGAGAATATAAAACCCTCAAATAGACGCAAAAGAGGACTCGTAAATGTTGTCGGTAAACTAAGTAAATGGCTATTCGGTACATTCGACAACGAAGATGGAAGCTATTACGAAGAGAGCATACGACAGTTAGAGTCTAATTCAAATCTTGTACAAAGCAATGCGTTACAACAAACTACTCTCAATCAACAAATCATAGATGCTTTTAATAAATCAGTAACAAGCTTAGATATAAATCAGAAAAACATTGCAAACAAAATTACCAATTTAGAAAATTCACTATCAGAAACCATATTTTCACTAGACGAATACTTACAACTACAGTCTATTCTAAATCAAGTTATTCTAAATGGGCAACATTTGGTAACTATCTTAGACAACATAGAAAATGCTATCATGTTTGCCTAATTAAACACCCTACATAGCGTCGTAATTAGTCACAAAGATTTATCTTCAATTTCTACACAAATTATACAATATCAATCAAATCATTAAATTCAAGGATAGTCGAACTTACTATCAATTGGCTAGCCTCCATATGACCTTTCACCATAACAAAATTATATTTGCTATACACTTCCCTATTACCAAACCAAACACATACAACCTGTACGAACTCTATCCAGTTCCTTATAACAACTACACCATTATTCCGAACTACCCTTACTTGGCCACTCACCAAGAGGAAAGCTTCTACGAAGTAACAGAATGTCCGAAATTGGAAGACATCTTCATCTGCCGAAACCCAAAAATTGCACCAGAAAATGACTGTGTCACGAACTTAATAGCGAAAACTGTACAAAACGAATGTACTTTAACCACAACCTATGTTAAAGAGACAATAATCGAACAGCTCGCATCAAACTACGCTATAGTAATCCCAAAGCAAGATGGAACCCAGATACTGGAAACCTGTAATAAAAGACGATTTTCCACCCTACTTGGACCAAGCCTGATTACTATACCACCTAGCTGTAGCATATCCGTGGATAACCAGCAAATCTACAACCGACTAGAACTTGGAGAAAGTGAACCTTACGTACTACCACAACTCCAACTTGGTACGTCAGCTAAGAAGAACAACGCCACCAGTATCCACTTGGAAAAATAGACCTCGACGAGATCCACATGCTAGGATGACAAGTGAATAATTTAAAATTCCAACCTCCTCCTACCACAAACCACAGCACCATCGGTCTATGGATCGCCATCTCCGTCGCCAGCACCGGACTCATCGGACTCCTAATCCAGAACGCATGGAAAAAACTCAAAGCAGAATCCACCACGGACGTTCCACTGGAGCAGGAAAGGTAGATTACTCCCCAATCTTCCTTCTTAAAGAGGGAGGAGTTACGTGAACCCGTCATCTAACACCCATACGGACGTTCACGGCGCGCGTCAGCGATTCCCATACGCGACCGCACATCCGCTGCACTCAACATATGATTCTTTAGCATTTTTATTAATTAGGTCAATTCATTTATTCTTAGTTAGCAATTTAGTTTTATATAAAATAGTATTAGAATTATAAGGAGTTAGTTATCAACTTGTAGCGTACACATACGTTGTATAATAAAGTGTTAAAAAAAGGTCTTCCGCGACGTTCATCACAAAATTACATCGTAACGCCAGAAGGAGTCAGACAGAACCCTGACAAGATTAACGCCATTCAAAATTATCCCATTCCCAAAACAACCAAGCAAATTACCGAAAATTCATAAAGAACTTTGCTAAATTAACAAAGCCTCTTACTAAATGCCTTAAGAAAGACGCTATTATCGATATAGATAATATTGACTATAAAAATAGTTTTAATATATGTAAAAACATTTTAATAAATGAGCCGACACTTCGGTATCCGGATTTTAATAAAGAATTTAACTTAACAGCAGATGCTAGCAATTACGCTATTGGCGCTGTTTTCTCTAAAGGTAAAATAGGTTCAGTTTTAACTATTGCTTATGCGAGTCGTACGTTAAATGTAGAAGAAAGAAACTATTCTACTATTGAAAAAGAACTCATTGCAATTGTTTGGACTATGAAATATTTCAGACCCTATTTATTCGGTAGAACAGTAAATATTATCTGTGATCATGTTATTTAATATAAAAGACCCCAATTCTAAAATGATTAGATGGCGTTTAAAACTTGCCGAATATGATTATAAAATTGTATATAAAAAAGGAATTTTAAATTTGAAAATTCGAAAGAAGTAGTAAAAACAATTGCAAAAAAACTCCATATAAACATAGACACAGAGAAAATAATATCTGCACACAGGAAAGATATCACGAACGAAAGAAGCCCTATCCTAGTAAAATTAAAAACAAAAGAAGCGAAAACGAACATAATAAAGGCGAGAAAGACTATTGGCTCCATAACTACAACGGAATGTGCCCTCAAGGGAAAAGAGAACGAAATCTACATAAACGAACAACTTACTGCTCACACAAACTTCTTATTCTATAAAGCAAGAGAAACAAGAAAAGAGAAAGGATATAAATATGTATGGACAAGAGACGGAACGATATTTATGAGAAAATCAGAGACAAGTAAGAAAATTAAAATCAAAACTATGACCGACTTGAACAAACTTATATAACTGCACAAATAAGTGCAAAACAACCACACCAACACTAATCGATAATCACGATGTACCGCAAATACTTACACAACATCCAAAGTCTACAAAAGAAACTCCATGAACTCGAACTTCTCCCAAAAATACTAAAAAATCCAGAAATCATAGCTTTAACGGAAACATGGCTAACCACGACTAACGAACACCTCTATCAGATAGGAAACTACGAGTTACAATACAACTCTAGAGAGACAGGAGGAGGAGGCATAGCAATTTATATCAGAAAGGATATAAAGCATAAAACAGAAGCAAACACAACAATAAACAAAATACAACTTTTAACAATACTACTAATTGAAGAAAATACCAAAATAACTCTGATATACAAGCCACCACAAGTTACTTTCAATATACTAAAACAGACGTTACAACACCATATATTAAATAAGAAAAATTCACACATCATAATAGGAGACATAAATATTAACATACTTGAAAGTAACAACATAACAACGGAATATAAAAACATCCTAAAAGAAAACAACTACAAAATAGCAAATAAAATATCAAAACAAAACTATACAAGACCCAATAAAACTGGAAACAACTCAATAATAGACCACGTCATTACTAATAGAATACAAAACACACAAGACATATAAACGAAACCCTCAAGTATATCGGATCATTCGGCAATAATCACAAAAATAAAACATACAAAAAAACGAAACCAACATACAAACTATTCGAGTCAATTAAAATAGATTACAAAAGAGTGACACACGAAATAATGAAAATAGACATCAACACAATAAACTGTTTCGAACAGCTATCTAAACAGTTACAAAGTATAATAGAAAACAGCAAATGCACAAGATTATCAAAAGGACAGAGGAATGTCCGTGGATTAACAACGAAATAATAAAACATATAAAACAAAGAAACAAATTACAGAAAAGATATATAAAATATCCCACTAACAAAACGACTAAAGATGCATACGACAACCAGAAAAAGAAAACAAAAAACTTAATAAAAAAAAATAACAGAATACTACAAAAACAAACTAATGTCAACAAAAAACAATCCGAAAGAACTTTGGAAAAATATGAACAAACAACTAAATAGAAACAGAAAAAGAAGATGGAACAGTCGTAAATAATGACCAAGAAATAGCAAACGATATTAATTTATATTTTGCAAACATAGGAAAAAAACTCGCAGAAAAACAAACCCATGGTTCAAGAACAATTCCAAAAACAACAACAATGGAAAGACAAATAGAAAAAATGTGTTTTCAAGACACAACTTATCAAGACTTAAACAACATAATAAAAGATTTAAAGAACAATAAAGCACCAAATAACTAACGAAATCATAAAAGAGAACAAAACCAACATTATACCGATATTAATAAAACTAATAAATAAAATAATAGAAGATGGAATATTTCCCAACTATTTAAAAACAACAACTGTCATACCTATATACAAAAAAGGAGACACAGCCTGCCCTGAAAATTATAGACCCATTTCACTCCTATCCACACTGAACAAAATCATAGAAAAAAACCTACAAACCCAAATAACCAATCATCTTAATAAAAACAAAATCATATGCCAAGAACAATACGCCTTTCAACAAAACACCGGAACAACATCGGCAGCGTACGACCTTGTCAATCAAATAAAAACAAAATTAGACGAAAATAAAATAGTCGTAGCTATATGCATAGGCATGAAAAAAGCATTTGACACAATATCAAAACAGAAACTAGTACAAAAGCTTAAAGCAATTGGTATAGGAAAAGAACTAAACCTAATAAAAACATACCTAACAAATAGAACACAAACAACAAAAACTAATGGTACAGAAAGCCAACCACTACAAGCACAATACGGCATTCCACAAGGAGGAAACTTACGACCCACACTTTACATTACATATACTAATGACATAGTGGATTTGAAGCTAATGGGTAAACTTTACATGTATGCCGATGACACTTGCATTGTCAATGCAGGAGAGAATCCAGAATCCATTCAAGCAAACATTAATTCAGATCTAGAGAAGCTTGAAAAATGGTACTTCAACAATCTGCTCACTGTCAATGAATCCAAAACTAATTACATGATTTTCAACACACAAAATCAACCAATAGAGTTAACCATTCACATAAATGGAACACAAATCAAACAGATACAAGAAGTGGAATATCTAGGATTAAAGATACAGGATAATCTTAAATGGAACGCACACATAGATCGCCTATAAAAAAAGGACTCCAAAACGATAGCGGCAATATACAAAATAAAAAAATATATACCTGACTCAGCAAGGAAACAAATATACCTTGGAATCTTTACATCACAAAATAACTACCTAAATAACATCTGGGGAAATACAAGCAAGAGAAATATATCAAGGATACAAACTCAACAAAACAAAATCTTAAAAATAGTAGTACAACCGAACTATATGAAAAGACACAAGAACTTAACATAGAGAACATGATCACCCTAAACAATCTATTAATGATCTACAAAATTAAAAACAACCTAATAAAAATAAATACTAAACTAATACCAAACAAACAAATACATGACCATCAGACTAGAAGAAAATCACATCTTAGAACGAAAAAATACACAAAAACAAAATATTCACAGACATTAACAACAACCGTCATAAAACAATACAATGAACTAAATGAGTATATTAAAATACTTAAATTAATTCCCTTCAAACTCAAAATAAAAAAACCTACTAATACACAACAACCTTAAATAAAATAGAAGACAGGGAACAAACCACAGCATCCCTCGATACCGTTAGCCCGAGATGGGAAATCACCCATAAATCCCGCGGCGAGGACAGAGGGAAAAAACATGAATCGTATCCAAACAACTTCACATATTTTGTATTTTTATATTTATATAGAATATGTAACTTTGTTGTATAAATAAATGCAAAATTTATAAAAAAAAAAAATAGGAACGCGGATGCTTTATCGCGTATTGAATTAAATGTAAATGAATATAATGATAATCAAGAGAATGCTTATTTGAAAAATGTATTCCGACTATTAGTAGATGGTCACTCTTTAGTTGTAGAGCCAGGCGACTCAATTCATTTAAATGAAGAGGAACATGATGAAACCATACATTCCAATATAGAAGATCCTATATTTAGTATCCCTATCATAGATAAACCTGTAAATATCGGAGCGAATTAAATAATCATTTCCGAAGTTAATTATTTACCTTGTGAACCAAAAATTAAATTATTTAATAATAAAAAGCAACGAATACTTTTACAATTATCTAAGTCAGATTTTGAATACGATATTTTAAAATTTATTAAGGAATACATTACTATAAAATATCATTGCAAAGTGCACCATTATAAAAATTCTGAAATTAATTTTGTAAAATGTACAAGTGTATTAATGGATATTGAAAATGAAGAAGATATTGATAATACTATCAAAATGTACCATGAAAACCAGTAAAACCAACCAGCGTGGCATCGATGACACTGATGCACAAATCAAACGTAAATTCTATTGGCCGGATCAACGGCGTAGCATCCAGAAATAGATTAATGAATGTAAAATTTGTCTTGTAAGCAAATACGATGGATTAAAATTAAAATATAATAAACCCCAACTCCTACTCGCCCTTTCGAAGTTATACACATCGATAGTATATCGTATAGGTGTAAAATTTCTAACAATAATTGATGCGTTTTCTAAATACACACAATTATGTAGATTAAATTCGCAGCAAGCGATAGAAATTGTAAATAAAATGATTATATTCTTTAGCCACCATGGCATACCCGAAGTTATCGCGGATAATCATTTAGAATTCAAAAACTCTGTTTTAAGAAAATTATTTGAATTAAATAAGATAAAGTTTCATTTTATCAGCTCTCAGCATCCCGAATCAAACGGTATGGTTGAACGTGTTCAATCCACAATAATAGAACACATACGTTTATTAAATAATCAATCGGTCTATAAAAAAGAACCCATTGAAGTAAAAATAAATTACGCAATAATAATATAATACATTATGTAACCAAACTAAAATCTATTAAAATAATATCTGGACATATTAATACAGATAATAGTGCATTTAATATTGATATTGAAACTCGTTTAGCTAATAATTATGTAATTAATCATAAAGGTAACGTAAAAATGTTATTTCAAAATCTAAATGAAGAAATGCAGGCAAATAAAGAAAAATTAATGAATAAACGAAATAAGTCTCGCGAAGACACGCCTGAATTACTTTGTAATGTTTTTGTAAAAAATAAGCAGAAACAATCAAAAATTAAGAATAAGTTTAAACCGGAAGTTATTGAGTCATTATATCCTCATATGAAAACTGCAAATATAAAAACGAAACATCACCATATGGTCGATAAAATTCACTTATCAAATATAAGAAGACCACCTGTAACACGTGATAAACCGAATACAATTAATAGTTATGAAATATATAAAAATTACTTGAATACGCATGCTAATATAATTAATGATAATTTTTTTGAAACAAGAGAAAAGATATTTCGCGCACTAGAAGACTTTTCTTTAGCGCACTGTGTCAGTTTCTACTTAAAAAATAATGCTGGAAAAGCATTAGAATTTAAAACATGTTTCGGTAGATTGAAATCACTTAAGGATCAGAATGCAAAATTACATTCTCTATGTTATTTCAAGAAAAATAACCGTTATATAATTTATTTAATAACAAAGAATAATTATTACGATAAACCATCACTCGAAGATTTATTTAAAACACTAATTTCTTTGAAAGAATTTTGCATTACAATTAAAATAAAAAATCTAGCAATACTCCGCTTAGGTTGTGGTCTTGACAAATTAAATTATGAAAATATATTATTATTATTATATATTATTATATCATTTTTTTAACAAAATGATTCAATATATTTCTAACGAAACAATTAGCATTGTACATATGTATCACAATGAAAATTAAAACGATAATCGCTTTACAGGTTCCTCGTCATCACGATGACATACGGTGTTAAAAGCAAAACATAACTACAAATTTAGGAATACTTCCAATTAATTTAGGACTAGCAAAGTTATAGAAAACGCAACATACATTTGTTCACTATTATGATTTAACGTCTCTTTACGACGAACTAAAAGATTTAGATATACAATATAAGAACTTGAAAATAACAGTTCAAAATAACTGTATATATTCGTGAGTTCGAGAATTATGACAATATAATAAATTATACCAGTGGACAAATTGATGATAAAATCAATAATATAAAGAATTAATAGAATTTTAATCATTTACAAAGTAATCAAAAGATTATTGATTCAATCATTTAAAAATGGAATACAGTTTAAATACTGATGTTATAAAGAAATTTAATGAAACATTAAAAGAGATTGAACACCGAACTATATTATTTGTTAAGGATTTATTTAATCAATTGGTTATCTTATATAATATAATCCGGAGTATTTTCCAAGATATAGAAAACTCTATTCTATTCTGTAAATTAAAAGTGTTACATCCAAGTATTATAAAACCTAATATCAATTCATTATAATGAACAATTCCCGTTTGAATTGAAATTGGAAAATATTATGGATTTTGAATCAGTCACGAGAGTGAATTGTAAAATTGAGAGGACAAGAATAAATTACCTCCTCTCTATCCCTATAAATTACGAACATGATTTTGAAATGTACCATTTACACCCAATTCCTACAAGGTATGAATCTGAATACGTGACAATTATTCCGAAAATAAAATATTTACTTAAATCAAAAATTGATAATAATATATAGTCTCTAAATCCCTTATGCACTGAAGGTAACATATACTTGGATTACGAATTAATAAGCAATAAAGCTGAATGCGAAAAGCAAATTTTATTGAATGAAAATAGCAATAATTGTCAATATACAAAAGTAGACATTACCGAGAATCATTTAGAAATAATTCCGGAAATAAATCAATACCTTGCAGTATTTCCAAATCAAGAGGAAATTAAATTAACATGTCAAGATGAGACAGAAACCCAAAAAATCAATATATCAATGGTGTCAATGGCATGAAAATTATAATAATTTTTATATAATAATTAAAAATTGAAATGCTATATAATTAAGTATTTTAATAGTGAGGGAAAACAATCTAATGTTTGTGCAAATCCTCTAAATGCGCGTCATCAGTTGAAGTGGGTTTTCTTTGTTGAAAATAACGGGCTTTGCATAGCAATCGAAAATATTTAAAAGAAATGGAACATTCAATGTATAATATAATTTTATATATTATAAAATAAAATAAAACATGTAAGTTGTAAAAATATCAGAAGGAGCATGCGCTGATTATGTCGTAGTGATAGCAGACAATGAAGATAATCTGCAGCACAACCTTAGTGTATGGAACCGACATCTAGAAGTATAACATGAAAATGAATTATAACAAAACAAAAGTGATGGTAATAGGAAACCGGAAAGAACAAATAAATATAAAGATAGAACAACACAAAATGGAGCAAATAGAACAACTCAAATACCTAGGAGTAGCACTGACAAAAGACGGAAAAATGGAAGGCGAACTTAGTAACAGAATAAACAACACAGTTAAAATAAAAAAGAGATCAGCAGGAGGACAAAAATAAATATAAACAAAAGAATATATAGACCTATACTGACATATGGGAGCGAGACGTGGAAACTAACGAAGAGGGACAAAAGTATAATACAGACAATGGAAATGAAATATCTCAGAGGAGTAAAACTAGTTACGAGAAGAGACAGAATAAGAAATGATGACATCAGAGAAGAATTGGGAATTGAATCTATAGAAAAGTATATAGAAAAGAAACAACTAAACTGGTGGGGACATTTAATTAGGATGGACAATAAGAATCAAACAAAACAGGTATAGGAAGCAAGAACTGGAAATAAAAGAAGAAGAGGTAGACCAAGAAAAGAGTGGAAATAATTTACAAATGTATAAACAACAATAATAATTATTAAGTAATGTAAATGCAATAGCCTACACTGAAAGGTAAAAGGCAACTAGATAATATATATATATATATATATATATATATATAAAATATATATTTATTAAATAAAAATATATTTTAATTATTATGTAACGTATGATAAAGTAATATGCCTAGCCACACCAGATATTAGACAACAATTTGGAAACTGACATCACCTAACAAGGCGGAATAATTTGATTTATAGGATCTTTTGGACCAACATCCATTGGCAACAACTGTTAGAAGTGGGATTCCGTATCTATCAATATCTCCTCTCTCTTGTGCAATTTCTATTTCCTCCTGGAGAGTTGTATTCATTTCAATTTTTGCGGTATTATCCCATCCTTCGCAAACTTTATTATGATATTGTTGATATCCACATGCAATGCTCATGTTTCCGGCCTTCTGTGTTTATGCAAAATTGTTCATTGCACATTAAGCATTGAAAATACACAGATGATCTGAAATCATATTGTACGTTAGCCGTTTTTCCCCTTTAGGTTTCCTTTTTCCCATTGTATCAAAAACGAGTAGGAGAGATAATGAAAACACACAATATCGCCGATGGATGCGCTCCAAATTCACATGAATATAATTTTTTTTATGAAAGCACAGTAACAATAACACTGTTCGAATTGCAAATTATATAACCTTAATTATTAAGTATCGAGTGATATAATCTTCAATAACTTGTGTTCTGGTCAACGTTTGTCTAAGAACTCATGGTGCATTTAACGCAACCCTACGATCCGTCCTAATAATAAACAAGGGTGCCCATTTAAAATAATAATCGTTTAGCGTCACAGACTGTAAAATTTTAAGTGTCGATGACACATTTATCAGTTTCACGTAAATGCTTTAGGAATAATATATGGTATCGTCGTATGTACTTATGCGTTCCCACATGCTCTTGCGCCTGTTATTTGAGGGTTGTAGGAGCTCTCAGTCATTCTAACATACCTTTCTTGTCACTCAATATCCCTCAATCTCTCTCTTACCTCAGTTCCTAGGCTTTCCATTTCTCTCAACTTCTCCTCTACCCACACCTCAGACATACCCACTCTTTCATACATCCTTCCTCTATCTTTTCTCCATCCACTCTCCGTCCTACTCTTACACCTCATCCATACCTCCCGCACCAGTCTTTCCTCACCCAAATCCTGCAATCTTTCTTCATACTTCACCACCCTCACACACGACTCCCACCACATACTCATATGGTTCGTCTCCTGCAACAGCACTACTCTCGGTGTCGACCTTTTGAGACCTAGCAGACTCTTCAGGAAAAAACCTTGCTCTCTATCTATCGCATCCCACTCACGCAATCCCCACACTTCCATCGGTTTTACACACGCATCCCAGATCTTACACGCCATTACGAGGTTACCTCCCTACAAACTCTCCCATTTTCTTCTCGCTACCCCCCAATCCATTCTCGCTTTCGCCTGCATACATTCCACATGCACCCTAAATGCTCCACCGCTGTCAAACCAAAAGCCCAGATATTTAAAGACATTCACTATCTCAATCATACTTCCCTTGCATTTCAGCTCTTCCACTCTACCTCTTCTACCCCTATTCCTAAACATCATCCATTTATCCATTTTATTTATAATATTAAATTTATTTCGTGTTTTGTCTTTTATGAGATGGTATAGAATTTATATGAATAATATATGAGTGTTTGGGGCAGAAACTTTAATCGGTTGGCATGGCACTAAAATAATACGCATGAAATCCCCTTTGTCTTGTTCAATATAAGATGAATACTGACAATATTTAAATTAACGTAAAAATTACCCCGACATTCAAGAGCGATAAGTTGGCACTTGACCCGCCGCGGATAGACGTTTGGCGTTGTGTGCTAATCTTTATTGCAATTAAATCATATGTAATATATTTACATATATTTCTTTATTATAAGAGTGCGGGTGGTGTCGCTGATAAGTCGATAATGAGGTTAATATTGTCTATTAGATATTTATTTATATTTAATTTTACATCGGTTATTGCTACTATAATAAAATAAAACAAGTCAATATTTTGGTAATTCTATATAGTTATCAACAGTTTTCGCACACTTGCTTTTTAAATAGAAGATATTTATTATTAGATGCGGTTAGCGCGCGTGCATGGACTCTTATGGAGCAATATTTTTGCACAAGAATGTATCTCTATGGTATAGCCAGTATAGTCCCTGGTATAGCCAGGGAGTATAGCGACTATTCGAAATTTGTACCCCTCTCCACCCGACCGCAGAAATTTGGGAGACGTTGCATTGAGTGAACACTGAGACGGCGTTGCCAGAGTAATATCTCATACTTGCGATAATAGAGAACCAGTCCTGAAACGATCAAATAATGTTCTGCCAAGTGCTGGCCCTTATGGTCGACTAGAGGATACATTATAATAGTATTTTAGAGGCAAAAAGTCAGCTTGAGTTGCCAGCACGATTAAAATTTATTAATTGACAAGTTCGTACAGCCCAAGGGAGTGGTCAACTTGTTGCTTGTATCCAACTATTGGTTTTTCTACCATACTCGGCGAACGAATTTTAATAATTATCAGGGATAAGTTTACATAAATTAAATAAATTTATTATAATACTTTTTTAGCGGCATCTTCTTCAGACTGCTAAAATGTCATATTCTTTGCCCTAATTAGTTCGTCTAGTTAGTCAAAGACCCTAATGAGCACATAGAGGTTAATACATTTGAAAATAATTATAATATTGTAATAAAAAAACTCTTGTCAAATTATTTCTTTCATCTCGTAATGATAATTAAATAAGTAGTCACGAGCATTAACATGTAATAAAAAAGTAACATTTAACAGCGTTCCATCAACGGGCGATATTCACGGCAAAAGTAGTCATATGGCAGCAAGCGCAGTGAAGTTAATTATTAGAATAAAATTATAAATTATATATCATTTTGAAGAGGAAAGAAGCCTCTTTGATTCGGTCACACCGATTTTTGATACATATTTTTAAAACAATGTTATAAGAGAATAAAACATAGACGACATTCGCAAACCAATTACTATATGAAAAACTAAAAATAAAAATATTTCCACGAACCAAATCAAAGACAATTTAATGTGGTTTCTGAATATGTCTTTACAATTTAAATCGGTTTTCAAATAACGACGCAAATTGTGAAACCATATTTGCTAATTTTGTTCCAACTCGTTATTTTTACGCTGTAGCACAGCGCCACTACTTATTTTCGCCGCTGTACACTCAAGCCGACAATGTTCGCAAACTGCCTTATTAGTATTCAGATCACGCACACGCGGCTGGCTGCGCCTACGCTGAATCGCTGAATATGGGACGGTATTGAAAAAATATACAAACACATTGATAAAATGCTATGACCTTTATAAAATTTCACACAATAACAAAATACAATTTTAAAATAAAATGTTTGATTCTAATGTTCATTCTTATTATCAAATAAAATATTATTATTGAAATATACGGTACCAATAAATAATTACAATTTACAAATACTAATAACATTATTAAATAAAAATGAAATAACAAGGATAAAAATATATAAAGCTATAATAAGACCTATATTAACATATGGATGGAAGACATGGCCATTAAATAAAGCACAAAAGAGTAAGGGCCGGTTCCATAATGAGCGAAAAAGTATCCTTTACGCGCAAAAGCCGGCTTTATCTGAAAAGACGGTTCCATGAGCAATTTTAAAGGCGCCTTTACGCAAAAGTCGGCTTTATACCTAAAGCGCCAACTTCCGACCTTTTGTCGCGCAAAAGGGTGCTTTTTCATATACGTAACCTAACAAATTTGCCTGCGTCCTCATTTACAAAAATGAATGGATATCGCTATTTCGACTTTTCATCAGACGAGGAAGAAGATGAAGATTACGTGGTTTTAAAAAAAATCAAAGTCTATCAAAAACGTGAACAATGTTTTACTAAATATGATGAAAAAGAGTTCTTCGACAGATTCAGACTTCGAAAGCAAACTGTTGTTTCATTACTTTGTGAAATAGAAGACATGATTGCACATCCCACTAACCGGTATGTATAAAACCATTTATTTTCATAAACATTAATATGCAAGTAGGTAATATTTATTTTTTATTCCGTCTTTATTCTTTTAGTGGAGGAGCAATTCCACCAATGCAGCAATTGTTATTATCCTTACGATTTTTCGCTACTGGAAATTTTTTAATAACAGCTGGAGATTTTATGGGAATTTCGAAAACATCAACGTGCAGAATAATAAGAAATGTGTCACGTGCTATAGCTTCTCTAAGACCACGGTATATAAATATGTATTCTACGATTGCTGATATGGAATCTGCAGCTCGAGGATTCTATAAAATTGCTAGTTTTCCTAGGGTCATAGGAGCTATTGATTGTACCTTAATAAAAATCGATTCAGTTGGTGGCCTCGATGCAGAGATATACAGATGTCGAAAAAATTATTTTGCATTGAATGTGCAAACAGTGTGTGATGCAAATTTAAGAATAAGGAATATTGTTGCTCGGTGGCCAGGATCTGCACATGATCAAACAGTTTTTAATAACAGCAATTTAAAAGAAGAATTTTCAAATGGTATTTACAATCCTTACATGTTAGTTGGGGATAGTGGATACCGCCTTGAAACTTATTTAATGACGAAGCTAAGGAATGTAACAACTGCTGCAGAAAATCTCTATAATGAATCAATTATTCGAACCAGAAATGTAGTTGAAAGGAAATATGGAGTTTGGAAGAGAAGGTTCCCAATTTTGAGTTTGGGTATGAGAGTAAATTTGGATACTGTTATGGCCATAGTTGTAGCAACAGCAGTGTTACATAATATTGCTATTGACATGAATGATGAGTATCTACCAGAATGGCTTGGAGAGGAAGAGGAAGATGAAAACAATGAAAATAGAAACATACAGGAAGCTGAAAATGGAAATAATGTTCGGAGACTAATTATAAATAATCATTTTGCTAATTTGTGAATAAAGTTTTATTTTTCTAGCAGTTTTTTTTTAATTGCAATTTCTAACTCTAGCAGTTCCATTTCCTTCTGGTGTTTGGCTTCCTCACGACAGTCTCTTTTCCTTTTCCACTCCATGTCTTCTTTTATGGAGAGGCTCATAATTTTAAAATAATCCTCCTTTGCCTCACCAAGACTGCTGACTACAGCAGGCCTTAATTTTTTGGAAGTAGGCTTTCGCAACTTGTAAGGAGTGTAGTCATTCCAGGTTTGGCTGCCACTAGCTTCACTATTAACCTTTAAACAAAGCATTCATTACACTTCTAAACATCTTCAAAATTATTGTCTACTTACAGTTAGATTCGTAATCACTTTAGAATCTTCATTTTCTCCTTGTACAAATATGTTTGATTGTTCACATAATACCTGAGATATGAAATAATATGTATTAGTAATTATTACAATTATAAAATTTAAATATGGAATGCTAACTTGATCATTTTCCATGTTATGAACAATGGAATATTCAGTGACTGGTTCAGTAATAACCTGAATATCCTCATTATTTGCCTCCATCCTCTAAAATAAAACAGTTATAAAAAAGAATGCAAATACACATATAATGATATAATTACAGTTGAATCATTATCAAACACATTGATAACTCCTACCACCGTCTTAGGATTGATAATTTTTAAAATCAAATCAATTACAGGATCGTTTGCTATGGGCACATGCCCTCCACCACCTGTACCCTTCATGTAACTTTTTTCTTTAGCCACCTCCTTTTTGGCTTTAGTTTTAAGGTTGTCAAATTTTCCCTTTAGTTGCTCAATGCTGCGGAACTCTAGGGAATTAGCATTAAACGCCAAGCATGCACGCTCCCAAGCCTTATCCTACAAAAATACCACATGACTACATAAGACTGATAAATATTTATTATGATAAAATGTGTACCTTTTCACTGTTGCTGGCTTTATTTGTCTCCTTATTTTCTATAAATTTCCTCTCATCATAAATTGCATGAAGAAGGCGGATCTCCTCGTCTTTCGTAAAAGGGGAGCACTTCTTCCTCTTTACCTTTTCGCAACTCATTTTAGTGTGCACAAATCACAATCACTATATATAATAAATATAATAATATTAACCTAGTTTCCTCTTCAACTTGGTACAACACGTGTTAGAAAACGTTACAATATAACCCTACTTTGGCATCTGATTGACAGTTCAGTGTAGCCAACACTAGTAAAGTCTACTTTATGAAAAGTCCCTTTTACAAATCATTATGGAACAAGCACATGTTTTAAAGGACCCTTTTTAAAAAAGTAACCTTTTTGTAAAGTTCACTTTACGTCAATATTATGGAACCGGCCCTAAAATACAAGGAGTTGAAATGAAGTATATGAGGAGAGTTAGAGGAGTGACAAAAAGGACAAAATGACGAATGAGGATATAAGAAGAGAACTATTACATAGAGGAAAGACAATTCGGATGGTGGGGACACATAATTAGGATGGCAGAGACAACACGGAACTATTAGAAAGTAAAGGAAAAAACTGGGATTACTTTTTATTCCTTATTGCCGCCTAAAATGTATTCTGGCTCCCTTATATCCATGCTACGAGGAACACGAGGATCGACCAGCTCAGGAAGCAAACAATTTATGGAATATAAATCGGGAGTATATAGATTGAGCTGCCCAGAATGTACTAACATATATATAGGACAAACGGGTCGAAATTTTGAGAAGCGTTTCAATGAGCATGCCACATCATTCCGTCTAATGAAGACAAATTCTAACTTCGCGAATCACTGCATTGAAGCAGGACATGCGTTGCCGGATATAGCAGCCCTGAAGGTCCTGCACATAGCGGAAAAGGGGAGGAAACTGACACTGTTGGAGGCCCTCGAAATACATAAGAGCAAAAACCGCAACGATATTGTTTTATTAAACGATCAAATAGATCTCATATACTCGCCATTATTCAAATGTGCGTAATGGAGGGGTACCGTTGCGGTTTTGCTAATATGTTAATATATAGGGCCATAAGACGTGTTAGTATAGTGAATTTACTGTTTTATTTTTCTAGTGATGTTTCATACTTATTTGTAAATCTGATTTCATTTTCATTTATTCGTTTATTTATTTTTATTCTATTATTATTATTATTATTATTTTTATTTTTTTGCCCTTTTTTTTTTTGGTTTTGTTTTATAATTTTAATGTAATAATTATATTTTCTTTTTAATTTAATTTGTTTTAAGTTCACGGAACTTCATTTTAAGGGATCTAACCTGATTTAATCTGTTTTAATGATTTTCATTTATTTATTATTATTATTGTTATTATTATTATAAATTTATTTTATTTATTTTTTTTTTTTTTTTATTTATATATTTTTTTTTTTTTTTAATTTTATTTTTAATTTTATTTTATTTTTTTTTTATATACACATTTTTATTTTTTCTCTTATTTCGAATGCGGGTAATGCGTCGCATTAAATTTAAGATTTTATTACTTCGCAGACCTCGTTCGTTACGTTGGGACGGTCAGGGAATTCCACATTTTTTAGAAAACCCACCCCAGACCCTTTTTATATATATATTTTAGTTAAGATGTTTCTGTGTAATTGTTAGTTTTCCTTTTTTTTATTATATAAAGAGCGATCGGTTACAATTGCTTTAGTCATCGGAGGAGCTCGAAAATGGCTAGAGCTTAGCCGAAACTAGTTGCAAAGTGTAACTGAAGTGTGATAAAAAACAAAGTAAAAAATCGTTTTATTTATCCAATAAAATAATTGTACTGGCCACATTAGATTTTTGATAACAATTTGGAAACTGCACTCACCTGACAGCGGAATAATTTGATTATAGGATCTTTTGGACCAACATCCATCCGCTACAGCTGTTAGAAGTGGAATTCCGTTTCTACCAATATCTCCTCTCTCTTGTGCAATTTCTATCTCGTCCTGGAGAGCTTTATTACGGTACTGTTGATACATTTTCTCGTACATGCAGGGAACGTTAATTGACGAAAATAATTCTGTCATATTTTGAAATCCACAACCAATACTCATGTTTCCGGCAACAATCCCCGAATTCAGATCCTTTTGTCGTTTAGAGGTGTCTTCTGTGCTTATGCAAAATTGTTCATTGCACATTGAGCATTGAAAATACACCTATGATATGAAACCATGACGTAATTCTTTGGTGATAGTCAAGTTTTGCAAACTGCATCCAAACATGTTATTATGTTCGCTTATTTTTTTAATTTCTTGGAAGAAATAAAATATATCCACAATCCTTCGGCCTTCTATAATAGGTTTATTTAGTTCTTCGGTTACTGTCCCACATTCAGTCTGTGTGGAAATTGGCAAATTTTCATTAGTTTCTTCTATAATATCAATTGGCGATATCGATGTGGAACATGATGGCATAGTTTCTTCTGTATTGGAACATGTGTTGCTTGTCTGCACGTTATCATAATCCTGATTCATTTGAACTAAAGATGCAGGCCTGGGTCTACGACATTGCCTAATAAGTAAATTCCGTGTATTGTACGTTAGCCGTTTTTTAACATAAGGTTTTCTTTTTCCCATTGTATAATAAACGAGTAGCAACGGGCTTTTCTGTCGGACGGTGGTGAATAATTAAAACAACGGTGTGATTTAATTCCGCACTTGCTATAAACCTTCAGCGACTTGTTACAACAGTATCGCACACAGAACTAAATAAAAAGAACAAACATCCATTTTATAACAGGGTAGTTTTTGATGCGGTTGTACAAGTGATTATAAACAGCACGGTAATTGGCTGAATACCATAAAGATATACATTCCCGAACAGGTGCGGATCGACGAATTAAAAGTATAGGTACAATGAATGTACAATGACCATAAACTTAAAAAGGCATATAAAGAAACTAAAACTATAACGGGTTTTCCCCAAACAGTATATCGTACAGGAAAAAGGTAATAAACCTAATGGGTATAATCCTAGAACAACAAAATATATTCAAAGAAAAGTACAGTAGAATAAAGAGCATACCCACCAAAATGTCCAAATCTCCAATGTACCAATATCCGAAAGAAAAACACAAACACAACTCCCAGGAAGAAGGAAACATAAATCTAATAATACAGTGAGTATAATATTGTTCACTCCTTTACAATGTCTGTTCTATTGAAACCCCAATAGTACCAACGAAATAGAATGAAGTAGAACGCGCTTCGGTCTACTGCGCATCCAAATTTAGGGGGTCGCCATGGGGGCCGCCATCTTACTTTTCGATCGTATAATAAGTTGCCTATTTGTGTTTACATCCACAATTTCAGACGCAGTGTTTACATAGTTTTTCAGGTTATTATTAAAATTATTTGTGTTCTGGAGTAAACTGAGCAAATATAACTCTAGCAATTATTGCTGATGCTAATAGACGCTGTAGTGTTTTATTAAAGTGCATTTACATATCGTGTTTGTGAAATTTTATTATTTAGTGTGTGTTGTTTTTAACGGATATAGACCGAATTTCCCATGTTTTTAGTGATATAGACACTGCCTACTCTTGTTTTTATGGTTTAACTTAAATATATGCTGATATATTAGTGGGTATTTTATATATATATATATATATATATATATATATATATATATATATATATATATATATATATACCAATAAAAGTTTGTGATGGTAGCAATATGAGGTGTATTGTCCAAAGCTGCAGTAGCAATTATCACAGTGATAATAATATTATATCATTTCACAGCTTTCCCAAACATGGTTATAAAGAATGGATATCCTTAATTGGTATTGCTGGTAATTGGAAATGGCAAAAAAAAAAAAATATGTTCAAAACATTTTGAAGATTGTTGGATTGACAGAAGTGGACAATCAGTTAGATTGAGAAAAGGTGCTGTTCCATCATTACAATTACGAAAAGAAGATATTGAACAGGGTGAACATTCAACTTTGGTTGCACAAACTGAATCAAAACTGACGGGAAGGAATATAGATGAGACAATATCTGCCAGAAAAAGTAAGACTCTGATGATTCTACTATTTCTGTAGATTCTATCCAAGGACTTTCTTCTGAAACATCACAATCTACAAAGAAAAAGGAAAGTCTTAGTGCCACAGGAAGGGACCTTTTTGAAGATTTTACAATACCTGAAAAAGGCAATTTACTTTGCAAGAAATGAATGAATCAACTTTTTCTTCAGTAAATGCCTCAGTTTCAGAAAAAAACAGGTACTGCATCAGAAACTAGTTTATCTTCATGCCAATATATAAGGAACCGTCAAATTATTCAATCCTCCACTTCTGAAAGTAGTGACACAAAAAAAAAAGAGAAGGAGATTACTTAATATATTCCATAATTACAGTTGCAACTCGGAACAGTATAAGAATAAATTTACTAAGTTGTTTAAAAAAATACAACTACAAAATATATTTGCAGAGTTGTTCATCATGGCCTTATACTTAAGAAAGGGCAGGAAGATATGATCAGCAGGAATAGCACAAAACATATATTGCTTTTATACTTCATCTGCCATTCATTAATTATAATGTATGTATGTCATTTACTTGTAAGTGTCTGATTATTATAATATATTATATATTTATTATTGAAATATAGCACTAAAATGTGTCATTTATTTTATTGTCCTGAATTACTAAATTTTTATATATATATATATATATATATATATATATATATATATATATATATATATATATATATATGTATGTATGTGTGTGTAGTGGATTCCAATGTATTTAAAATAATCAAATAAAAATATAATCTGAATAACATTTAAAAATGTAAAACATTTAATGCAACTTCAAATACATATTTAGTTCAAACTGCGAATGTAAACAAATATAGGCCACTTGTTATACCTGGAAAACCAAGATGGCAGCTTTCAATTGGCTCCTCTCGCGCAGGTACGAAACGCATTCTACTTCATTCTAGTTCGTTGAATAGTACCCATTTTTTTAATGAAACATATATTATAAAAAGAAACAATGGCTCTGACATTAAGAGACCAATTGGAGATCATTAAACATTATACAATAAACATATTTAAACTTGTACTTGAGTTTTCCTCAATCCTGAGGTGGTGGCAACGAAACCCCGGTGTTCTACACATCAAGTTCTACAGAAAATTAATATTAAAAACGCAACACCGATATTTACAACAACCGAAAGAACTAGAAGAAAATGGCAAGAAAATACAAAGAACAAAAGTTAATTCAATACTCCAGCAAAATATAATAAATGAATATAACAGAAACCATATAAATATTCCATTAATATTAAGAGAAAATTCTAGGCCGACCACTCGAGAAACTGCACGTAAATACATTTACAATCAAAAGATACCATTAAAAAAAAGAAACAATGGCTCTGACATTAAGAGACTAATTGGAGATCATTCCCAACTACGATGGAAACTCTAAAACTATTTACAATTTTATTAACAGTTGCGAAGATGTGCTTCGACAATTAAAACCAAATGACACATTAGATAATCAAATTTTCAACGCCTTCTTATTAAGGCACATAAAAAATAAAGTGATCGGACGAGCAGCCGAACTTATAGCGTGTACAAACATTTCATCATGGAATGAAATGAAAAACGAATTGTATACAACGTTTGCAGATCCAAGAGATGAATTTACACTTATTAGTGAATTACTTTTGCAATCCCAAGGATATTAAAGACCAACAAGGTTTGAAAAACGTTTCAAGATATAAAAACATTACTCATATCTCAAATTACTTACACGGAGAATAACATACCTTTACGCAATACAAAGATCGAAATGTACAACGACATTGCGTTAAAAACATTCATAAGAGGACTAAGAGATCCTATAAAAATAATCGTACAATGCCGTAACCCATCAACGCTGGAGGAAGGTATAAAAATAGTACGAGAGGAGGAATATTTTCAAAGAGAATACAGAAGCCTTGAGCTCGAAAACTGGAACTTATTTACCCCCAGATCTGAACAAAAATGTAACCAACAACCACAAAACCGATCAAGACAATTCCTTAAATATGGTCCTGAACCGCATAAACTAAATCCATCACGCTTCTCCTCTAAAACTACTTCTATGCACTCAAGCAGTGCGAGTACAAGTTATAACAATTATCAACCAAACCCGAAATGGCTGTCGGAAGAAGTATATCATCAAGACCAACATGAAGATCCTCAAGAACCAGAAATGGAAAACAGCTATAACGAAGTATATCTAAATTATATAAATATTGAGAATAGTACAGCAGGTACTTCTCTTGTTAGCATAGATAATGAATCAGCTAATTTGACTATTGTAAAACCACCCGAAGAAGCACAAACATCAGCATTATCCACTTCAGTAGAAGAAATCAAGGGTATAGAACATAATATCCAGGACATTATTCAAGAAAATCAAGACGACATTTTCAAAGAAAACGCAAAGAATGTCATATCAAAACAGAAGAAGTTGCTTCTTGCAACGTGCCCCGCAAATTAACGATATCATCGGCGTATCTAAGGTTAGTTAGTCGGGTTCCGTTGATGTTAATTCCTTTGTCCTTCCAGTCAATTTTCTTGAATATCTCTTCCATCGCTAAAGTGAAGAGTTTTGGTGATAAAGAGTCGCCTTGCCTTACTCCCCGTTTGAGTTGGATTGGTTCTGTTTTCTCGTGCAGCATGTAGGTTGCCGTTGCCTCTCTATTGCATTCTCTTATTAAGTTGTTATACCTGTAGTCTATTCTACTGTTGGTCATTGCTTTATATACCATCCAGGTTTCTATGCTATCGAAGGATTTTTCGTAATCTACAAAGCCCATATACAGGGGGTAGCCATACTCATTTGATTTTTCGATAACAATTTTCATTGTTAGCAGGTGATTGTTGGTGCCGTAGTTTTTCCTGAATCCCGCTTGCTCGCATGGTTGGTACTCATCCATTTTTCTTTCAAATCTCTTGGTAATTATTTTTGTCAGCAATTTATACATGTGTGACATCAAACTTATTGGACGGTAGTTTTCCATCTTGGTGTTATCTCCTTTTTTATAAATTAGCACCACATTTGCGTTTTTCCATTGTTTTGGTATTTTACCTGTCCTTAGACAGTGGTCTAGTAGCTTTGCAATCTTCCTTAGTAGTTCCTCTCCTCCTTCTCGAATCATTTCAGCTGATATGTTGTCATCTCCCGTTGCCTTGTTGTTCTTCATGTCTTCCAGGGTTGCTTTCACTTCTTCGATGTCTATCTCTGGGATGTCTTCTGATCCAATATTTTGTATTTTTCTTTCCAGAGTGTCAGCATCTTCTCTTTCTGGTGGTGTTTTAGATTCATATAAGTCTGTGTAGAAATCCTCTACTATGTGTAGGATTTCATCTCGGTTGTGAATTATCTTTCCTTCCTTGTTGCGTAGCGAATAGATTTCCTTTTTCCCGGTGTTTCGTTGAAGGCCTTTCATAAATTTGTTGTTTTGTATTACTTCGTTCACTTGTTTTTCATGGGCTTTTATCCGTTGTTTTCTTATATTCCGTCTGATATTTCTATTGGTTTCCGTGTATTCTGGGGTTGCCCTTTTGTTTCTTGTCGCTAGACTTCTTCTCTTTTCCATTAGGTTTCTTGTATCTTCATCGATGAGTTGTTCTTTATATGCTTTTCGTGGTATTATGGTGTTTAGTTGTTTTACTGATTCCTGTATTATTTGGACCAGTCTCTCGTTTATTTCATCCACTGACTCGCTGCTCAGGTCATCGTTTGTTAGTGCTTTGTTTATTATTTCTTTATAACGGCTATTATGTTGTTTGAGTTCCTCTGCCTTTATTTTTGTTGGTGTCTTCGTTTTTGTGCTGTTTCTTCAATCGTTTTTCTTATCGATGATAACCATCGCCCTCACTAGCCTGTGGTCACTTCCCGTGTTGAACTTATTTAATATGGTGACGTCCTGGATTATATCCTTTCTGTTTGTGAGGATATAGTCTATTTCGTTTTTTGTATTTCCGTCTGGGGATAACCATGTCCACTTTCGTTCTGGTCGTTTTCTGAAAAAGGAGCTCATCGAGTACAAGTTATTTTCGCACATATAATTCATCATGGTATCCCCTCTCTCATTTCTGGTAGCCAGTCCATATTGTCCTATAAATTTTTCATTCTCTTCCTGCTTTTTGCCAAGTTTGGCGTTAAAGTCTCCCATTATTATGTTCTTGTTTATGGGGTCGGTTTCCATCGCTGTTTGTAGGTGTTCGTAGAAGTCGTCAAT
Organism: Lordithon lunulatus; assembly: GCA_963942505.1. Lineage (NCBI taxonomy): Eukaryota > Metazoa > Arthropoda > Insecta > Coleoptera > Staphylinidae > Lordithon > Lordithon lunulatus. Next base: position 21,567,134 of record OZ012674.1, on the reverse strand, counting down.
TTCTTCTTCTGTATGTGATGATGTGGGTGCATATACTTGCATGATTTTCAGTTTGATAAATGTTGATATTTTAACGATAATATATGCAACTCTTTCTGATATGGCTTTGAAGCATTTGATGAGCGGTGTTATTTTCTTATTGATGATGAATCCTATCCCCCCTACTGTGCCATCCTTTCCTCCTTTGTGGACTAGTACGTTTCCCGATTTAAGCTTGATCCAATTTTCTCCAACCCTTCTGATTTCGGCCAAGCCCACGATGTGCCATTTTATTTTGGACAGTTCTTCTTCTAGTTCCACTATTTTGTCATCTTCTCTTAGTGTTCGAGCATTGTATGTCGCCATCCAAAGCTTTGCCTTCATCTTTGTTTTACGTCGTTGTTGTGTCGAATTGTTGCCCTCCCCAGAATCCGTAGGGCTGTCTGTTGTCAGAGTGAGATTGTGAAGTGTTCTTCTACTCACCTGGGGTATTTTGTGTTTAGAAATCGACATTTTCATATTTCGGAAGTATTTGGCATATTGAAACGTCGCGTTTGCCTTACGTCTTGACGAGTCCTGTTTCCAGGTGTGAATCAGCAGCCCAATATGGATCATACGCTGTTTGCAGCCGCCCATTTTGGATCAGACGCTGCTGTTACCTGTTGGTCCGCGGGAGCTATTTGATTTCACTCCTACCACTCATATCTGAGAGGCTTTCCCCTATCCGCCACCTGGGGACGCGTTCTCTAGGGGTTACAGGCTCCCCCGAGAAGAATCAAAAGATACCATTAAAAAATAGGAAAGGTATGAATATTATAATATAAAAACATTGCATTTTTTTAGAAAGTCTTATTGCATACAAATCAAATTATAACAAATACTTCAGACCCTATGTATATGGAAAGAAATTCACTATATAAGCAGATCGTCGTCCATTACAAAGGAAATTTTCACTTAAAAACTCTCATTCTAAAGTAGCACGTTGGCGTCAAAAACTAGAATAATATGACTATGAACTTGTTTATAAAAAGAGACAATTAAACACACCAATGTACATGCATTATCTAGAATTGAAATAAATTCTATCCACCTAAATACAGGAGAAGAAATGGAATCTATCATCGCAAATGTCGACATTTTACTACAAGATATAACAAACGAAGAAATCCCAGATTATTCCGAGACTAGGAAAATTATACAAGAAAGCGACTCCAACGACGCAAAGAACACAATACATACTTAGATGAACCATCTAGTGTGCAAATATCGCATGACGTATTAATACGAAGACTCGCATCGAAACAGCCTATAGTCATAAGAGCCAAGAAAATAAAGGAATAGAAATACTACATTTATTAAGAAGATACGCAAAACCGAAAACGACTTTCTACATGTATATTGATCAAGAGAAAATATATTTGCAAGTATATTTGCAAGACTGACTGCAAATACTTTGACGAACCCATAGTAATACTTTATATGAACACCGCAAGAGTTATAGAAAATCCCGATAGTCAACAACAACAAAAATTATAAAAAAAATTAAAAAATACCATGATGGTAAAAAAATCATAGGGGATAAATGAAACATTAGACCAACTACATAGATTATATTTTTGGCCAAATATGAAGAAATTAATAACGGATTATACCAATAACTGCGACATTTGCAAACGAGCTAAATATGTGACTAACCAACCAATCATTTCAATGATCTTAACAGACACCCGACGGACCATTTGAAAAATTGCACGTGGATACATTTACTATCGAAGGATTTATTCTTCAATAATACAACATTCCAAAAAAATGCCGAACCAAATAATGAAGGTTGCAATAGTTGCATACAACAATTCCATCCACTCATCAACAAGATACATACCCCAAGAATTATTACCTGGACACACTGCCAGTAGAAACCCATACGACATATTTCCATTATTACTAAAATTATAATCTGAACCATAAAGACAAAATGGAACAAACATATAAACGGATTCAATAGAAAATTAACATAAATACAGAAAACAGTGAATAAAATCACAACATAAATCGATATGCATTTAAAGGAACAAAAATATAGCAAGGAACAAAATCAGTCTAAAATATAACGGGACTTTTACTATTCAGGAACTAACATGTATAACTAAACACAACAGAGATAACCTTCGAAAAATACACCCAGTAATAGAGAATTGAAATATTTCAGATCCTTCCTCTGGACTAAATTAACCAAATTATAACTATTATCACATTTTCCCACTTCCAGTCTCAAACACTTACACTTTTTTTTTCAAATCATTGTACCTAAGAATATATACCTACTCCTAAGTGAACAATATTATTATTTAATTAATGAACTATGCAAAAAGTGTAATTCAAGTCACACTATATTGACGTCAAGGAGTCAATATCCAACTTCACGAAGGAACAATGGTCCGCAAAAAATATATGGATAAGCGAATTTATTATCACCAAAACATTGCAGACCATACCGTCAGAACCTACAATTGGAAGAAATCATATGAGCATTACGCTCAACAACTCAACATCCGAGAGAGACAACCAGAGCCCACCACAGCGGGATTCAGTCTGGATTCCTTAAGGACCCCAGCCTTCTCTTGAGGAGGGAGGTGTTACAGGTACCGCTTGGCCTTTCAACGAATTACCACCAACAACAAGAAGACGCTGACCCTATTGTTATATAAACAAAAGCCCATGAAGACCATGAATATATTGCTGATACAAATACCACGATATTTACTATCGCCATACATTTGCACCAGCATATTTACAAACACTAATTACTATTTAATATCAATCAGCATTAGCTAAGCAGCACTTCTATATCGGCTTTTGCATTGGCGATACAATGCTCAATAAATAAGTTAAACCATGTAAATATCTGTGTTCATCCATAATTCACTTTATAATATATAAAACGGTAATAATACTTGTTGCGCTGTTCGAAATGCAAATTATATAATCTACAATAAATTTCGTTCTGGACGACGTTTGTCTAAGTGCTCATGGTCCATTTAACGCAACCCTGCCAAGTGTCGATTATACATATATCAGTTTCACGTAAATGCTTCAGGAATAATAAATTTTCTCGTCGTATTTGCTTATGCGCTCCCACATACTACTGTGTCTGTTCTTTGGGCATTTATAATTTTATTTAATATATTAGATTGTATAAAATGTATAATATTAGTGTTTGGGCAGACATTTTAATCATTTTACAGGAGTTAATTTCAACTATTTACTTATGCTATAAGAGCGCGGGCGGTGGTTGCTGATAGTCTGCGACAATGTCGTTAATATTGTATATCAAATCTTTATTTATAATTAATTTTATGTCGGTTATTGCTACTGTAATAAGAAAACAATTCAATATTTTGGTAATTCGATATGTGGTAATCGTCAGCTTTCTCACACTTGCTTTTTAAATTAATCAGGTTCCGTGCGCGAGCTCCCCAAACTATATATTATTAGACGCAGTTCGCGCATGGCTCAAATATTACACACGTGCATGGACTCTTATGGAGTAACATTTTTGCATCCGAATGTATCTCTATTGTGTAGCGACGATTCGAAATATGAGCCTTGTTGGATCACTCTTAATGGTGTATTACCTATGATGTTTTTTTTCGAGAATAGCCGAATACCGTCTTGCTTTATGGACGTCTAATGATAAATAATCCATATTGGACGATTTGTGGCCTAACTGAATTATATCGAGCACATCTTTTCCAAAAGAATGCCTATTTTCAGGTAATTCATGTAAAATTCGTATGGTTTAGATGAAATAGAATATAAATATACAATAGTACATTATATATCATACATTGAAATATTGTCAACAAAAAGAAGGTGGTGATTACATCATATTTTTAACTTCATTAAAATATTCCTCTAGTGAATATGGTTCACATTCTATGTATTTTGAATACTGCATTTTTAAATCTCTTAAAATTATTTATTATTTTGATGTGATTTGGTAATGAATTTAAAAAAATTAGACTACTGTATGCTGTATCTTTCAAGCATGGTTAGTGTGTGTTTTGGATAATTATAGTCCATATTCGATGTCCTTGTGTGATGATTGTGTTTACTTTTAAATGTGTTTAGGTTCGTTTTATGTTACAAGAGTAATATTAAACTCTCGTATACGTAAATAGCGGTACACGTCAGCTTATTCTTTCTTTTAAAAATGTTATGGCATGATTGTCTATAATCTAGTCCATACAATATGCGAATATTTGTTTTTGTACGATAAAGACTCCATCTATTCAAATGAGCTTCCCCAGAGAATTATGCCATAACGAAGGTGGCTATAAAAATTTGCATAATATACTTTCTCTAAGACATTATTGTTTAGATGTTTACTCAGAATGCGTATAGCATAGACACTTTTGTAGTAAGTACTAAGTAAGTAATATGCTCTCCCCAAGTAAACCGATCGTCTATAAATAGTCCCAGCAACCTTGCTTGTTTTCTAAGTGTATGTGTAGTATCATATATGTTGATCGTTTCTGGGAAGTCTAATCTGGAATGACTTGTTTTGTAAACCATGACATTACTTTTTGTTAGGTTGAGGATCAAGTTGTTCACATTGATCCATTCCTGAACTTTTCCCATTGTTGTGTTAGTTTTTATTTCCAATTCCTTAATTGTGTTTAAAGTCAGCAATACGTTTGTGTCGTCGGCATAGTTAATAATTTTGTGAGGTGTATTTAACACAATTTGTGGTAGATCATTAATGTATATGACAAAAAGTAATGGGCCTGCAATACTTTCTTGAGGTATCCCATATTAGTTTAGACATATTCCAGATTTCGTAATCCCTTTCTCAGTTTCAATTTTAGTTTTGTACATTCTGCCTTTGAGATAGGTCTCAAACCACTTAAGTGTTGTGCCTCTTATGCCATATTTAAATAGTTTTCTAGCAAAATATCAATGTTGACGCAATCGTAAGTTTTCGAGAAGTCCAGCAGTATGCCGCATGGAACAATTTTATTTTGTATACCTTCTAAAATTGTATTAATATATTCGAATAGAGCAGTGTCGATGGATTTACCTTTTATAAAACCATGTTGGGTATCGTTAAAAAGGTTACATCTATTCATGAAACTTATTACATTATTACACATTACCGTTTCGAAAATTTTGGAGAAAATCGATAATTTACATATAGGCCTGTAGTTTTTCTTACGTTCTCTATCTTCCTTTTGAAATATGTGTTAGGTGTTATACAAACAACCTTAAGTTGATCAGGAAAAATTCCATGAGTGATCGAATTATTAATGATATATATTAAATGATTTAGAATAGGATCTCCTTGTCCTAATAATTAATGTAAGGATTTCATCGTCCCCCTGCTGTGGTTATATTTTAAATTTGCCGTTATATTATATATTTCATTGTATGTTACCGGTTCTGCAAACATAGTTTTTTGATTAAATGTAATGTTATTTTAGTGTGCAACTTTTGGAATATCCGACATTAATTTTTCAGCCGCGGTCGAGAAATACATGTTAAATTCAGAGGCGGTAGTGAAGGAGTCCTTTATTAGGCTCCGTTGTTTGTCTTCGTTGTTTTAGTCAGTTGTTTTAGTATATTCTATGATGTTTTATTTATATTATCCGAGTGTATTAATTGATTATTAAAATATTGCTCTTTAGTTGCTTTTATAAGTTCATCAATTTTTATCTTTTCAGTATTTTATAGTTCTCTGTAGTGTGTATCTACTGTAGACATTGTAAATAGAATTCCAAGCCGTCGCTTATGTTCTACAATCTCTGGTGTAGAAATTATATTCTTATTTCTACTATTTCGGTTTGTGTGCATTAACTTCTGCATGAATCTTTAAACTCGATATACATTATATTAATGGTCAATGTACATTGTTCAATGTAACGTGCATTAATACTATCACGAAAAGCATTAACAAACTATGTCGGTTTCAATGTGTTTCTACATCGTTCTATCAACTGAATACATAGCAGAGATGTTCCACAACAATATGATAATGATTTTAAAAGTTGATGTCGTTCAGTACAATAGAGGCAGTGCAGATAAAACATAGTACTCACTATAGTTCTATAGAAAAGACTTCGGCACATGTGTGAAAAGGAAAAAGCAATGTATCAAATTCGAAATTCATTTAAAACAATTTATTCAGAGCAACCTAACTTTTCACAAATTACATGAACTTTGGAGAATGAGTTTTCAGATTTTAGTATAAAAAAAACTTATAATACTAAATACTTTCTGACGGAAATTCGAAATTAAACATATATATTAATTTAAAACATATATCTACCGCTCTTACAGTGTTTTCAAGAAACACATCTACTTTTCCAACTCTTGTAGGGTTTTAGCCACTACAGAAAAGATTGCTGTGAATCTCGAATAGTAAATTTTATAGTTTGTGTTTTTTCCTTTGTATCCTTTATAAATATTTTATTTGTGGGTACAAAATACCCATGCAGGGCCCATAGAAGTCCTGAATCGCGTCCATCTACAAGAGAAACGTTACACCATTATTATATAATCTCAAATAATATTATATGAAGTTATATATAAGATGTGATTTTCTGGATACTGTACACTCAAGATAAGACAAGCATACTTACTGGAGAAAAATACTTACTCTGCTCTATATTCCCGCTATTGAGTCTCTCTAATATACATTTAATTGTTTATCCTTTACATTTCCGTCCATTACAAAATTTATAATTTCTTGTGTTTGTTTTTCTCAGTTGTTCATGAGTCCACCACTATTATCAAAAATATTTTTGAAATCCATGTCAATCTATAGATGACAAAGAAATATATTTTTTTGGTGACATGTCATGCTGATATAAATATAATACTTGATTTATTTATGAATAATTTGTAATTAAAGTAATTTACCAGTCTATGCCCTGAAGGTATTTTATAGAAAGGTCATTTTTCTAAAATTTCTGCGGTCGATTTTAATTGGTTAATATCGTGCAACCGGTACTAGCTGCAAGCTTTCCAGCAGTGATCGAATTCTTCTGTTGGTAAATTATCAATTTTTTCAAAGTATCAATATCCAAAAGAAAACCCACTTTAAAGCACAGTTTTTAAAAACACACAATATCGCCGAACTATATGTCGGTGGATGCGCACAAATATATATATATATATATATATATATATATATATATATATATATATATATATATATATTAACAGCGCTTCTGCAATGGGTATTCTAACTTGTGTACACAAAGGACTCGTAAATTATTATCTACGGATTATTTCTCTGTCTAGTGGAAATAATTTCGAACCTAGAGATTCATAATATGTGGCTCAGAAGCCCGTCGACGACGAGTCCGTCGAGAGGGGCTAAAACCAAGGGAGGGTACAGTCAGGACCAGCGCTTCCCCGGTGAAGCCACCTGTCAAAAACCCACCCAAAAAACGGATGAGGTCGGATGGATCAGCACCTTCTCCAGGGAGCAATCCCAAGAGAAGGTACGACCAGCCAACCAATTCAAAGATAAGCTACGTAGCGGTGCTGAATAGCCACCTCAGAGTAGCTATAATTGACTCGCCTCACCTTTTGGGGAAAATGCCGAGTGAACAAGCCACCAAACTGGTGGGTTGGCTATCTGAGGAGCTGGATAAAACAATCACCAGCTCATCAACTTTCCCCCTAGTTTTGAAAAGTGGCAACATGCAGGAGAGATTCTGCGAATCACATGTGGGAATCAGGAGTCTTTGGACTGGCTGACACACCATATAAAGGCTGCACCTGTCCTATGGGAAGGTGCAAAACTTGTAGTTGTTAGGGCAGACCAACTTGTTGTGTATATACATAATCGGTTGACGTCGCTAATGATACACCCATGAAGGAGACATCGCATATTTCTAACCCATTAGCGGACGGGCATTATGGAAACAACCTCATTATAAGACTTTCGCCACAACGACTCTTCGAAGAGAACCAGCCAACATCACCGAGCTATAGTAGTTAGATCTTACTTCAAATAGTTGTTAAACATTATACAATAAACATATTTAAACTTGTACGAGTTTTCCTCAATCCTGAGGTGGTGGCAGCGAAACCCCGGTGTTCTACACAGCAAAATTGGCGGCCGCGGTGGTCTTTTCGTTTGGTGATAACTTTTCCCGTACCACGACAAAGCATCATCCACGTCTATGAAGAGAACGCATACCGCATCGGTCAACAGCAACTCAGGCGTTATATTAAATTTGCAAAGGGTATGTCATTAATCACTTTCGCTATTTCATTTGTTGAACCTTTGAAAACGTATAAATATGGCAAACACTACTTAGCTTGTTCTATAAATATATACAATTGCTAGTTTAGCTGACTGAGTTCAATTCTATAAATAAATTTATACGAATCAGGGTTCTAGACATATCAAGTGAAAAAATAGAGTACAATTAGATAACAATCTATGAAATAGACTACTAACAACCTATATGCTCTGTGAATAGGCAAAATTTAAACTCATTTTTGAATCAATGTGAGGCTGCGCTTGAATTTACAGCGGAGAGTCATAAAAATATGCTTTTAACATTTATTTTCTGTTACAAACTTACAGACAAAATTCAAATTTACATTAAAGACAGATTTTCGAACTTTATGGAATTCAAAACAAAAATTTATAATTATTATAAAAGTACAAGTAGTCACAGATCTCTAAATATATTAGAAAATGTTCGTCAAGAAGAAACAGAAACCGTTATTGATTTTGGGGTAAGAATTAAAGAAATTTATGAAGATTTTAAAATATTAAATTATCCAGAATCTATTATTTCTAATGAACGTTCAATCGAGATTGACTCAGTATTGGAAGCATATGTCGTGAACAAATTTAGAAAAGGTCTACGTAATAAAAGAATACAAGAAACTTGTTTCGCTAAAAGCATAGAAATTATAACATTATCAAAGAATATTGAGTATTGTCAGTATATAGAAACCCAACTTTTAGAGTCAGATAACATTCATTCAAGCACAGATTTAGAAAGTAACAAAACGTAGAAATTTTTCCAAATCATGAAAACAATAATCAATATATCGATCACAGTCCACATAAATACTATACCAGTACAAATAATATATTATTAAATAATCTCAAGAATAACAGAAATTTAACTTACGACGACCTAATAATAATACAGAATAAGTCAAATCCATTTAATAAATTTCCAACAATTAGATTCAATGACAATATTGAAATAATTAATGAGAAATTAAAACATACAGTTAATACAGACATAGTTGAAATTTTAAATGAGAATGTAATAATAAATATTGAAGAAATAAATAGAGACGTCATACAAAAATATGAACATGAAATTATATCAAATAAGTCGAAAGTCACACAAATAGACTCAGTAGAGAAATTAAACAATTGTGATGAGAAAATTCCAAGAAAAGTAATTTTTAATATAAATATAAAACTGTGTGATTTTGAAAATAAAAACTTGCAATTATATGAGGCAGGTAAATTAAAAATTATTTAGAGAATGGTATAAATTCGTTTTTCTATTTTATATTTTTACATCACAGCAAAAAAAAGAAACAATTGATAACTGGATATTTATAATACAAAACGTTCTAGATTCGTAATATATTCTAAGCATTAAGCAAAAAATAATAATATGTATATATGGTGTAAATATTTTATTAAATTATAAAACTAATAATTATCGCGTTAATTGAAGTTGATAAAAATGAACAATTCCTAATCTTTTATATATTAAATGAAAAACGTATAATAATATAATAAAGATATATAAAAATGAAATTTTGATATTAATTTAAAACAATAAAAATATATAATATATAAAATTAGAATCGTGCATTTAAACATTGTATTGACTATAATTTGCACTTATTGTTTAGCTTGTTCTATAAATATATACAATTGCTAGTTTAGCTGACTGGGTTCAATTCTATAAATAAATTTATACGAATCAGGGTTCTAGACATATCAAGTGAAAAAATAGAGTACAATTAGATAACAATCTATGAAATATATATTATAATATTACAAAGGTTTAAATTAAATTAAAAATGAATTTGAAGATATATTATGTTTTAATTTCGGTTCAGTAAACATAGTAAATATTTAAATTAAAATGTTGTTTGTAAAAAAATAAATAAAAAAATATGACACATTAAATGAGATGTAGTAAGTATAAGTAATTAAATAAACATTATTAAGCCTAATATTTAAATTGATTTAGTTATGTGTGCCATATTTTTATTGTTTTCTTTGTTTTGCAATTGATTGGAGATTGACTTCTAAGGTGCGCCCAGTTTTTCTACATTCGACGAGGACGTCGAAAAATATTTTATTTGTAAACCATAAAATATTTTATTTCTACGGGGGGAGGTGTTGTGTATATACATAATCGGTTGACGTCGCTAATGATACACCCATGAAGGAGACATCGCATATGTCTAACCCATTAGCGGACGGGCATTATGGAAACAACCTCATTATAAGACTTTCGCCACAACGACTCTCCGAGGAGAACCAGCCAACATCACCGATAGTATGATACTAATGCTAACCCGGATACAGATCCATCTCATCCATTGTCAACATAATAAAATGGGCCTAGTTTTACAAATCACCCAAATAAATTTGCAGCATTCTAAGGTGGCAACTGCTAATTTTAGTTGTCATCTACAGAATATGCAATATAGCATAGCAATGATCCAAGAACCCTGGATTGTTAAAAACAGGGTATGCGCAGCTCAACCACCTCCCAGCCCAGAACTGGTGGAACTTGGTGGAACACTGTGAAAAGTGATGCTAATGCTCACCATGTGGTGTGGGGCATCAGCAACATCAACAGCAGAGGAAAGGCTCTAATTGAGTACATAACCAGTACAAAAAAAGAGATATTAAACAGAGGGTGTGAACCATCGTTCGTAACACAAAAACGAACCGAGGTGATAGACATCAGTCTAACACTGGGCAATATCTCAAGCAAAATAAAAAACTGGCACGTATCAAGTCAGGTATCCATGTCTGATCACCGACTGATACGCTACGACCTAGATTTCGTACCACGTGAACTACCGCCCTACAGAAATCCACAAAAAACTAACAAACAACTATTTTGCAGATACCTATCCGATAGGATGGAGTATCAAGCAGCAGACAAAATTCCAGAATCAGTGGACGACTTGGAGGCCTGTGTGAAACACCTAAAAAAATCACTGATTTCATCATATGAGGACTCCTGTCCCATAAGAAAGGCGGACATGAGAGCCTCTGCACACCCTTGGTGGAGTGCAGGGATCAACTGTCTCCGAACCAAGGCCAGGAAAACTTTCAACAAGGCCAAAAACAGAAATGATATAGTTCTATGGGAAACTTTTAGGGAAGCCCGTAGACAATTCCAAAATGAAGTCAGGAAGCGACAAAGATATACATGGGGAGCCTACTGCAATGGCATTGAATCCACAGCAACAGCTGCTCGTCTGAAGAGAGTAATCTCAAAAGACCCTGTACAGCAACTTAACTCGATAAAACGGGATGATGGCACCTTCACGGTAACACTTCACGGTAACACCCTCCCAAACTATCGAGGTACTCCTAGACACCCACTTTCTTGGCAATCAACCTGGAGGCCTCAACTTAGCAACTGATCCTCATCTACCTGACGAGGAAGACTGGTTGCTAGCTGGCCAAATGATAAGTATAACTAAAATAGAATGGGCAATATCTAGCTTTTCATCTTTTAAGTCCCCAGGACTAGATGGAATATTCCCACCACTTCTACAATGGGGGTTAACCCACATTATAAACACATTGGTATATATATTTAAAAGTTGCATTGCTTTTAGGTACATACCCAATACATGGAGAGAGGTCAAAGTGACCTTTATACCCAAACCAGGCAAAGTAGATTACACTCTTGCCAAGTCATTCAGGCCCATCAGCCTAACCTCATTTCTATTGAAGACGTTGGAAAGGCTCTGTGATCGTGAAATCAGGGACGGTCCGCTGAGAACGTACCCCATACATCCGAAACAGCATGCCTACCAACCAGGACGCTCAACGGAATCAGCCCTACATCTGGTGACTTCTAAGATAGAGGAAACACTGGAGCATAAAAGTTCGTTGCTTGCCACCTTCATTGAGATTGAAGGTGCTTTTGAAAAAACAACATTTAAGAGTATTGATAATGCTCTAACATCTCACGGGATTCACCCCACTATTAGGGGCTGGATAAGAACAATCCAAGTAACACTAGATGACGTAACATCAAAAAAAGTTGCAGGAAGAGGCTGTCTTCAAGGTGGAGTCCTCTCACCCCTTTTATGGGACCTTGTAGTTGATAGCCTCCTCCTGGAATTAAACAACTCAGGATACTATGCCGTTGGCTATGCCGACGACATAGTGATCATGATAAATGGCAGTTATGAAGCTATCACACATCCAGCGGATGGCGTGTCTTGCCATCACCGGCGCTATGAGAACAACAACCACTGCAGCTCTTGAAGCACTGTTATGTCTACAACCACTCGACCTTCTAATAAGGGAGACTGCAGTAAAAACAGCATTAAGGCTATCTTCACTCAACCTGTGGCATGATAAAGGTAGAATCATTGGACACAGGAGCATTCTGAGTGAAGCTATCAAACTAGATCCCCTCATAGAACGTAAGTGCGACATTTTCAGACCATCATCACAATGGATGGTATTCCACAAGGCGCCAACATAACCATGTATACTGATGGATCCAAAACTAAGACGAGAGCTGGCTATGGAATATTTTCACCAGAACTCGATCTGAAGATAAGTGCACCACTTCGAAGACTCACGTCAGTCTTCCAAGCTGAATTAACAGGAATACTAAAGTGTGTTCAAAATTCTAGTTGAACGTAATATTAAGGATGAACATATCCAAATACTCACCGACAGCAAAGCAGCTCTAAATGCACTAAATGCCAACACATTTGTGTCGAAAGAGCTATATTCATGTCTACACAGCCTGGAGGAGCTAGCTAAATATAGCAAACTAGAACTCTGCTGGATCAAAGGACATAGTGGCATCAAGGGGAACGAAATAGCAGATGAACTTCCCAGGAAGGGATCCTTACATCCTCTTACAACCCAAGAGGATGAAATACTTTCTGCAGGTACTCTGAAAAAAATAATAGAGCATAGGACACATGCTCTTCACAAGGTAAGATGGCGAGAAACGCCGGGCTGCATGCAATCAAAGGTAGCAATTAGGCAACCTTAAAATTGCAGCCACAGCCCGCCTTAACTTATCTAGAACTAATCTGAAATTATTGACAAACATCCTAACCAGCCACTGTCGGCTAAACAAACACCTACACACTATGGGTCTGGTGAACAGCCCGTTATGTAGAGGGTGCAATGAAGAACTAGAAACAGCAGAGTATGTGATATGCCTCTGCCCAGCTCTAGTAAACATTAGGCATCTAATACTAGGGGAGTGCTGGCCTAGTATGTTCAGCATTGGTAGCTCCTCACCCGCCAGAGTTTTGCAGCTTGCACGCAAAATTGACTGGTGGGACGAGTGAGCAGCCTTAAAGGGAGGTTCACAATGGGCCCATTTTGAGGCCTAAGTGTCTGTAGCTATACTACCCTCCAGCCAACTATCCAGAGATGCATAATGGAATTTACGAACTTAGTCGATACCGAGATTATTTTAACTTCGATCATAATATATACGTATATTATGATTGATTAATTTGTAAAAGCAGAATAACTTTGTTAAAATGACTTGACAAATATTATTATTGTGGCGACCGCATGCACGTAACGTCGCATGTTTATACTTATGCAAATCGTGGCAGGATGTAGGTCCCTTTTAGTGTTTCGTCTCAATTCAATAGAAAGATAAACAAACAGTAATTATGTGCACTTCCTTTCCAGCAAATCCTTTCATTGGTATTTGCCTGGTGGCTACTATGTGTAGAGAAGTATAATAATTCGTGAAAATTTTCCTATACATATAAAATGTATCGATCGTATGTTTACGACATTTTTTTCGTTCTATGAAGCAAATATATAGGTAAATATACTATGTTTTTACTGTGTCTTAATAAAACAAAATATGGATTAAATATTGTAATCCTACAAAATTTGTTTTTTATTTGTTTGCGGAAATTTACTTTGTACGGTCCCGTGATTTTAAGACCATAGCTGGAAAGTGTCTGTCCATTATCCCTTGTTTGTGACAAATTTACTGTTTCATAAGAAATACTGCATATTGTTGTGTCCCAACACAGACGCCCATAAGTTTGTAACATAATATTAGTCTATTAGCCGCGCTGATATGTTATTTGAGGATATTTGAAAACTTCGACCGTCATAAAAATACACCCGACCGCCCGTAAGATACACATGCCACATGCATTCCTTGCAGTTTAGTTTTTATGTCATTTTAAGCCCTACGTTAAAATATAACCCAAATTCACCCCCCAAGACTACCTACAAATAGGAGGCCACACGCGAGGGCGCTTTTCGCAGATGACTTGTTAACTCCGCCCAACCACCCCCAAAGCCGGATCAGCAGATATGTCGAGAAAAAAATCTATGGGCGGCAGAAAACCGAATGTGAAGGACCCCGCCTAAAATCTTAGGGTTTATAAAAACCGAAGACAAGCTCGGAAACGCTCTCTTGGCTCTTGACTCTTGTCTCTTATCTTCCTGTATTAAATAAATATCATACGCGCTGCTCTCTTTAATTATTAAAGTCAAAAGTCTGATTTGTGATAAGTTACGACTAGTTTGAAAAATAAACAAAAATTTACTACTTGCAAATCTTTGAGTCTTCCAGTTTTAGTCAAGAGCGCACCTTTCTAATCCCAAAAAGTCTTGACACGACTGAAACATAGGTCGGGTCAAGCATACCTCCAGAAAGCATTTCATGTGCTATTTATAAAATGATACTGAGAAGTATGGAGAAAGCCGGACAGGAGGAAGCTAAATTGGCCAGAGATGTTGGTGATGTGAATGAAAATAGCCACGATCATAAAGTATATCATAATGCTCAGTCAGGAGTGGTGAATACTGTCTTTCTGTGTGTTTTTGTACTTTCTAATTTATATTTATGTTATTTATTTTAATTAAAATATTCATTATAGGCATGTATTATTATATGTTTCCGTGAGCGAGTGTAGTCAGCACATGCTCTGCACTGGATCTAATAATTACAATTGATACTGGTGTCGTAGAAAGTCGGAAATTAACAACCGGGTGGGGCTAAACAGTGACATTAAACAGTGTAAAATCCAAGTATATCCGTCTCTGTCAACGGTTGAAGAATTAGAAAAGGAGTTACAATCCTATAAAACCAACAAAAACATTCAAGAGGACACATATGCGGAACTATTTAATGGAAAGATCGAAACAGATAGGACCATACCCAACAATACCTAGGGAATCATTATCAAGCCAAGGAAAAAGCAGACATCCCAGGAAACAAAACAGTATGTACAAAAACAAATTAATCCTGCTGAAACCACTAATACAATAATAAAGTCAGTTAAAATTGTTAATGAAGGAGATTATTATAAAAACAACAAATACGGAATCCATTAATGCCCTAAAAATGATCATAGATAAAAAATTAGAAAATGAATATGATATTAATTTAAGTAAACAATACAAACCAAAGATCAAAATTACAGGTTTACGAAAAAACTACACAAATTATGATCTTAAAGAAGATCTAATCAAAATCATTTTATTACTGAACTGGATGACCTAAACATTACGTACAGTATTAAAACAAAATATAACAAATGGATCCTGTTTGTTGAAATGAACGTTGTCACCTTTAATAAATTTATGAAAAGTGGGTATGTTAATATTGGATGGGAATCCTGCAAAGTTACCGAAGATGTATATATAAAAAGATGCACCAAATGTCAACAGTTCTAAATCTCACACCAGTTCTAAATGTAGAAATAATTGTGCCTGTCAATATTGTGCAGAACAACACCTATCTAGCCAATGCCCTAATGAAAACGAAAATACAAAGGAGCATAAGTGTGTAAACTGTAGCTATGCAAATAATAAATTTGATAGTAATTATGATATGAACCATGCAGCAGATGATATACTTGCCAAGTAATGAAGGCCAGACTGAGTAAAACCAGAGAACAAATAAATTACACTTCTTAAAAATGGACAAAAAACATCATGATACTAATTAAAAAAAAACAAAATTCTCACTTTCAGCGTTATATCTTAATATAAGAAGTTTGAGAAATAAATTTGACGAACTTAATTCACTAATACAATTATATAATGTACTAGAAATAGTAGCATTAACAAAAACGTGGTTGTATCCTATTGAAATGAATTTTTTTAACATAATAAACTATAATAGTATGCACTACTGTAGAGACAGAAGAGGAGCTGGAATAACGCTATATGTCAAAAACAATCTAGAGTATAATGACCTAGAGAATAAGTCAATAAGTAATATAGACATCATAGTTGGTAAAATTAATACTGTGACGATAATATTAATATATCGCCCACCACATATACCAACTAACATCACTTTGGAAATTATAGATAACATTTTGGAAAAATATGAAAGTAATACCATAATTATGGGCGACTTCAACATTGATATACTAAAAAAAGATAATACATCAGAAGAATATGTGCATTTTATTAGAAACAATGGGTACGAAATAAAAAATATTATAGCCAAGGATGCGTGTACACGAAATTCAGCTATTTTAGATCACATCCTCACTAATATTAAAAACAGAAATCAATACCATAATCGAACCAATCGATATAACAGATCATAATATTATTATAGTTAAAATCAATAAAATAATAAGGAAAAACAATAAAATAATCAAATTTAAAACGATTATAGACTATAAGAAATATAGCACTGAAGTAAAAAAAGATAGCTGATGGCTTAAATATAAAATCATAAGAAGCTCTACAAACAATTATCCAAGATGCTAAACAAAACTCAACGAAGACGATTAGAGTAAGGACAAATAATGATGGCTGGATCGATGATGAGATACTGAGCTTGATAAAACAAAGGGATACAATATATAAAAGAATGAAAAAGGAAAACGATGGAGAAGATAGTACACTCCCACAAGAATTTAAGAAACTAAAAAATTTAGTAAATAATACCATAAAGAATAAGAAGAAATATAATTTCTCAAATTTCTCTCGAAGTTTCAGAACAGTGGAAATAACCTTAAAAAATGTTGGAAAGTAATAAACGATAAAAATGAGAAAAATAACATAAATTCAAATATAGTGCACCAAGGGAAAATTTGTTAGGAGGACTTGACTAAAGCTGAGGCCCTAAATAACCATTTTACGAACATAGTACATGAGTTAAGACAAAGTAAGAAACCAAAATACGATCAGACCAAAAAATCAATGAAATGGAATAATAAGTCAATTTTCCTAGGTTCTTGCGATGAAGGGGAGATTTCCTAAACAATATTGTAACTCAAAAACAATACAACACCTGGAACAGACGATATAACAGTCAAAGATATAACAAGTCCAGGTAATCTCATTATCAGCTTAATATGTAGACTTACAAATACAATGTTTGAAGATACGGTATTTCCCACTTCATTAAAAAGGAGTAAAATTATACCGATATACAAAACAGGAAGTAAAGAATCGCCACAAAATGATCGGCCAATTTGTCTTATTAGTATATTCTCAAAAATAATAAAAAAAGTAATAAAGAAAAGACTAATATGCTTCATACAAAATACAGTTGCTTTTGACAAGCATCAATACGGCTACCAAGAGAAATCAAGCGCACAATCAGCGATAGCTGATTTCACAACATATATTCTAAATGAAATGGACAGTGGAAACTATGTGGCAGCGGTCGTCGTCGATTTTTCTAAGCCGTTTGATACTGTGGATAACACTATTATGATTGACAAATTAGAAGGTCTTGGTATACGTAGGAAATCTCTAGAACTGATTATAATCTACATAAGTGACAGACAGCAGTGTAGTTGGTATAAATAGTGATTTTCAAGATATAAAATATAGTTTGCCACAAGGGTCAGTACTTGGGCCACTGTTATTCTCGCTATATATTTGGGGTATACAACAAATTGGCCTATACGGTCTTTATTTCACGTTTGCGGATGATACAGCCCTGGTGTATAGTGTTAAAGAACCCGAAAATATTAGTGAGACAATTAACCAGGACCTAAAGATTTTCAAGGCTTGGAGTGAATAATTTATTCATCAATTGTGATAAGACTGTTTATATGACATTTTCTTTCAGAGGCGCTCAAAGTATGTTGAATGTCTTATTAGACAATGTCAAATTAAAAATTGCAACGGAATGTAAATATCTGGGCTTATGGATAAATTATAATTTCAACCGGTGTGAAGATATCCACCCATACGCTGTATTTCTCCGGACATTGTGGCTGAATGAGATAAGCAAAAAAAAATCTTGTTCGTAAATTTGTTCACTCATGTGTGCCCGGAGAAATACAGCGCAACGGCGCGCGGTCCCGCCGCGCCCAAAAGTTGTATGGGTGGATATCTTCACACCGGTAAATTTCAGTGGGAAAAAATGATTAAGCATATATGTAACAAAATATTACGTGTAATAGATACAATATACCGCTGTAACCAACTGTTAACGAATAGCACAAAGAACCATATGTATCATGCATATGTGTACAGTCACCTAAACTATTTAATAGCAACATGGGGCTCCTGGCGTGGTTATATGTTAAATGTGCAATTTATAAACTACCATTATCAACCCCAACGGAACAGTTATATACTCAAAATAAGTTACTGAAAATTAATGAAATAAAAATGATTCAACAATGCACACACATGCATAAAATTATGAAACTTGGGTATAAATGTAATATGTTAACCTTGCAAAGGGTAATGATATCCATGGGATATTCACCAGACAATAAAGAAAATTAAGAATGTTTAAATGCTATACTTCGAAGGCGTATAATTCAACATATAATAACTGCATCAGTGAATATAACAAATTAAATCTTGATATAAAAAAACTAAAACTATAAAATAATTTAAATCTAGGTTAATATAAATTATGTAGATGATTAAGGTTTCTTGTATTATGATTCTATGTTAGGTTATTCTTATTTTGATTTATTTTATGATTTATTTATTCTGTATATATTTTTTCACTTGTGGTATCTCTGTTATTTTATTTTATTTGTAATTTATTTTTCTTTATAAATTGATTATTATTTTCAGTAAAGTGTAGGTCCTGGGCACCAGTTTTTATACTGCTTACAGGCACCATGAAGAGGTGAAATAAATAAATAATTAGAAATAAGTATTGTCCGACTTGTGCTATCATGGAAAAAATAAATTGATCCGAAAGAGCATCATTGCTTCAGGAACTAGACTGGATCGTCAACAGCCATGGAATCCGATATTATTTTAGAGGGATTTCGGAAAAGCATTGAGATGCATGGATTAAAATATGTTCGTTTAGTAAGAGTTATTGCTGATACCATACTGAGCGCAGTGTTTGGTAAGGAAAATATAATGTTACAATCTCTCAATCACTTACTACGAAATTATTTCTTTTACAGAAATATTGTGCATACCTTGAATGGTCTCCAAGATTTTGTACTTGTTGGAAAGTTCTTTCAAACGTCTATATTGAATAGCACATTCTACGGACACCCGAAATCGAGAAGTTATTGATTACTTTTAATAAAATTTTCACCAAGTACTTATTGTGACGAAACAAACCAATGATTAAAAGTGAAAAACAAATCTGCCTCTTACTCGCTTCCGAACAAAGATAGAGGGTGTCAAACTTTCACAAAACAAATAATTTAAAAAAAAATACTGATAATATCTTTTTATTTTGTACCTTACAGTAAACAAATCAAATAAATTGCTCAAAATGTAATCCACTAACCTCGAAATATTCTTGACACCGTCTAATTAAGGAATTTGTGAACTCTAACAACGTGCCCTGATTGTGCTTAAGCTCGTTGGACGTGTTTTCAATTCTTAAAACTAGTTCTGCACCGTTTTCAACAGGGGTGTTATAAACTTTTTCTTTGACATACACCCAAAGGAAATAGTCAAGAGGATTGAGATCAGAACAGCGCGACGGCCCGAATATCAGGCATTAGATACTTGTTCTTCAAAATTAGCTTTTGTTATATGACCTACAAATCTAATGTCTTTGTAACAAAGCACGTGGTACATCTTTAAATAAGTCATCCAAGTCATTTTCTAGATAGTGCAGAAACAGGGCTGCATTTAATCCCGATGGCAGAAAATGTGGTCCGACAACATAATTACTAATTACTCCCTCCAGACACTGGCGCTAAGTTCATTTGAAATGATACAGGCCTAATTGCGTGAGGGTTTTAGTGTGACCACACTTTTAAATTATGGAAATTAACTATTCCAGCTCATACATAACTGGTCGCCCCACAATTTTGTGCAGGAAATGGGGATCAACTGCAACGGCATTCAAGATCCAGTTGCAGCAATATTATTAAAAGCTTTTCTACATCCCCGGGTTGTAAACCTTGTACAGGTTGAAAATGGAATGTTAAAATTGCAGCCACGGCCCGGCTTAACTTATCTAGAACTAATCTGAAATTACTGACCAACATCCTAACTGGCCACTGCCGGCTAAACAAACACCTACACACGATGGGTCTGGTAGACAGCCCGTTATGTAGAGGGTGCAATGAAGAACTAGAAACAGCAGAGCATGTGCTGACTGCTAGTTGATACAAAGTATACGCTCTCATAGGCATTGAATTTATATCGCCAACATGCAATAATTTGTACCGGTGTGAAGATATCCAATTTCGATTATTCCGGCAGCCGCGCGAGGTTGCGACATATATATATATATATATATATATATATATATATATATATATATATCATCATTAGTATTAATTTTTAAAAAACTTATTTTAAACTTAAACTTGTTAGTATTCGGCGTGGTAAAAAATCAATAAAATCGATTAGAAACAAGTGTATGTGTTTATATTTTCAATAAATTTCTATTTTCTATATCACTAACAAGGTCAGCATAGGTTAAAATCACAAAAATTCGCTCTACTAGTTTTTGGCAGCGGTTTTTCCCCATATTTTTTTGAAATTTTCACCATTTGTTGCTAACCTGGCTACAATTTTTTTTGTCATCGGGAATCCATTTTTTATATTGATTTTTAATTAATTGAACCAGATATGTGGATGGTTGATTATAAATAAATTTGAAGATAAAAGTTTGTTTAAATAAAATCATATTGTTGCTAAAGCATGACTTTAGTGGTTTCTAAACAGTCCAGTTGAAAAATATTATAGCAACTATTTTGTATAAGCTCTCAAAGCTGAACCGAAATCCATGGCTGCACATGTTGCTGAAGGAATTACGAAATATTTAGCAAGATTTATATTATTTAAATCATTGTATATTGTTAATAATACATAAGGTCAACATAGGTTAAAATGAAAAATAAAAAAAATACACTCTAATAGTTTTAGCGGCGGTCAATGTCAACATTAGTGAATTTTCCTCTTTTCTCCCATATTTTTTTTTTCAAATTTTCACCATTTGTTGCTAACCTAACAGTGGTTACAAAAATATTTTTTTGGGTCATCAGGAATCCATTTTTTTTGTTATATCGATTTGTAATGAATTTTAATTCATTATAATTACGTTCCTTAAAATATCTAATATTAATAAATGTTTGGTATGGTGTACTCTTGCTACAGGAAGTATATTTTCACATAGAGAGGAATTAGGAAGCGTTATAGGCGTACCCACACCTTCAACGGCGTTATTTTACTAACGAAAACGGAACTTGGTGTGGTAGTTTATTATCATGTAACACTATAAACTAGTTATTGATTTAGTATTTATTGAAGGTTTGGAACTCATATTTGTGGGAACATGTTTTGACTGCAGGCATAGACGAAAAAGAAATAGCAATCCGAATGGGAGAAGGAATTTCTTTTAGATCTGTGTATGTGGACGATGCTTGGTCAAAGCGCAATTGGAATCCACACATAGGGAATGGTGCTCTTTTTATTGTTTTCATCAGTCCTGATGTAGACATTTTTGTTGAAAAAACCAAAAGGGATAAAGAATTTTGGCAGCAACGCATGGAACAAAAGTTGATTAGGTTTTACCACAATAGAATTTGACCGGAAATAATTTTAAAATGAATACCAACAAATTGAAATGTATGCATACGTTTTTATATGGTTTTATATGTAACTAGGTGAAATTCCCGCAAGGGATATGATGAATTAATTATCAAAGATTGAAATGTTGATTGCATATATAATAAATAATAAATAATTTAAATAATAAATAAATTATTTTTTTATATATAAACATACTATAATAAAAAAATACTGTCACGAGCTATTCAAATATTGACAATCATGTATATCATATGTTTGATAACGGTGTAATAAGTAGTTTGTAGGTTATGCTATATAGAACAGGGATGGCGAACATATTTAGGTCTGCGTGCCAAAAGCTCAAAAAATATAATTATTATTTTACGTAATTAATCAACATTTAATTTAACATTCTATTGAATATAAATTAAAAATAACAACAGGAAATTTTCGTTGAAAATCAGTCAATTGCATTTAACATTCTCAAAATCTTGCCACGCAAAAATCTCCAAATTGATCTCATGTGCAGTCGGAATACAATATACATTTTAACATTTTTTGTAGTGTTTCCAAAATCTTTCAATCGTGTGGCAATATTTCATCTAGTAACTCGATAACTGCACAAAACTTATTTGTTAATTGAGTGTGAGTTTTCCATCATAAATCTCTTTGAATTTTGATAATACTTGAGTTCATTTGACTTAATATTACGTTTGGAAATTAAGCTGTAAATGCTTCGATCAAATCAAACATAATAAATATTTTTTTCATTAGTTAACGCTCAAAAAATTCACTCTCCGGTGGGACTCGAGCCCGTGTCCCTCTGTCGTCGCGCTACCAACTGCTCCACCGGTGAGTGAATTTTTTGAGCGTTTTTGAAAATCTGACGATTTATCACTCTGAATTATTTCACAAATAATATAATTGTTTAGTGAACTCCCGTTTTAAATTGAAATAATTCAAATGTGACTACAAATCTGTGAAAACCATCAATTTTGGGAGCCATTCTGTCTTCTTGTGGTTTAGCTCACTGAGGATAATCACGTGAGCCGCTCTCCTCGTTGCGGTGGCGTGAAACATTTGTTGCGCTGCTCTACTTCACGACGTTGGCCTGCAGGAAGCTGATCATATGTTGGCTTGGTAGCTCCCTCCGCAACCCCCGGCCTCCTGGCCACTTCCATTACATTTCGTTTTTCGTCTCGCAGAGTCCGCAGTAGGACACTTTTCTTTTTCAGCTTCTGGTGTGATGCCCACCCTATCCACACCTGATGCACATCCTTCTTCTGTCTACGTCGATGCACGTGTCTGTGCGACTCCCATTCTCCCTGCAGCCGTAGGGAACTTCCTCCCTATGGGTGGAACTACACAGTACTAGGCCAATCCGTAGTTTGTTTTCTGTCAATATTTCGTTCGGTTGAAATTCTGGCCGGCTTGGGCTCTCCCACCGTGAATGTCTCTCCTGTTCTTTCCGTGGCATCTATGACGACTTCTTCCACCTCTAGTTTAGTGGTTAAATTGTCGAGTCCCCTAATCTGTAAGGCGACTCTGGGCCTCCTCACCGTAGCTTCCCCGCCTGGGGCCTTTTCCATTATGGCTCCACATAGGGAGTCGACTTTGGCCCCATTGCCCCGAACCCTGATCGATAGGTGTCCGTTTTCGGTGCGATCCATTCTCGCGACATTATTGTTCGCGTAGTCGACACGTAGTCTGGGGGTTTGACTACAATTGTCACTTCCTTTCTCTCTTGCGTTTTAGTGGTAGTGGTGTGCGTCGTTGCTTGCTGGTTGTATTTCGGTGTCGCACTTTTCTCCTCATTGTCCTTCAGATTTACCAGGACGAGCGATCCCGCGAACTAATATTCCATTATCTTCCGCCTTTCAACGGTCGCCAGCCTCGAAATTTTTTGTCTTATGTTATTGTTGGCATCTTCCTCCACAATATCCCTTAGCCTATTCGCCCCCCGGAACAAGGAGCTCCTCACACTGTCTGCGCACGTGTTATCGCACATAGTATAGTTGGACGCCCACACGGTCTTCTTAGGTGGTCCTTTGTAGTTCTTCACTATTATTCTGGTCAGGGTCGCAACTCTCTTAGCCACCTCGTCTTCTCCGTAGTTCGGCTTGGCGGTCGAAGACTTCTCTGATACTTTTTGTAGTTTCTTCGGCTGATTCTGTTTTCTGGATGTTAGGTTGGGCATTTATTTCTATCAACTTTTTCCTCATTTTTGCCCTTTCTTTGTCCCACTGTAGTTTTGTTTCTTCCAGCGCTCTGCCTCTGCCTATCTTATCATCATCTCCGTGATTGATTCATCTTCCTTCTTCCCTGTTCTGCTACTAGACGCCGTTCGAGCCCACCCTGGCATTCTGGTAGCAGCCCCTATCTTTCCACTTCGTTATCTAATTGGTTCACCATTGTCATAATAACCTTATATCCCGCACTCATCACAGTTATTCTCATATAGTTCGTCTGAGGTCACTCATAAAGGGGGTATGAACCGTGACCACGATCGCTACTCGCCACTCTTCCGGCACCTGTCCACTTCAGATCCTATTTACCACTTGCAGCAGCTTCCTTGCACTAGACGTCTTTTGAACGCATCTGCCTCCCATCTTCCCCCGCCGCCTTTCCTAGTACACCTGTCTCAAAGCCATTAGTACCTCATTCCGCGAGAAAGGGGGCATTCCTACTACCTGCCCGTCCCCGTCTCTTCAGCACCTTTCCTATTCTACCAAGTCTATGCTAACCTTGCGCTTCTTCTCCATACCCTTCAGGATCTCATACAGCCCTTTCTTCGATAAACACTCTATCAATAACGTTGCCACCTTTTGCAACTCCCCAGCTTTTTTCCTCACCCACTATGTCCTTTGATATTACCTACTTCACCAGGGCTTATCCCCATACTCCCACATTTGTTAGACCCGTAACGTACTCCTGTTTCCCCTCGGCTCTTTCATCCACTCTAGACTCCTGCCTCGCCGTCCTCTTCAGTCCTTTTTTGTCAGACAGTCCCAAACCCACCACTCGTAAATTCAGGGGAAACAAATCATCTGCAGGCTGCTATAAATAAAAGAATATCTAGTAAATGTATTGATTATTTTAATAATTAATTAACAAAGACAATGAGATATCACACATATAAGAATATATTAATTTTAAAAACAATCTTCTGACTTTCAGAGACGGAAATGTATCTATCAATTTGACAAATCCATGCTCTCTGACATTTCTTTATCAATGGAAAGTAACACTACTTAGGTTCCTTGTGCTATCGTTGATCGGAGAAAATCTATCATTATTTTAAGCTTTAAGAAACCAGTCGCAACGTAAGCTGGCAGTGTAAAAAAACCTAATAACAAAAAAACATGATACCAAATCGACATCGATTAGTAAAATCTGAAAAGGATGATTCGATAGTTCAGAAAATTTGTTTCAGTAAGATTATAGAATATTTCATTAAATAATTGGATTCCTCCCAATCTCTTTTTAGCATCGTTTCCACTGACTGTAATTTGACAAGCAGATCGTGACTTGCTTTCATCACAGCTTTCTAATCTAATTTTTTAAACTCACACGAAAAGCCAAATAGACACTCACATTACTTGACTCAAACTTTTCGTTAATGGAATTGTAGATGTGATCGAGAATGGTAAAATAGAAATGTATTTTAAATGTTTGCTTAAGATCCGCTACACTGTATTATATTCTTCTTCTCGTGCCTACTCTTTTCCGAAAGTTGGTGATTGCGAATGCCGTGTAGAGATCTGTTGCGGTTGTGCTGTACCACATTCTAAGGGTTTTGAGCCAAGATATTATTCTCCTACCCGGCCCTCTTCTTTCGACCAGTTTACCTTGTAATACCAATTGGAGTTTCTTTGTCAAATGACATTTCTTTTAGATTTTTTAAAGTAAAGTTCATTCGGGTAAATATATTTCTGAATTTTGAAGAATTTAACTTACTATATTTATTTTCGAAACGAAAATAATAATGTGGCAATGTGACTAGTGGTCAATGTGAAAAGGAGAATGGCTTGACAGAGAGCGAGCAGAAAATGGAAGAGTTTGTAGGGCGGTAACCTCGTAGTAGCGTGCAAGATACATGTATAAAACCTATAGTGTTGTTTTATTTATTTATTTATTTAATCGAATGCCTATCTAGCCTATTATTGGTGTAAGGCTGTTATATACATTATATATATTTCTACATTTTTGTCTAGTTACATTGTGTGTATATTTCCCTCCATTTCTTCCTGCCTTATGTTATTTGTTTAATCTCTTTCCATATTATAAACATAATTTCTGCTCTGCCGGGGCCGAACTACCCCACTTATGAGAAGCCGAACTTCGGCTCCTCCGTAGATCCGAACAAGGTTCGGCTGAGGGAGAGGGTGGCTTTTATATTGCCGAGCAAGGTTGGTTCAAGAGTCTACTAGGTCTCGAAAGGTCATGGGCCATGGGCCTCATGTTGCAGGCGACGAATCGGAGAGTGGATGGAGGAAGGATGTTTTATATTTATTGTTCATACATGTTCCATTACAAAGACTATTTATATTTAATTACTTGTAGAACTAATTAGGTATCTTAATATCTAATATCTAATATCTATTTAAACATTGACTGACAATATCTCAAAATATATGGATTTTATAAAGGATATAAAACAGAGCATATGGTTCTTCATTAGATCGGTCTTCATGAGCGGCCAGGCATCTCTCTCTTGTTGAATCATTTGGGGGAGCTTCCATCTCTGAAGTATTAATATGTCAAAATCATAGATGAGATGGTCTAATGTTTGATCTCTTCTATTGCACACATACCCTGGATCGTTGTTGATTTTGAAACGGAATATATATGCTTGCAATTTCCCGTGCCATGATAAGAGTGTTGTTAATTCTGGAAAGATATGGAATTTAGTCTGGATTCTATCATTTATATTAGGGAATAAAGTCGAATAGATTCGAGATTGGTCAAGATTTCTGTGGGTACTTATTGAGTCGATGGTTATTTTACTGTACGTGTAAATAACTACCGTTTTTGCTCCACTAGAACTCGAATGGCTTAAGTTGTCTAATGCTTTCAGAATTGCAACTTCCTTTGCTTGCTTAATAGAGCATAGAGTTCATCAAACCTTATTCGGATCGGGATATTTCCGGAGAGATCGCATGATGCTTCATAAACTAAAGTGCAAATTTATTTTGTTCTGATTACTCCTTGCGCTAAGGGCGCTTCTCCAAACAGATATGCAATATGATAGTAATGGTAATATTGCTCTTTTATATATCGTTTTTAATACTCTTGTTCCCAGACCCCAGGCAATACACGTTTTTCTGATAATCGTATTTATTCAGTGCTGATAGTATTGCAGGCCACCATGCTGCGTCGAAAGCTCCTTTCACGTCAAGGCTAGTGAGGATTACATACGCCTTCTTTTTTATAGAGTCCTCTACGTACTGATTAATCGCCATTACAGCATCAGTTGTATTTTTTTGGGGAGTAAAACCAAATTGATTTTCATTTATAAATTTAGAGAGACTAGTAGAGATAGTGCACTATTCTTGTAATAAATAGTTTTTAAAGAATGTTCCCTTTTATATTAAGTAGAATAATTGGTCTGTACTTTGACGTGTCTTCGCAATTCTTTTTCCCATGTCTTATCAACTTTATTATTGATTTCTTCCATTGCTTCGGGAAGTCTCCCCTCATCAGGCAATGATTGTACATTTCTGTAATGAATCGCGGAAATAAACTAAAGATTCTTAATGATATTACACTGGTAATGCCATTTTCATCTGGCGACTTGTTAGGATTAAACGTTTCTATTGTCTGACCCACGTCTCCATCGTAAAACTCTTGTCATCTATGGTGTGTATCTTGACATCGCTTTCCCTTAATTGTTTTTGGAAGGTAGTGTCACTTTCAGGATTGTCTACTAGTATGAAGTGATCGATTATATTAATAAACGTGTCTTCTATTATATTTGTATATGTGCCCTCTTAAAGAAACTCTTGAGGGCAGCCTACTCTTGTTTTACGAGCTGCAAGTTTGTACACTATGCTCCATGGATTTGAGCTACCGGTAACATTGCAATATACTTTCCAGGGTTGTAGCTTTTTCTTCCATATCATTGCTTGAAAAGGGGTGTTTTCTTGCATATATAGTACTTTCCTCTCCGCTCTGAGGACTTCATTGTTAATCATCCTTTGAAATCTTATTTCCTACTCGTAGTGAAAGTATCATTCAACCAAGGAATAGTATTCTTCCTAATTGTTATTTTACTTGGATTTATAGAATGATTTATTACAAGACTCTGTTACAATTAATACGTATCTATCAATAAATTCCTCAAAGTTACTATTACCTAAGTGCATAGTTCATTATCCATCTGATGTCCTTCGTGTACTTCAGCTTTACATTCAAGGTCTCGTTTTAAAATATTTATCAGAATATTGTCAAAGTTTTCGAGTTGTCCAGATTTAAATAAGAATTTTGTGTGTGAAAATGTAACTGGTTTTCCTCTTTTTATTTGCGACATTAAAAGTTATAATATTGTCGTCCGAACAGCTTTCATCGGCTACAATATTCTAATCATCAATATATACTGATAGTCTACTGTTTGCTAGCGTTAGATCGATATAGCTAGATCCTGTTATGGCTTCAAATGTTGGCCTTTCTGTCTTTTCATTTATTATATATATATATATATATATATATATATATATATATATATATAGTGTCTTTTCCGTTAAAAAGTCTTCCATTTCTTTAGTATTCGTTGATCTATCATACCACATATGTGATTGCGGTACCGTCTGTAGAAATTATTAGTCCTTGGCTCCGTCCTAAGTTTTGATTTGTTTCTATTTTACCAAAGCATTCATCTAATTTCTTTACTCTGTCCATGTAATGTAAGAAATTTCAATCGTTACGCTTTCTTCATCTGAAGCTTGCATTATTAGCAAAGCTGCTATCATTTTGTTTTTTTATGATAATGCATGTACGTTTTTTTCTTGCGTCTGCTGGCGAACACTGTATTCAGAAGGGATCGAAGCTATCTTATTATTTATATTGTATGGCTCTTGCAGGAATGTTTATATTATGTGTTTCTATAATTTGTAGCAGATTTTGCGTAGTCGTTCTAGAGTGCTGTGCATTTAATTGCAAACATTTAATTGTTGTAAATGACATTGCCAATAACACATATTTGATGTTGATACCTTTTTACAATGGCATGAAAACAGGGACAGTCACGATGCAATGATGAATAATTTTCATAAGTTTTTGTGGAATTCATATTAAATTTATACATTTATTAGTTCCGTTACTCTCTGTACAGTCTTAAAGTATATGATCCCCTGCACATATTGGGCATGTAAGCTGTACTTTGCATTAGCTAGCTTTGTGGTTACATTTGCAGAATTTAAAATAAAGTTTCATGTATAAATAGCCTTCAATATTGCACATATTCCATGCTAATTTTAGTTTATTATTTCCCATGTTTACCCCTAACAACGGGACCAACCTGTATTACAAGATTGTTGGCTTTTTGTAACTGCCTAAAAAAATAATCCTTGGTTTGATAAAATCGTTTTCTGTCTTTATTGTGGCTTATTCATTTTCTAACGTTATTTCATCAGATACGTTATATATTATCATATTTAAATTCCTCAACTTATTCTAAGCAGCCTGTAAAGATCTACTGCATTTATTGTTCACGTGTTTCATAATGATGTCTAGTTCTTTTCAGCATTTGATTCTATAATTATGTTTCCATTCAGGAGAGCCTTAACAGCAATGAGTCCCACCTTTAATTTGACAGGATTGATTGATGTTTTAGTTCCGTTTTCATTGCATCCAACTATTTTTTATTTTTGGATGAAATGATAACTTAAAACGTTTGCTGACACGTATTTTTTCAAGCCACATATGGCGCACTATCATGTTTTGTTGTCAGCTCTGTGTTTAGCTGTTCCACTTGTTGCTGCTTAGCCTTGATTGTGTGCTTCAAGTTGGTATGCAGATCTCTGAGAGTTTTCACTGAGCTTAGGATATCACTTTTCAAGTCTGCGGGAAGGTTACCACTTTTTTCGACGACACCAACTAGCACTTGGAGAGCTCGTAGCTCGAGCAAATAACTCGTCGTCGTCCGCCATCTTCACCACACTGTGGATAAATTATGTATGAAAGAGTGGGTATGTCTGTGGTGTGGGCAGAGGAGAGAAAGAGTGGGTATGTCTGTGGTGTGGGCAGAGGAGAAGCTGAGGGAGAGGAATCCTAGGAACTGAGGTGAGAAATGCTGAGAGCTTCTACAACCCTGCCTACGTAGAGTGGCAAGCGCGGGAGCAGCTCCCGAAGTATTTAGCCAGGGGAGAATAGAACAGGGAGGATAAAGTGTGCATGGCAAGAGCGAGGAGGAAAAGTGTGGATAATGCTAAGGTACACCGTGTGCGCGCTGTGTAATAAGGGGAGAGACACATGGTGACGCCTTAGCAAATAATGTGAGGGTGGGAGGTTGGGGATTGCAGAAAGGACAACGAATGGTTAGGAGCGGACCGTGAAAATCTGCAATAAGATGTCGTGGGATAGGAAATTGGCTTGGGTAGAGGGGGTCTAGTGCAGAGGAAGAAGGCATAGAAACGAATATGTCTTTTTTAATTCGTATTTTTCTTTTATTTATATGAGAGTATTGTTTATTGGCAGAATTTTGTAGAAGGAATGAATTTTTGTGTGGTTATGCAAAATAAAGGTCTTGTTTTTAGTTAAAGAGAAATAACGTGAAATTAAAGGAAGAAATACAAAATATATGAAAAGGAATGGCAAGAAAAGAAGAAGAATGAAGAACAGAGGTCCAATTAAAAAACAAGAACAGAAACACTGGAAGACATAGGCAAACGACAGGAGAAAAAATATAATAATAAAGTATATACAAGTTAACGATAACAACATGATCACTATGTTAGGTCAAGCTGGTCATTAAGATTCTCTACATTATTTTGATTATGTAATTTATAAATTTCCTGTGATTCTAATAATGTTAATTTTATGCGCTTCTCTGCAATGTGCAAAATGTGAAGAGAATCAAAATTTGGAAACAGGTGTTCGGTATCTAAACAGTTGTTAGCGAAAGTTGAGGTGGTGTTGCCGAGTCTAAATGAGGAATCATGTGCATTATATATTTTTCAAAGTTACTACCAGTTTGATCAACATACACACCAGTACACTCCGAACATTTCAATTGATATACTCCTGATTTTGAAGAAGTGGCTGGTTGTCTTTAGAATTGAAGAGTAGAGTGGATCATATTGAGGGGGCTCAGAAGGCTACTTTAAGATGATGGAAATTGTTAGGTATAATAATACCAGAACATGCGGGCGTTCGATATATATTAAATGAGAATGATGTTGGCGTTCTTGTAATTGCTAGATCTAGGATGTTTATTTTATTATCCTTATCTATTTCGACGGTAAATTTAATTTTGGGCTAAATAGAGTTTATAAAGTTTAGAAATATTTCTAACTGTCGGGGGATACCGCGAAAAGCGGCAAGTATGTCATCCACATATCTGTAGCAACATTTAATGTGAGTGTCTGCAAGTTTCGACTTGAAAATTTGTTTCTCAAGATAGGTATGTAGATGTGGGAAAATGTGAGAAAATGTACACGTGAGAAAATGTGAGAAAATGGGAGAAAGTGTGACAAAATTTGAGAAAATGGGTGAACATAAGAGAGAATATGCAAAAATGTGGGGAGATGTGAGAAAATGTGGTAACATTTGAGAAAATGTGAAAACGTGAAAGAAAAAAAACGCAAAAAACGTGATAAAATTAATCGAACCGAGTGGAGATTTTTAAATTTAAAACTTGTAGCAATTTGATAAATTGGGTTACCTTAAAAAGCAGATTTTTCTTCCCACTCACTATTATACCAATTATACTGTACGTATGTATATGGAAACGAATTGTTAATATCAAACACTACTGTACACGGAACAGAATCGAAATGAAAGTGCAAATAACAAACCTAATTTTGGCATGTTATATTAATTCCCGTTACGTAACAAAAAAATCAGCAGCGCCAATCGACTGCTGTAAATCGCCTAATTTGCGATAAATCGCCTCATCTGGCAACCTTGATGCGCAGTAGCACTGATGCGATTAATATCCCCACCCAAGGGACAGAACGTGGGCTTTTCGCGGCTAAATACGCCATTCTCGTTCAGACCTTGTTGTTGATCGCGTGTGTTTTGCTGTATTTTTTGCTATTGTTATTTGTTATTTGTTATCGGTGTTCTTGTTATTGTTATTGTTGTTATCGTTATTGTTGTTGTTTGAGTTGTGGTTGTTAATAAAATCGGTTTTTTTTAAAGGTGAGTTGTAATTGTATTAAGTTAATAACGATGTTACTATATTCAATTGCTTCGGCGTGCGATTTAAGCGAATAACACGTCTGTCTGTTGTGCTGTGCATGGCTGCAGCGCGGAATAACGCCACGAGTATTTGTTCCTGCTGTACAATTGGAATGAATTATTATTATTATTATTAAATCTAAAATTTATGTTTGTTATATTGCGAACCATAATATATGAATTGTGTTATAAAATAATATACGTTAAGACTTCATTAAATATTTGAACTTTCTTCAAGCAGAACATTCAGTAACCAGCACAGTTTGCTTAAAAATAAAAATAAATGCTGGGACAGAAAGGTACAACCCGCCCAAGTTGTATTTAGAAATTACTCTCCCTAAATACGTAGATCGTACTTACTATTTTTTTTTAATGATTACAAGATCTTAATTGATATTTTCTATTTTCTCTGTAGATTAATTTGCGCACATACAAGTAATGCTCATCATTTTCGCAGGCTGTTTCATAAAAAATATACCAATCGTTTACACACTATGCCAAATCATAAACAATAGTGGCATTCCCAGCAAGAGCCAATAAACTAACCAATAACAACAAATTTTGTTATCAAGTTTTTTTTTAATGGGAAACATAATTAATTCCTTAGCGGCCATGCCATTTTTGTTAATGAATAGACATAGTGTTATAAACAATCCCTAGTTTGGTTGAAATTTGTTAAAACACGTAGAAAAAATTGTTATAAATTTGCCACTATAAAATCGATAAAAAATATTGGCATTTTGTTAATATTTCAAAATTATTTCGACAGAAATCTAGTTTAACTTGCTATAAACAAAGTGCGGTGATAAATAGATGAACACTCCACATCGCATTAATTTTTAATTGTCCATCGAATGGTCATTTTCCAGATTTAATTATGAAAGCTAAGAAAATCCCCAAAAATGTTCGTATATCTTAAACACACTGAAACAATACAGCAGCACATATAATTGTGCCCAAACTAATCAAGATAAACAGTTTCCGTTAGGATCATCACGGATTATTGCTAACAGAAAACCTTAATCATTTTGAAAAATGTAATTCGTGTGTTCTGTGTCTTTTAGAGGAATAGTTTTAAAATGTACGTGGTAAACTTTAATGTATGTATAGCAACGTAATAGAAGTAAACTAAGTCTAAAAAATTAGTTTAGTTGTCTGTTCTTTTACTTTCTGAAAAGACTTAGGTACTTATTAACTTTATTAACTTTAATAGTTTTAATAACTTTTTAACAAATCAACATAATGGCTTCTGGTTTGCAGGAAGGGCATGGAATTTATAATTGTAGGGGTATTTCCTCACATGGCACCCCCAATATGTTGGGAAAGTTCCAAAAAATTAAATTTCTTATACTTCACCGCCCACTATTCCCTCTCTGTGCTCGCCGACTTCTTTCCTCTACACTCCCCAACACACTCTACTTTCACTCCCTCGCATTCGTTGCCTAGGTGCCAACACGTGCCACCGCTCTTAATATACATCACACATGCGGTGTATTCCACCCCAATCCACACTTTCTCTCCTCTCTTTCGAAAGGGATCTCGCGATTGCCATGCACACTGTGTGTGTAGTATAAATTACTTTAAAACTGATAATTTTAAGGAGAAAAACATGAAACATATATTGGCAATCTTTATAAGTGTCGAACATAAATGGTTACTTATTGGTATTAAAACTACTGACATCTGCTAAACTGATTTTATCAATATATGTTATGTAATAATCAACACTTATAAAGACAATATTCCATACCAGACCGTACGTCTAAAACTGCCATGAAGCTTATTCGCCATTTATAATGGAGAAAGTAAATATTTCATCTTTCTATTTTAGCTTTTCGGAATTTGAAATCCTGCGCGAATCTTAGCTGTGCTGGTCGTACTTCTGCCAGTATTTTGCTGCTGCCTTCTAGTAGATTTAGCTGTTTTTTTTATTGGTGATTAGACATATTCAATTATAAATCATAGACGACAATTTTTACGATGACGCAAGCGCGGTTTTAGTAATAATGATTTAAATTATTAGAAATAAACCGCGCTAGTGTCATCGTACAAATTACAGTTTTTCGAAAGACATATTTTAATCAAATTTATACTAAATACAATTTTAGAATTACTATGAATCTATAAAATGTTCGCACAATTGAAAAGGAACACAGTTATACGCAAATGATTTTTGTGTCAGATAAACTGTGTATTTTAGCATTTGAAAACTGTAATTCCTATAGTTAATCGCATATTATAACATTATTTTGTGTTATTCTATGAGTACGGAAAAATATAATTTTGCTCGAATAGCTTCACATGGCTTGAAAGGTCAGAAAAAATCCTATTTGATATTTTATGCAGATTACTGTCGGGAAGGGTCACTAGAATAATCAATCGAAAAACTAACTCGAAAGAAGTTGTGCAAAAGTGACAAATTGCAATAAAGTGCTAAATAAAATTAGGTATTTTTTTACTTTATCCACTAAATATTAAAATGTATCTGGCAGTAGCATAGATAATCCATATTGCAGGCTATTAAGTAACCTACAATTTACAAGGGTTACACCACCTAGAGATTTTCAGAAAATTGTTTTATTTTTTCTTGGCTAAATAAATTCTTTATACTATTAAAAATATTTTAGACGTTTAATCATCAATGTACAAATCCCAATAGGAATAAAAACCTTGATCTGCTGTTCAATTGTATACTTTGTACATATTTGGCAATTTATTTTTTTAAATATTCATATTTTAGTAACATGTGGAAAATAATAAACAGCAGTACTTATAATTGTGCCCAAACTAATCAAAATAAAAAGTGTCCGTTTCGATCCTATAAAACAGAAAACATTAATTTGGCAGACGTTTTTATGGATTGGCATACTGATCTAAGTAATTTATCTATATAAATTATTTGTCTATAGTAACATGTTATAAACAATTTTGTGTTTATTAAACAATGTATAATTTGTGTTAAATTTTATTGTATATAAAACTCTCTAATCTCTGATTCATATTCCTTACATCTCTCTATTTCTTGGTCTGTCTTTAATACTAGCTTCTATTGTAGCTTCCTTTGCACATATATTTCGTTTTCTGTTTATTCACCTTCATACCCCATACTTGATATTCCTGTATCAGTTTTCTCTTAATATATAGAGTATATCTTCCTGTGCAAAAATTACTTGATCAAAATTTAGTTAGCGTATGCAGCATATACTCAGTGACTGAGATACTGTTTTCGTAATTTGTACCTGAATGCCCAATGCGCACATTATTGTACCTTAACGATGTCATAAATGAGCTTGCCCCTGTGCGGTAGAAAATAATAATCCCCCAAAAATTCTATTGAACATATTTCGACGATTCAGGTACAAATTACGAAAACAGTACAGTAACATCATAATTTTAATTTCTATTTTTTTTCACACGATAATACGTGCAGACTGTATCGTATACATTATCAATATCATATGCAATAAACATAACCTACAAGTATTAACAATCGTCAAATATAATGTATGTCTGACAAATAGAGTTGTTGTTGTGCAATGTACTGTGTACTTGTATGTACTTGTTTATTTATTGCTTTTTATTAGCAGTCAGAGACATAGAGACAGTTACATCTGTAAATTTAAGGTTCATTTGAATTAAATGCCACTTTTTAAGTATGTTTACACATAAAAAGGAAATTTAATTTAAAAAAATCATTAATTAGTAAGTGCTACCAATAGCGGTAACACTTCATTCATAACTGCAGACAATTTCAACTCATTATTTTGTTTCTACCCGCTTTGATAGATATTTTACCACGGCGTCAATTCACAAGTAAAAGTAAAATCAATTGAAAAAAGTAGTACCTTTGGTGACAAGCAAACAAATTCTAAAGAAATTATGAATGTTTCAAAATAGCTTAGTGAGCGATACTAAATATTATGCAATATCAGCAAACAGAAGTAAATTTTTTATTCTTGTATTTCGGTTACCTAGATACATGATTAAAAAGTTTATAAAAAAATTGCATTGGCACAGTGCAAGAGTCTCTGTTGAAATTTTTCTATTTAGGGTTTACGTTTTTAATCGCCAAAAAAATTAATGGCCCGTAACAAAAAATGTTATTGATACATATTGAGTTAAAATAAACGCCGCATCAATTTTTTATAGTTTGGGTAGGTATCTACTTTTACTTTAAACAATAGTTTCAATTTTGTCGCACAAACCAAAAATGTTACTATTAAAATTTTCCAATTTCCTTTCGGTACCTGATACACTAATATGTTATGAATAAGGATCAGTAAGAACATGAAACAAAACATATTGCATACTTTTTTTATCGCCAAAAAAATACTTATAATAAAAAATTTCCAATTTCCTTCGGGCATCTGGTGCACTGATATGTTCTGAACTAAGATTAAAAAAAAAAAAATTAAACAAAATATGTTGCATATTTTTTTTATCGGTATGTCCAGATAGGAGCGAACAAGTTAAAAATAGAAAATAAATAGAAGGAACAAGGTGCTCCGGTTGAGACTTTCAATTTTCCATTGTCATGTTGTCTTAAATATTGTGTAATTTTTTCAAATCAATTGTATGACAGCGGGCTGGTAAAAATAATAATAATGAAACATGTTCGACTTATAATCAAAATTTTCCAATTTCCTTCTGGCATCTGGTACACTGATATGTTCTGAACCTATATCTAAACAAAAATTAAACAAAATATGTTGTATGTATAATTTTTTTTATCAACCTAGCCTCTAAAATCGGCATGTCCAGATAGGAGCGAAAAAGTTAAAAATAGAAAATAAATAGAACGAACAAGGTGCTCAGGTTGAGACTTTCCATTTTCCATTGTCATTTTGTTATAAACATTGTGTAATGTTTTCAAATCAATTGTATGTCCGCGGGCTGGTAAAAATAATAATTTACGTAACAACATATATTATACAACAACTAAATATAAAAATTATTAATAAAAATATATAACTATATATTATGGTTAGCAAGACATATATAAAAGATTCCTCAAAATTTGGATTTTATTGGTCACCCCAATTGGTCAGTACAGACCCGCAAACAATTCCGCCACGCGGTATTGGGCTGTTTTCCATGCAATTTTATCCTTTGTTTTTGCTAACGGGTCTGGTTTTGCTGTTGTATCCCACTGCACTGCGTCTATTGTGCTCCCCTATAACTTATTCCTCATTCATGAACTCTGTATCTTCAATGAAGTCCAGAAGGCTCATGACCGCCCATTCATATAGCCTGGAGCTCTTTTAGGTTCATTCGCGTTGAACCAAAGAGCTTTTTCCTGCATGCATTCAATGCCTCGCAGGTAACGATTACGTGTAGCGGGGTTTCTTCTTACCCACAGTCTCTGCACGTTGGTGATTTGTCTATTCCCATAGTGTGCAGGTGTTTATTTAATGTGCAGTGTCCTATTAGAAGTCTTACGACATTTCTTAATTGTTTCCTATTTAGTTTTAGGATTTCTTCTGTCGCCTCCGTACTGGGGGCCTTAATGAACCTCTTCGAGTGTTTCATTCGCCCTGTTTGGGCTTCCCAGTATCGGCGGTGACGGTTTATTTGATGCTTTCTCAACTTATTCCTTGCGGTCCTAGCGATCCTATAGTCGGCGTAGCTTTGTACATAGCATCCTTTCTGGTCTGGTTGCTCTAAAAGATTGTCTACGACTAGGTACGACAGTACGCCGCCTTGCGGGCAGACCCTGCCGACCGATAGATACTTCCATGGTAATTCCATTTAGCGATGCTCACTTAGCATTTTGCCGATTCAGTCGACCACGGTTTGCTGTTTACCTCTAGCTTGTGTGGCTCTTGTAATAAATTCAAACTTGTTGTCAAAAGCGCCCTCTATATCCAAGAAAACTGGAAGAGGAGCCTGCTTGTTCTTCATTGCTTTTTCCGCTCTTGAGGTTGTTTTGTGCACTGCGGTTTCATAAGACTTTTCTGATTGATAAGCATGCTGTGTGCAGTGGATTTAGTACCATTGTTCCGTTCTCGATGTGTTTATCAATCAGTTTTCAGTAGGAACGAGGTCAGACTGATGTGCCTGTAGGATTTAGCCAGTTAGTATGTTCCCCGTCCTGGTTTTGGTATAAATACCACCTTAACCTTTGCCCACTCATTCGGTATGTGCCGTAAGGCTATACTTACCCGTATGGTGCACAGTACTGATTGTAATTCCTACTAATACTAATAACCGCAGAACCCGGGAAGTGTGTTTGAAGTAAGAGCTTCAGAGCTTACCCTTCGGTTTCTTTATATGTTCCGTCCTTTTGTCGCATAGATCCAACTTTATTGTTGTTATCTTTTACGAGAGCCTTCTGAAGTTTTGCACAGTCGGGTGTTTTCTCAACAACCTGGCAGTAATTCCTCTGTTGCTCTTCGTGGGTGGCTAAAGCCACATTTAACACACAAATATCTGGGGGTCAGTTTCCGTGGATTTTATTTAAAATCTGATGTATATGTGGTCAGACAGAGAAGTCGACTCCGGATATTCTTAAGGCAGTATTGCCATCTTGATATACGACGTTACGTCCCGGTATGATTTGCCCTGCGAAGGGGAAGGTTCTGTAAAGTAGGGGCTTTTGCTTCTCCGGTCTTCTGTCGGACGGCGGTGTGCTTCCCGCTGTCTCTTCCGAGTCCCTTGATCACCGGTGTAGCCACTCTCGCTTGGCAGGGGGCGCTCCAGCTTCTGAATAGGAACTGGTGCTTGCTGCCCCAGCTGCTTTCTTCTTCAACTTCCTTCTTGCGCAGCCCGAGAGCCGTGTTTGTGGTTCGCTGTCCGAATGTCCCACGGTTTTTATTTTTGTTGTTTTATTTTTTACTTGGTTCCATTCTTAGTCCCACGAATTCACCGAAACTAAACGTCAACCACAGAGCCCGAGATGTGGAGGCGAGGCTAGATTCTACGAGAGGTGTCTCGTAGGTATCGTTCACGACACTGCTACCCCAGTGCCACGGAGCCCTAGTCACGATAACTTAGGGCTTATTTGTCACTCTGGCCTTTTCGCTATCCGCCATCCGGGATATGCACCCAATCATTTTGCCAGACCCCTCCGGGAATTTTATCTTGATCGTATTTTGTGGTAAGCTACTTGAGGTAGATGTTTCGCTTATCTCTATCCCGCTATCGATTCGAGTTCTCCGTTCTACCAGTAGTGCTACTATTTCGAGAGCCTCTGTGGCTGCGTTTCTTAGTGCCTTCGCAATATGTTCGTAGTGTTTGTGTGTGGTTTCATAGTTTACTTGTTTTGATTTTTCATTGAAGAGTTTTTTATATAGGAAGCATGTGCTTTCGCCCTCGAACCCTTTTAGGTAGCATTTCGTCTCCTCTATCTCTTCAATCACATCACTATTGTCCGTAGTCGGAGATGGTTCATTTGGGTTAATCTGTGGAAATGTAATTTTCATGCCCAGTAGGAGGTGGTCTGAACGGCATGTTACGTCATGATGTACCCTTACCTCCTGTACCTTAAGTTTTGTTTTTTTTGTCTAATGAATGGGCGACAAATTCGAAACTAATTTTTATTCTTGTTTTAATAATAATAAATAAAACTGGTGTACGATGTATGGATAAGGTATTATAATCGTGCGCAAATCCTAATAAAATCTACTTTTTATCTTAAAAATGTGTCGCGATCGACTTGTCATTAGTGCTTCATTTGTCAAGTAAGTATGTACTCGGTTCCTAAGTTAAGAATTCGCGAGCGATTTACAAAAATTGTCTTAGCGATCGACTCTGCTCTATATTATCCGTCCGTCTGTGTTAAATTTTACGCCATGTTTTCGGAAACACTACTGAATATTTTGCAGTTAACTAGTATCTTACGTAACTCCGTATTGATAAGGTTTTGTTAGATATTTTTGTTTATTTCGCGTATTTTATTAGAACTGAAATGATCTGTTTACATATTTTTTTAAATCAGGTAAACTGCTTTTTCTTGACAACAGATTTAGAATTAATAATTAGGAATGCATACAGATTTGCATAACAATCGCTGAAAAAATTATAAAATAATTAAAAATAAAATAATTAAATCACTGATACGTATGATAAAGTGCAGCCCACATTAGATTTTTTTCTTTTCTTTTTTTTTACTTGATCGAACGTGGGTGAAGTTTTCGGAACAACGACTACATATGTATAACAACATTTTGAATGTGTATATCTAGTTTTTGGTGAAAATCGGCCAGGGAAAAGTCCATGTATAACAATATTTCTTTAACTATTTATATATGTTTCTGAATTATTTTTTATTGTTATATTTCTTATAAATATGTACATTATTATTAAAATAAATTATTTAAATTTAATTTATGAAATATAATGTTCGCATCTTCTTTTCGAAATACGGGTCGAAATAGTTGCTATATGTGTCTCTGATGAAGGTTTATCCAGCCTACGGTTTATGATATTTATGCATTAACAGATATGTGGTGCGAAAAAAGATAAAAAATAATAAATTGGAGAAGTAGCTTAAAACCAATCCAAACCAAATCATTACCGCCCATACAAAAAAGGAAACAACGAGAAAAGCCCAATAATAGTAAAAATGTATCATTAAAAGGATTCCATACGTCTGGAAGAACCCCCGATGTTTGCGAAAACGTTCTTAATTTTTATTTCTGATGCATTATTTATATTAATATTACTGCAATAATAATAATTATCGAAATGATAGTATGTGAAAAGTATTTCGCGCGAACAAGCGCTGGAATTATTCATAGTGCCAAGCCTAGATGAATACTGTCAAGGAAGGCGCGAACGCGCGAACAACTGCGGCGTAACGTTGGGTTTAGCGCACGCGGTGCAGGGGGACACTGCGGGAAGCTTGTCCGTGCGCACATTTTCGACACGATTTCACGCAGTTGGACTCTCCCTCCCTGATATGGTGTTATTTTACGATTGTGTGAAAATAATACCATAATACTATTTTTATTTATCTCAGAAAAATGTGAACATTCCTTTCACTTGCGTTTGTATCGCACCCGCAAGCAGGCCGCAAGGGCCCAAATTTATGGGCCATATTTTATGGACACGGGTAAGATGCAAACATCAGGAGACTGCTTACAATTTTCTGAGCGGAGAGGTAGACAGCCCCCGTAGAAGTATGCACTAGAGTGCGGTATTAGAATACCAGTACGAATTTATAATCGAAGGGATTTTCGTATTATAGTTGATTGAAGTATATTGAATACTTCAATCAACGGTATTATTCAAAAAGAAAATAGAGAACACTTACCGGTCAAGATATATTTATTGTTATCAATTTGACATAATTGGTTCATCAACATAATGAATGGTTTGTTTATTAAGAACAAGAAAACATGCATTTATTGGAAATATTACAACGTAAAGTAGTTGTGTCTACTGACATATTTCAAGAATGACACGCAAGAAAGATATTTTTTGTATAATATGAAAATCCCGGAATATTCGGTGCAGTAATAAATATTGTGCTTGTACAATCTGTGCTGTTGTGTTGGAACTTTTTTTCTTCATGTTATACGATTATAATAAATCTAAACATTTTCGTATAAATAAATCGTTGAAAATATATTCGCTCTTTTTCCAAGACTATATTTATAAATTCCTATTTTGCTATCTTTATACTTTATATGGTTCACAGAAGACAATCTCTGAAATATGTCGGTCTGTCGCGTGTCCTTAATTTATATGCAATTTTTTTCCGGTGTGAATTAAATTTATTTTTATTTGTGTCCTGTATAATATAAATATGTTTTTCAAAATAAACCCCAAATGCTAACATTGTGGCAGTATAAAATCTGGTATGTTCATAATAATAAACATAGCATAAAATAAAGCATTTATTGAAAAAAAAATATGTTTAAGTGTTTTAATACACAATTATTCTCTATACAAAAAATGCAACGAATGCATAGTTATTATAAATAAACACAAGTAAATTCGTATCACTATTGGAGATTTTCTTCTTTTTATAATAATATACTTGAAATAATGAATACAAAAAATTGTACAACATTTCATAACATAGTAAGGCGAATCGAAGTTTGAACTAATCCACAGTAGTGAGATTATGCAACCTGTGAAATTTGGTTGTAAAATATACGGTAGTTTTGCCGAGAACGTGGCCCAAAGCTT
This sequence comes from Lordithon lunulatus, assembly GCA_963942505.1. Lineage (NCBI taxonomy): Eukaryota > Metazoa > Arthropoda > Insecta > Coleoptera > Staphylinidae > Lordithon > Lordithon lunulatus. Next base: position 21,524,419 of record OZ012674.1, on the reverse strand, counting down.
CACCGTATATGAACAATCAACGGTAACACAGATGACGGATGGGCCACGGATTGACATTTTCAAGTGATGGTCTTCAAATGATTTTTATTTCTTCTTATTAACCTTATATGAGTATTTTTGTTTGCACGTGTACAATACCTTTTCGATACTTCGTATGGTAAGAAACATATAGTCCGATATGGGATCAATTTCTAATAATTTTTCTTCATCATACAATGGTATGGATAAAGTAATATATTACAAGTACAAGTAATTATTTCCCTCAGTATTACGGAAATATACTAAATCTCCTGATCATTTATAAAATATAATATATTCAGAACACCGGAGTCCGCTTGAAGCATTTACAATATTTTAAAATGCCAGATATTTAAATGAGATTAATATTATATCAGACCAATAAAACTTGAACAGCGTTTAATTTATGTATTTTATAAAATGTATGAAAGTTTCCTAAATATGTACCTTCTCAAGTTATATATTTATTTATAAAAATCGCATACAAAGTTGTATTGAATTCTACTCTTTCATAGCAAATACCGTTTATTTGTAGATAGAAGAGGTTCTAAACAATTTGGCCTACCACCCCCTTTTCAGATAAGATCATTACTCAGTAGTGATACATCACAAATACAAATGTACTAAATTAATAAACACTACTATCCATAGTTCTATAATTAGTGGTCAATTGTTTCCATTCCATTGTTCAATAGATTTTTATTGTTATTCGAGTATTTTCAGTCAATTTAGTCAATAGTCAAAATTTTGTATTCGAGTTACACAAATATAGATATTTTTATAATAATTTAATTACTTAATTCTTATTAATCCTTATTTATTACGAGACCCTCTTAATTGCATTGCTGCTAATCCATTAGCAACCCCTACCATATTAAAGCTTTATGCTGAAATAAAATGAGATATCAATTGCAGTGGGCTATTTTCATTTATATTGTTTATTGTGACGAAATAAGAAATAAGAAATAATAGCTAAATGGTAAATGTCCTATATTAATTTGTTAACATAAACGATTATATGTTGAATCGTTCGTGTTCACAAATTCCAGTCCAGTGGAATTATTATTAAGATATATTATATAATATTAAAATATTGGGCTCTGGTAGGAGCAACAGTTAATGCATGTTGTAGGCAATTAAGTTACCTACAATCTACAAATACAAGCGGAGCAACGTTAAATTTCCATTAATTGTTAAAGAGAAAATAAATGTCACACGAAAAAGAACATTTTCGTAAATTTTGCATTATTATTGATAGAATGGTTCATAATGAAAATACATTGGAAAGGAGGGGAATCCAATACCAAATATGTGTGCAAAATACTTTCTGTGTGGTATATTTGTTAATTAATTTCCTTCATTTGTTGCCAAACATTGTTTAATATCTAAAAGTTCATTTAAAAAGTTAAGCTTGCCAATCTAGGTTGTAATTAGCCTAAAGAAAAGTAGGAAAAAAGAAAATTTCGATATTATTAATATGAAATCGAGTATTATTGCAATTACGCAGGGAATTATATAAACGGAGTATAAACAAAAGAAAATCTTTGTAATAGAAGCCATTCGGATTTTTTTCTTTCTTCAAATGATAGTCTTTGGCCAAACTTTTGATCACTTTGGGCGACTTGTTCTACGTCGGTCTACCAACATCGTATGTTTTTATTAAGTGATAACAATTAAATGTTTTCAACAAAAGTTGTTTTTAGCCGTCAACAAACTACAAAACGTTCTTGAATAACGCTCCTACACTGCATGAAACTCCGTAGGATTGTCCGGTTGAGAGTTTCAAAACTCCGATTGAAAAACGAACGCACGATGTGTGGGGCGGGCTTTGATGTTGGAGAACGAGCGCGCCGCAGGCGCATGCGGACGAGCGTCTGCTCTATGCCGCGCGACAATTTGCGATAATGGTCGACTGTGTTCGTAACTGAAGATATATCGAAGAGGCGAATCTAATGCAGCCATGAAATGTTTACATATTCGTTATTGAACCTCCGTAAATGTGGTATTAAGCCGGTATTACATTATCTATTTTCTTATATCTTTTTATATATAAGAATTGACATATGAAACTGTATAACTATTTCTACATGGACAATTATATAGGAATTAATTCCACGATTTAACGTCTTAATTACAGTTCGAACGTCGCGACCGTAAGATTACGTAAACTTGTACTACCACCAGGGCTACCACTAGCCTATTAACTGCGAATAAAAGTTGAACTCTTTCTCAAACTATTCCCAAAATTTCAGCAGCAAATGTCGCATAGGTAATTAACAATGAATCTTTTTTTAAACATGCTATATTGGAACTGGACGGTCGTATTAAACTTTTTTTAATTTATCTGAAAAAGGTCAATCATATGTAGAAATAATATATACCAAATTACTTTTATTACGAAGATTTTCTTGTTTATACTCCGCTTATGTGATTCCCAGTATAATTGAAATAATAACCGACTTCATTTTAACGACTTTGAAATTTTCTTTTTCCTACGTTTCATTCGGCTAATTACAGCCTACATCCACGAGATTAACTTTGTTAATAAACTTTTAGATACTAAACCATGCTTGGCAAAAACAATTAAGGAAATGAATTAACAAATACACCATGCAAACAGTATTAGACCAATGAATTTGAAATTTTGCACGCATACGCCCTCATTTTCTATGTATTTTCATTACGCTTAAGCTATTCTATCAATAATAATCCAAAATTTTCGAAAATGTACTTGTTTGTGTTCCTCATTTATTTTTTGTTTTCTTATCAACAATTAATCGAAATTTAACATTACTCAGCTTAAATTGTAGGTTATTTAATTGCCTACAACATGCATTAACTCACTCCTTCCTGAGGTCTAAATTTTTATATTTAGTGGAAAAAGCAGACAAAACGTAATTTTAGCACTTTATTGCTATTTGCCATTTTAGCACAACATTTTTATAGTTAGTTTTTCAATGTTATCATTCTAGTGACCTTTCCGACAGTAAAATTATGAAGCAGTTGTTTCTAAGTTTTCAAGCTATATGTAGGCCGAATTAGCTTCTAGACTAATAATAAATTTCTAATATCTGTAACTGAAACTGCTTTTTCTGATTTATATTTTTGTGAATTAATTGTAATTTCCTCATATACTTATATCTTTAGTTACAACAATATAACTATTTTTTCAATGCACCCAACACCAGAAATACAATGAAGAAACATATGTAAATTATATTGTATAAATAACTCATTCCACACGCCCATGAGGCGTCAACTCTTATGGAGCATACCTTAACACAGTCGCTAGAAAGAGATGGAGCTATCCGCCATTTGCAAATGCCTAGACATACTATTTTATTAAAAATATAGTCCTCGTTAGTTGTTTTCCTGAAATGTGTTTTAACACACTCTGGAAAGAATTTGTAACCTTTAATTTTATTAAATTAATTAAATTCAATATTGTCAATAATAAGATATAATTAAATAGTTTTATATATATGAGGTTTCAAGTTATTAGACGTAAAGCTAATTCATGTTTCCTTTTCTACCAGACGATATATTATTTATAAATAATAATAAATATTACCTTACGAGAATTCCATTTTATAAGATGAGAATTAATGGATATTACTTTTTGTTGTAACCTCATCAAATTATTACTAGTAGTAGTGTGAAAATACACTCAAATTCGATAATTAACTGTTTCTTTATCCACCCATACGGATATCTTCACACCGGTACGACTGAGGACATTTTTCAATCATCCACTTTGATCAGGGGACCATCTTGCCAGATTGCAATACTTTATCCATACTTCATATGATAAAGAAATAGTTAATTATTGTATTTGAATGTATTTTCACACTACTTTCGTCCGCCGCGTCACCGCTCACCGTTGCGCTGTCTATTTCCGGGCATTGAGGCTCAATGGAATAAGCAAAAAAAAACCTTTTATGCAAAATTGTTCATGCATCTGTTGTGAACAGTAATATATAAATTGATGTTTTCACTTAATAATTGTAGCTGAACCGAACAGATATTTCTTATAATACTAATTGTGGTTTTTCAAAATGTGCCCCAGATCCTACAAAAGTGAAATAAATGGGTTCAGTAAAAATAGTTTTTCCTTTTGTAAAATTCTTCTGAAGTATCTTAACCATGATAAATAAATCGATTATTTTTTACTTTATTATTTTCACTACAAACGATACATATTTCTTATATATCTAAATGTAGTTTTCAAGATGCCCCCAGAGGAATAAAAACTGAAGTTGTATTGAGAGTTTAACAACAATCAATTGTCACATACTCTGGCACCTTCTAGTTTTTTATTGTACGTTGTAGGTCTTCTAGACTGTCCGCTATAATAGCTGCATTGTCAGAATATCGCAAGTTGTTAATTGTCCTCACAATTTATGACAATTACACCGGTTCCTTTTGCCAACGCTTCTTTCAAGATGCCCTCGCTATATACATTAAATAAGAGAGGCAACACTACACATCCTTGTCCAACCCCGCGACTTATTTTAATCACTTCGCTTAGATATCCTCGATTTTGACTTTTGCTGTTTGGTTCCAGTAGAGATTCTCATGTCTTTACTATAGATGTTTTTCTCTTTAGTATCTCTAGAAGATCTGTGTGGTGAATTTTATCAAATGTCTTTTGAAAGTCTACGAGACATATCTTGATTCATATCTGGGCATCTTCGTGTCGGCACGTTTATTGCAAAGAGAACTTCGCTTCATCCCACTATGATCCATTCCATGTGTTTTTCTTTTGCAGATCTTAATTCTGCATTCCCTACATCTTTCATTAGATGTTTGATGTTTTGCCATTGCTGCTCTATATTCGTTAAGTTTGTCATTTATGTTCTTATTTACCTTTTCGTATACTACATTGTTCTTCAGTCTTCTGGGATTCATACTCTCCTTAGTTGTTTTACGGAAGAATTTGTTCAATTTACACGTATGGAAGGTACCATTGAATTATTAGCAGATGTTGCATCAGCTCCTCGTATTGTTTTTACTGACTTAGGGCCGGTTCTACAAGTCAAATGTTATTCTCGGAATAGCTATTCCAAGTATAAATTTATACCATACTTTATTCTCGAAATAAAATTTCAAGTGTTCTACAAGTTACATTTATTCCAATTATAGTTATTCCTCGGTTAGTCCTAATATATTAACGTTGGCAATAATGAAACATGCCATATGTTTATAAATCCTGACCTTTGGAGGCTGTTTACGTAAAAATGACCCAGGCTTGGTCATTGCAATCATAAACTGTTCTTAAACTAAATCTTATCAAAACTGTCCGTATTCAAATTCATCAAAATAATCGTTCACCGTACGCTTTCGCTGTTTCCAGTCTTGTTACTTTTCTATTTCTTTGTCACCTCAAACAGACGTACTACGTTATAGGTTTTGATAATTTATTTTTATTTAACGCCATTTCTATATCGCAACACAAATTAAATTCTTCTAATTGTTTGTAAAAATGACAAGTAACCTTACTTTTGTAATTATTCGTCGAATAGCGATCTACCCGGTCAAAATCCACTGTATAAGTTTATACCAAGGATAACCTTACTCCCCAGTTAAATGCGCAATGTAGATATATTTCACGAATAGCCTTATTCCCTAGTTAAATGTCAATTGTAGAACCGGCCCTTATTTGTTATTCCTGAATCTTCTACGGATCCTAATGTAGTCGTTTTCGTTTCTGATTATACCTAATTTCCCGTCTAACGGTGCTTTCCAAGTATAGAGACGACGCGACGGAGAAAGCTGATAGAAAGTGTTGGTTATTATCATGCCTTCTTTTGGCAAAACACGACATCTGTCTCCTCTGCCATTACTTCATTGCATCACTTCGCCTTACTAGACCGTTGTATCTAAATCCCTCATTAAAATGAGGACTTGTGTGTTTGATAGTTTGATAACCTTGTCTAGATCTTGGTACAACTCTATTTCATCTTCCTTCTTGTCTGCTGTAGGTCCATAGATTACCAATTGCCATTACCAATTACCATTACCATTACCATTACCATTACCAATTACCATTACCAATTACCATTACCAATTACCAATTACCATTACCAATTACCATTACCAATTACCATTACCAATTACCATTACCAATTACCATTACCAATTACCATTACCAATTACCATTACCAATTACCATTACCAATTACCATTACCAATTACCATTACCAATTACCATTACCAATTACCATTACCAATTACCATTACCAATTACCATTACCAATTACCATTACCAATTACCATTACCAATTACCATTACCAATTACCATTACCAATTACCATTACCAATTACCATTACCAATTACCATTACCAATTACCATTACCAATTACCATTACCAATTACCATTACCAATTACCATTACCAATTACCATTACCAATTACCATTACCAATTACCATTACCAATTACCATTACCAATTACCATTACCAATTACCATTACCAATTACCATTACCAATTACCATTACCAATTACCATTACCAATTACCATTACCAATTACCATTACCAATTACCATTACCAATTACCATTACAAATTACTATTACCAATTACCAATTACCATTACCAATTACCATTACCAATTACCATTACCAATTACCATTACCAATTACCATTACCAATTACCATTACCAATTACCATTACCAATTACCATTACCAATTACCATTACCAATTACCATTACCAATTACCATTACCAATTACCATTACCAATTACCATTACCAATTACCATTACCAATTACCATTACCAATTACCATTACCAATTACCATTACCAATTACCATTACCAATTACCATTACCAATTACCATTACCAATTACCATTACCAATTACCATTACCAATTACCATTACCAATTACCATTACCAATTACCATTACCAATTACCATTACCAATTACCATTACCAATTACCATTACCACTTACCATTACCAGAACGAATTCGTTGAGATTTTTGAATGCCAAACATTTCGGGTTTCGCGACGCGGTATTGCGCAGTCATTTAAATTCTATATATCTTTTTCCCGCAAATTCCCGCAGCTGGGATTCATATAATTACATAGTACAATGTTTAGTTAAGGAAAAATACGTCTCGGAGCAGATTTGAGCAGGTTTCGTTAATTTTGGTAGAAGTGAAAAGTAAGAATATTTTATTAAAAGGTAAAAATATTATGTGTTTTAATTGAATGAACAAGAATAATACATCACACATACTAGAATAACCACAGCTTTTATAAAAAAAAAATACGATTGTAATCTGTAAGATAAAAGCCTAAATAGGACTAATACGGAGAATATTATTCCAAGAATAAAGTTCTCACTTTGCTGGGGCGATATCAGTCACCTAACATCCCTATTTTTATTCCCGTTTTGGTAATCCCTAATTAACCTCTACCGAGAAATTCTAAAAAAAGTTTATTTTTCGGCTATGAAATTTTTGACTTTTAACTCTAGTCACTAGATTCTCGTTTTCGACGGAGAGACGGCACCTGTGTCCTAGCATGATGGCGGACGAAGAATTTCAACTATTTGGCCCCTATTTAGGGTGTTTAGGGGGTGTGACAATCTTAAATGTAAACATATTGATATAGTAATTCAAAATATATTGTACCCATTTATAAGTAACTACGAATAATTATTTCGAGAAAATTAAATTTTAAAGAATATATATTTTGAATTATTAAAAAATATTGTACTATAATTTAATAATATTAAAATGTAGTAGGTACACAAACATTCAAACTATTTTGTTGTTTTATCTAACTAGTTACAAGCTGTAACTCACTGTGCTACACATTTACAATTGTATTACACGGATTTAATAATAAACCTTCTATCTATATATTAATTATGAAGGCCAATGTGTAGATACAAGATAGATAGCCACTACAAGAAATCCGGGTAATTTCTAGATAAAAGAAGTTAGGAAATGTCTTGTTTCATAGTGGTTTTTAGAGAATACAATTGGTTAAGTAAAAATATTTAATTTACAATAAAAACACTTGGAATTGTTTTATAATACCCAATAATTGAGCCTGTGAATTGTTTTGAAAAGGAGAAGATTTTGCGTTTTGTATTTAAGTATATCGACGTACGCAGTTACATTTTTATTTGTGAATAAATTGATTTCAAGTCAGTACCTGCACATGTCGATTTAATAAATACCAAACGCAAACTCTTTCCTTTTCAAAACAATTCAAACAATATAATAAGATTACACAATATACAACCCTTACTAAGGCATAATATTTATTTCTGCTCTATTTAATGGCCTAGTTAAGATCATAATTTTCAAATTGTCGTAAAGTTTATTATTCACCATTTATAATGTAATAAGTAAATATTTTTTCTCTTCTATTTTAGTTATTGCAGTTCGCTGTTTTTTATTAGTTCTGGTAAGTTGCTATTTTCTATTAATACCATCCACAATGTTTAATTAATTTTAAGTTGCCAACGGCAAAAGTCAATAGTGGTCCAGTCATGAGCCGCGCGACAAGACGCACAACCTGTCAATGCGCTGCACAGATTTATTGGAATATTTTTGGATTATAAATGCCTCAATGCAGCAAATTGTATTAAAATACGTGAAATTTTATGGAGTAAATTATTAAACTAATAATAATATTTTGTTAAAAATGTAGTAATCTGGAATGTTTATATGAGACTTGTTTAGATTTATTTAATGATCCACTTTTATTTCAAATAAATAATTTTTGAGAATTATTTTAAATTTTGATTGATTTTTAATATTAATTCATTCAATCGAAAAGTTTTGTGGTGCCCAACAGATAATTGTTACTAATGAATGTTAGTGTCGTTTGACCATTCAATTTGTTCGTTTAACCAACTATTATTTTCGTATATCCACCCTTCACAATTTTATTGTATATATTCATATTTATAATTTTTTTCTTTAATTTTAGAAAATGAACACCAGAAGCGGCGTTAAGCGCCAGCTCCCCGGTGGGGATCCGCCGGCCAAGCGGGCCAAAGTAATCTCCGGTGAGTAATTATTGTAATGTACTTATCAATAAAAACATGTTTCTTACTACGTATGGTATATATGCCAGAGGTAACCAAAGCGATGTTTTAGTAATAAACTAATTAGTTTATGAGAAGAAATCATTATTTTCACTTATTAATATATAAATACTTGATATTGAATACGTGTTAGTTTTATGTATGTTTAATTTAAGCTTATTTTTGATTTTAAATTATTACTTTTCTTAAAATCACATACAATATGGCATATATATAGAAAACGGCCAGTGGGTATGAGATAGAGTTGGCGCAAGAGATTCGACACACGGACACGGAATGGAAGTTAATATATTGCATATGCCAGGCATGGCCAAACTTTAGACCTCTTGGGCGACCTGTTTTACCTGCCTATAATTTAAAAAACAGGTCGCCTAAGAGGTCTAAAGTTTGGCCATGTCTGGCATATGCAATATATTAACTTCCATTCCGTGTCCGTGTGTCGAATCTCTTGCGCCAACTCTATCTCATAACCACTGGCCGTTTTCTATATATATGCCTGTATTGAAAACGACTGAATGGTTGCCACCAGAGTAACCTACCTGATCTACCAACGTTCTCGCTACTAAATTCGAGCGTCGGCACGGATATGCGACGTATACTTTCTGCCTGAGCAGTTAATAATCGGAATGAAATATAAAATCTAAAATTTGCAGAATTCATTGTTTCTTACGAATCATAATACTTAATTTGTTCTTTTATTCCTTCATTTTAGTGGATGCTCTTAAATAATACTAGTTTTACAAAATAGATATTTTTAAACTAGCTCAGCTTGTTTAAAAATGAACACCAATGCTCCTAGAGAAAGGTTTGCCAATGTTCAATTTATTTTTGTATCTGATTTTAAAGTTTAAATCGCATATTTTCAAATTACTCAAACGCCTTCAAAATGCACACAGTGCATGCCCACTAGCTTCAAATGTTCAAAATGCTTACAGTTTATTGTTGAGCAACAATACGGTCATAACAGAAATTTTATATCTTGATTAAATTGGCACCATTAGTTGTACATGTTGATTAATTTTTTTTAAGACGCTTCAAAAAGTGAAAATTTATAAAAAATATAAATTGTTGATAACATTAAGCCAATTTATATATTTTTTAAATTTCTCTTTTTTGAAACAGCTTTGAAGAAACTTTCATTAGCCGCTTTCATTACTTTAAAATCGATAAAATCGAATTGGCATAATATTATAATCAATTGCTACTTTTTGTTTAACATTTTCCACTTTATAAAATTGTAAAAAAAAATGTGATTTGAGTATGAATACTATAAATCGAAAATAATTTTGTTCTACATGTGGTATGCATGTCATTATGTTTTTATGAATTGGCATAATGTTATAAACAATTTATATATACATTAATTATTAATCAATATTTTATGTAATTGTGCCTAATTTAATCAAGATATAAAATTTCTGTTATGGCCGTATTGTTGCTAACAATAAACTGTAAGCTTTTTGAAAATTTGAAGTTAGTTGGTATACACTGTGTACTTTTAGAGATGTTTGAGTAATTAGAGCAAATATGCAATTTAAACTTTAAGATCAGATAATAAATAAATTGAACTTTGGTGCGGCAAACCTTTCTATCAGAACATTCTTGTTAATTATTAAACTAGCTGTGTTAGTTTCAAAGTTTTCTGCTTTGTGAAACTAGTTCATATAATGAATTAATTGTCTTACACCATATATTATTTAATAATGCCCATATGGAATGAAGGAATAAAAAATAAATTATGTATTATGATTCGTAATAGTTAAACAATTCTGCAAATGGATTTAATATTTCATTCCAATTGGTCACTGTACAGCCTATTCACTATTATCATTCTATAGTTTCATCCTCTTCTTTAAAACCTTTTTTTTCCATAAATTATTCGGCTCTTTGTTCATACATTTTTTTCTCATTGATTGCCCCTTGCATATCTCTTCTATATTTCTGTGGCAGTCTATCTACCACTTTGACTTCAGCAACACCGATCTGGACTTCATAATTGTCTGTTTGATTCCCACATTGCCCTGTTTCACCAGTAGCGGTATAGGTTTAAAAATCTCAAATTTCACATTCACCGGTGATTTGACATTTTCATCCTCATTTGCGTTCTCCTCTAGTCCATTGACAAAATGTGGGAAATGTGAGAAAAGGCGAGAAAATCTGGGAACATGTGGGAAAATGTGAGACCATGTGTGAAAATGTTACCGAATGGGTGAAAATTTGGGTAAAAATTATTGAAAATGTGAAAAAAATAAACAAATTCGCGATAATGTGAAAAAATTTAGGAAAGTTTGAGAACATGTGGGAAAAAGTAGGCAAAGGGAAGAAACCTGGAAAATTGTGAGAAAATGCGGGCAATTATGGCAAAATGTTGGGAAACGTCAGAAAATATGCAAAAATGTGAGAAAAATTGAGAAAACGTGAAAAGGTGAAAAAATGGAGAAGTGAAAAAACGTGAATCGATGCAAGTCGATCCGAAATATCTTAAATTTTTATTTAATATTAATTAAGTCATTCGGAATGTGTGGTGCCTGCACTAGATATTTTCTACATGTGGTATGTATTTCACTATGTTTTTATGAATTGGTGTAATGTTATAAACAATTTTGTCGTTACTTTGGAGCACTTTACACACATTAAACTAGTGTTCCTATTTTCACCCTTTCTTTGGCTTGTCACTTTCACACTTGTTTGCAGTTCTTGTAGTTCTCATTCTCTTCTCTTCTTGGTATTCACTATTATGTGGTTAATATATATTTTTTATATTTAGTACCGACGAGGTCTTCGGCCCGCTTGGCGGCAAGGGCGCCGCCTACCACCACCCACGGTAAGTTATTATTGAAATGTACCGCTTTTGCTAGTTATGGTATAAAATATATGAACTTTCTGAAAAGAAAAACGTTGAAATAAACAATTTCTTGCGTTTGCGTGCCCGAAACTATTATTAAAAACAAATGATTTTTGAGTAATATTTTAATTTCTGATTTGATATTAATTAATTGTCGTCGAGTGGTACACTCCGAATATTTGTTATTAATGTATATTCGAACCAGTTAATTCATTGCTTTCATGTGTCTATCCTTCACAATGTTGCCGCCATAGCATAGCGATTCGTATTTATTTATTCCTCTGTAATTTCAGAAGCAGTGGCATCGAAAAAACGAAAGGCTACAGAGCCTGTGGCGAACGAAAAGGCCGCCAAGCGTGGTGAGTAATAATTGAAATATACCAATAGCAATAATAATAATAGTAATAGTACTAATAATATATATATATATATATATATATATATATATATATATATATATATGTTGTTAGGATGGAAGTTGATTCGCATTTATTTGTCAGTCATTTCAGCTCCGACGCCTTTCCCGCCCCTGCCCCAGTCGATGAGGAGGAAGATGGACGGTGAGTAATTATTGATATATAGGAATAAACATGTTTTTTTGCTTCGTATGGTATGTGCAAATCTATTAGCTTTGTAGATGACAACATTGCGAGGATAAGAAACCATGTTTGGATTGATTTAATTTATTTGGCATTGATGTGCGCGCCCTTATGTGTGAAGACTTTCCGGGCAAATTAATATTAAGGGAGAATTTTAAATATTTCTAAATATTTAAAAATATTGATTCCCGAACAAAAATACGACGAAACAATTGTGATAATAATAGTTTGTAAAAAAATAGCAGTTTAATTTCTCATTTAATAATAATTCATTTACTGGAAAAGTCGTCTGGTGTCTCAAATATTGCCCTCCCATACCTGCACTACATTTTATATTTTACTAAGTTTGAAATTTCTAAAAATTATAATAGTATTCTTATTATTTTCAGAGACAATGCAAGCCGCCGCAAGGTCCAATTTGGTGGAGGTCGATCTACATGGTGAGTAATTATTTAAATGTATCAATAACATATAAATAGTACATATTAAATCTACTAGTATTTATAATTGTTTATTTTAATAATTAATTAACAAAGTCAATGATATAAATAACCTTATCATACATATCATAATATATTAATTTAAAAATCAACTCCTGGCTTTTTGAGCCGGAAATGTATCTATCATGTTTGACAAATCCATGCTCTCTGACATTTCATGACCAAAAAAAAGTAAGACTACTTAGCTTCCCTGACCTATTGTTGATCGGAGATATTATTAATTATTTTAAGCTTTGAGAAACTTCTCACACCAGTTTGACAACCAGATTGAGACTTGCTTTCATCACAGCTTCCTAATCTAATTCTTCAACCAAAAGCCAAATAGACACTCACATTACTTTAGTGACTCAACCTTTCGTTAGTAGAATTGTAGATGTGATCTAGAATGGCAAAATAAAAATCTGTTTTGAATGTTGCTTAACCAAGTGTATGGATGCTGCAATTGTGCAACACTACGTTGCGTTATATGGCCTAAATATCCTAGCTTCCTCTTCATCACAGTTATTAGTACTTCTGCCTCTTTCTCCATTCGTTCTAGCCTAATCTTGGTCTTATTATTCCAGTCGTGACTCTTGAATATTTTCAGCATTCATAAAAAGACTGACCAGGCTTTTCAAGAGAGAGACATTGTTCTTTGCTACCGAAATACATGAACTTTCTTACTCTTTCTATTATTTGTTGGTTCAAATTTAGTTGTCCTTGTGGTGGTTGTATTCTTGCAGTTATTACCATGTATTCAGTTTTCTTGATCTTCGAATCGAGCCCGTATTCCTAGCTAGTTTGGGCTATTCTATTCAGCAGGCTTTGTAGTTCTTCGAGGTTGTTCGCGAATACTATCATATCATCGACGAATCTGATTCTTTCCCTGTTTTTTAATATGCCTACCTCTATGTGATGTAGTGCTCAGTTGAATATTTCTTTTGAATATATGTTGAACAAAAGTGGCGATAGGTCACACCTGTCTCACTCTTCTTAATATCTGCACGTCCTCCGATGTCTCGCCGCTCTCTTTAATGTAGAGTCTCTGCTTCCAATATTGATTTTTGATAATTCTTAAGTCTTATCTCTATACCTATGTTATTCAGCGCCTTTGGCAAACTAGAACTTCTCTGATACCAGTTGTACTTTTACCAAGTTGTTATCTAATCTATTATTAGTGTACCTTGTTCGTTGGCCAATTTCCGGTTCCGGCGGCTACTTTCACTCTTTTGAGTTGGTGACAGAGGTCGTGCCTTCTTTCTAGTTCCTCTATTTATTTTCGATTCATCCATTTATCTTTAGCTTTGCGAATCTCTCGTCTGATTTTGTTCCAAGTCGGCCGTTTAAACTTGGGTGACTTATGTTTTTATCTTTTAGTTTATTAATTAGAGCTCTTGGCACTACCTTATTTAGTATTGGTCTGAATTTCCCAATCAGAGGATTTTAATCTAATTGTATATCCGCTCTAGATAAGCAGCCATTCAGAATTCTTTTGTTGATTAATATATAATCTATTTGATTCGGAATGATGTTGTTTTTCCGTCCGCTGGTTCTGCCCATGTGTAACAATCTTTTTTTGGTAGTTTCCTGAGAAAACGATTTGTCGTTCACCTCTGTCGCTTCTAACTCCCAGTTCGTGGGGGTCAATCAGATCTCTAGTTCTTCCTTGGCCTTTGTTGGAGTCAAACTATCAATACAGTTGTAGCGAGTGAGCTGTTCCAGCTTCGTCTTTATGTGCCCATATTTTAGTCCTTGGCGAGGTAATCCTTGTTGACCTCAATTTAGTGCTGATGCAGCTGCTACCTAGCATGAGGTTTCGCCATACTTGGCGTATTGCAGTAATTTCCTGCAATACGCCAAGTATGGCGAAACCTCATGCTAGGTAGCAGCTGCATCAGCACTAAATTGAGGTGTGTGAATTTAGCACCCCTAAGTTTGAATTTTCGAAAAGAAAAAATTCTCATTCGTTTTTCCTCGATTTCTCCACGTTTGTTCACCCTCAAAATAAAGTTTTATACAAAATAAAAATTTAAGTCAGCACCCCCATAACATTTATTTCTATTTTAAGCGGAATACGTTTGTCCCAGGTGAGTCCACGTTTGTCCACCCAAAATTTCCGATTGTCCAAAAATTTAAAAAAAAGCCATGGGGTGTTGACTTAAATTTGTATTTTCTATATAACTTTTTTTTTGAAGGGTGGACAAACGATAATTTTTGTTGGACAAACGTAGACAAATCGTGGACAAACGAATTGGACAATAATTTTTCGAAAATTGAAACTTAGGGGTGCTAACTTCACACAGCTCAGGAAATTCACATCGATATTTTCCGCATCAATAATGAAGATGTTGAAAAATGTATCGTTTCTTTTTTGAAGATTTTCTAAAGTAAGAAACTTGGGGCTAAATTTATTTCTGAATTGTGGAGAATTTTACTTACTGTATTTATTTTCTTAACCCAAATAATAATGTAGCAAGACGAAATGTGTCAAAATGTATCAAAAAGTGTCCAAATGTATCAAGACGTGCCAAATTGTATCGAAACTTGTCAAAATGGCTTGTATGCTGCTGCCAGCTGCCTTAGCTGAATATGATGTCTTAGGTTTAGTTGAAACTTTGCTAACTTGTGATATACTGAGTTCTGAATATTTTACTATCTCTTAGGTTTATGCACTGGCGCTTCTGTCTATACGTATATGTTTTTTCTCAAACAAATTGATCTTAACACATTTTTGCGAGTCGTGGCCCTTTATTGACTTTGTTGGTTGTGTGTGTCACTCAAATAATTATTTTCTAATTAATATTTTTTCCTGACTGGTATGGTTTTGTTGTAGCATCCCACTAAACTGCGGTAGCATCCTACTATACTGCACAGCTGACCTATTGTGATCCCCCATTACTCATTCCTCATTATTGAGCTCTATATCTTCAATAAAGTCCAGAACACACATGAATTGGCGGGCTTGGGGCTCTTTTAGGTTTATTTGCATTGAACCAAAAAGCTTTTTCTTGCATGCGCTGCTTGCTTCGCAGCTAGTTGTTACATACAGTTATTATACTTAGCGAACCTCTTCGAGGTTTCATTCCTGTTTGAGCTTCCTAGTATCGGTGGTGGCATTTTTTTGATGTGTTACAAGGTATTCCTTGCAGTCTTATATGGTATCCCGCAGGTTCGTTCGGGGCCATCGAATTTTGATTCAGTTATCTCTTTTGCCAATTTATCCGCTTTATCGTTGCCTTTGATTCCCTGATGTCCCGGTGCCCACACAAGTGTTATTGTGTTTCGGGCTCCCAGTATCATCAGGTCTGCAATGCATTCTATAACAATTCTAGAGTTATCCACACTGACAATACTTTCCGTATTTTTTTCACATAAATCCAACTTTATTGTTGTTACTTTTCACGAGAGCCTTCTGAAGTTTTGCACAGTTGGGTGTTTTCTCAACCTCCTGGCAGTACTCCCTCCAGGCTGCCCTTTTAGATTTCCTTATTTTCATATTGTATTCTGTCAGGGTTTCTTAATAAGTTAAGAAAATACAATTGATTTTTTATGAACATTAAAATACATTTAACAGTATAATACCATATATAATTATTCTGTATCACTCTTATTTACGGTTTTACACTTATCGACATTAAGAGAGGACTAAGATTATATGCACGAGATATATTGTTATTTCGCGAAATAGTTATTAGAAACAGACCTGATGCAAATAAAACTATTGAAATGAAAATGTGACAATTTTATTTACTTCAGTCCCTATCTATCCAGAATAGGATACTACTGTTGAATTCTAGAGATGTATCATGACTTTTATACGCCACACAGAAAACCATTCGCCACCGGATAATGCGCGGCCATAAATAATAATTGAATATTTGGGTTTCCCGCAAAACAATGTTTAGTTTTTAAGTAAAATAATTATTCATAGCAAATTGGAGCGTATTGAATTTGGTCTCTTATACGTGCTTTCTGCTACAGATTTTACCATAAACTATCAAATACAATAATCACCGTTGAGTGAATAAGTCAACGTAGTAATGAAACGTCAAATTGATGGTATAGGGATTACAAAATTGTTATCCCGGACCGGACAATGTATTGATATATAATATTATAACGCCACAATCTTTACGTTCTGTTTCAGACCCAGAATTTCAAATAAAAAAGCGGCGCGAGGGTCACTATATGGTCTTCACCTTATTTCCGGAGATGCGCCACGAAAGTAAGTACATCCTTTTTTAATTAAATATAACTAACGCTATCTATATATCACCACCTTTTATTATAATAAAAGGCGATGATTAGAACAATTAAATTGACAAAGATTTTTATGCATGGAAGTTTCTTCGAGTGCCTCTCTGAATATCGTTTCTGTGTAAATGCCCCTCACTTAAAAAAGAATAATACAAACCAACTAAAAGTAGCGGATTACGCCACAGAGGGTAGTGTACAAGAAACGGATTAAATCCAGAAAAGAAGAACTGGTAATCAACAACTAGAGTCAAGTAAGAATTAGAGGTTAGGAATCATATGTAACTCCAAACGTGTCACGAACCTTAATCCCTACCATAGCCCTCATCGAAAGCCATTACGATAGGCTCCGTAGTGGCAAGTGTCCATTGTCGTACCGTTCATTAACCTTGTTAAACAAAAATGCATTATAAATATAACAGTTTGTGAATTTGGTTGCCGAAATCTGTTTATGTCTATTTGCACAACTCATTTAAACTATAAACAAATAAAATAAAATATCATGTCGCCAACAAGGAAAAACCCAGAAGGCGAAAACAATAAGGAAACGAAACACCAGAAGTTCTGCTCCTACTAAAAGAGCTGCAAAATTCGGTAGACTACATAGCAAATAATATTAGATGATTCATTAAAGGAAAATGAACAACTAAGGAAAGCACTATAGGTAGCAGCCAAAGAAAACATAGAAATGAAAGGATTAATTAATAATATAGAAAATAAAATGGAACACCTAGAGAGAGATAAAATAAAAACCAATATAATAATAACAGGAGTTGAAAAACAAGACAACGAAAAGATACCAAAAAGGTAATTACGAAAATAATGAAAGGTATGAAAGCAAATATCCACGACCGCCAAATTGCAGACTGCTACAAAAAAAAATAGGGGAAACGAAAACGTCCCCATAGTAGTCACATTCAAACTAGAAAGCCAGAAACTAGAAATTTTAGAAGCTAGAAAGAAGATTAAATCAATCAAAACGGATGAATGCGATTTAAGAGAGAAATCAAACTACATATACATAAACGAGCAGTTAACAGATAATGCAACAACCTATTTTACGAAACACGCAAAATCAAACGGACAAAAGCATACAAATTTACATGGGCAAGAAACGGGAAAGTATACATCAGAAAAAAACGAAACAAGCGACAGAATAAGAATAAGAACCATTAACGACCTAAACAACCTCCAATAAACAAACAAAAAACAAAACACAAACAACAGCGTGCAATACAAAATATACCACCATTGCAGTATAAGAAATAAATTTGAAAAAAATAGAACTACTTCCAAAAGAATACCATAAACTTAATATAATAGCAATTACCGAAACTTGGCTACACCCTAATGAAGAAATGCAATTCCAGCTCGACAACTACAAAGCCATATTTAATTCAAGAGAGAAAAGAAGAGGAGGTATAGTATTATACGTAAAAAATAACATCACATTTAAAACTGTTTTAAATGAAACAATCAGCGAAGTGCAACTAATTAAAATAAAATTATTGAGAGACAACACCCTAATAAGTCTCATATATAAAATAGTATAGTATAAATATAGTAAATCTATTTTAATTCCAAAGAAAAAATCTGTCCATAGTGGGAGACAATAAATAATAGATTGTGCTAAGGACTCAAACTAGAGCATATTAGATACTCAATTTACTAAATAAAAAGTCAATTAAAGACAATTTTACTCTACTGATATAATGGCAAAATAAATGTTAAAAGTGGAAAATATCCAAGAAAATACTAATACCATCTATGGCGAGAAACTTATAGGTTGTTTCAAATAGAAAATGAAATGAGCATAACTGTAGACTTTTAGGAGACATGCGTTACCGGAAAGACACAAGAGGGAAAGCAAGGCCAATAGTACAACTAAAAAGCTGGAGAGTGAAAAGGATAGTGTGGCAGAAAGAGAATAAACTTGCAGTAAACCCAATCTATATTGACGATGATCTCACTAAAACAGAAAGGATCATACAACCAAAATTAAGACACCTAGCGAAAAAGAAAAGAAGCGAAGGACGACAAAAGTGAGTTAGGGTCAAATATGGATAGCGGAAGATTGATACAAAAATAGCGGTATAACCGGAAAACTAGAGAAACAATGGCAACAATTAGAGAAGGGGGAGGGAGTATCAGCATTTTTAATTTTAATGGGCTGTTTATTAAATTCTATGAAACCATCTTGAAAATTGACCTTCATGTTGTTATTTTTTTAACATTTTATATGCAACTTGTTTGCTGCTCTGGTATTATAATTGTGTATATCTCTTACATAACATATTTTGTCTTTTAAATATGGTACTACCGCCATATTTAAAAGGCCCTTTATAAGTATAAACATGAATAACAAAGATAGAAACATAAGTTTTTGGTTTATATTATTTTTTACTATTATCTCGAACTCGTATTCAAACGTTTTTATGAATTCGCTCATTTCTTTATTAATGACAACTTCGATATTACGAGTGTCCTTGTCCTCTGTATCAGCGGCTTTAATAATATCATTAATGCTATCTATACAGTAACTATTAAAGTTGTTGCATATAGTACTCTCCTCAGTAAATCCCTAATTATTAAATATTATTGATTTTTTTTCTGTTATTGCCACACTGGCACTGGAAGTTCCAATTATCTCTAATGCCATCTATTATGGCCTTTATGTACGCCTCGTCTACTTAGATAACTTCAAAGTATACTAGGACTTACTGAAACATGGATCAATGAGAAAATCTGGAAGAATATTAAGGAAGACATGCCAAAAAAAAAAAAATGGAAATGCAAGTTGACTGCAAACGCACAAAAAAGAACGGGTGAAAAAAATGAATAACATATCAGCAAAAGATACTGGTTATCAACATAGAAATAAATAACAAGAAAATGGGAA
Organism: Lordithon lunulatus; assembly: GCA_963942505.1. Taxonomy (NCBI): domain Eukaryota; kingdom Metazoa; phylum Arthropoda; class Insecta; order Coleoptera; family Staphylinidae; genus Lordithon; species Lordithon lunulatus. The sequence continues at coordinate 21,504,254 of OZ012674.1, read as the reverse complement.
ACCATATATAACAACAATAAAATAAATGAGGTAGCAGATGAGCTAACTGAAAAACTTCACGTTAAGGAGTATTATTTATAGGAGGCGATTTGTGTGTGCATATGTGTGTGGCTGCGTGTGTTCTTGTGCTCATGTGCGTGGGCCCATATGCGTGCATATGTGTATGCTTGCATGCAGTTACATAATTAATGTATTTTGTTTAAGATATTGACCTCAGCAGGCCACATCCTCTGATGGCGGATGCCGCCCAACTTAGAGGTGAGTTATTATAATAAACTTGTTATTTGCTAACAATTGCAGAAAATGTTTTGTGTGATTTTGTGTATATGCCTGAGTTTGTGTATATGTGTGAGCTTGTGTATATGTGTAAGTTTGTGTATATATGTGAGTTTGTGTATATGTGTGAGTGTGTGTATATGTGTGAGTTTGTGTATATGTGTGAGTTTGTGTATGTGTGTGAGTTTGTGTATATGTGTGTGAGTTGGTGTATATATGTGTGTGTGTGCGTATGTGTATATATGTGTGTGTGCGTATGCGCGTGTGTGCGTGTTTTATTCGTGCGTGGGTGCAGTTACCGCCGCATTTACGTAATTAATGTATATTATGTTTTGAAATATTTAGCGCTCCGGAGAAATGTGGAAGCCGCCTGGAGAGACGAAGGTGAGTTATTATTGAAATGTACTAGTAAAATTTACTAACTAAACGGTTTTTGAGAAATATTTTAAGATCTGATATAATATTTAATTAATTGTCGTGTAGTGTACTCCGTACAAAAGAATAATAAGTTGTGATAATGATATTTTTTAAAAAAATAAAGTTTAAATTCTAATTTAATATTAATTCATTTATTAGAAAGTCGTCGATCAAGCAAAAAAATCTTTTTTATGAAATTGTTCATTCATGTGTAGCGAACAATTATATATTTCAAATGTTTTGTGTTACTTAATAATTTTCGCTGCAAACAACACACACACTTCCTATAATACTAGTTGTGTTTTTCAACCTGTTCCCCACTGCTATTAAGACTGAAATTGCATTGATTATGTTTAGAAATGATCAACAACCAATTTGCGCATAACCTGGCATTTTCGAGTTTTTAACTTTTTTAAAATCAAATTTATGTTTATAACTAAAACGTCATAGAAAATTAGTAAAAGAAGCAGCGGCTTGTAATTTTCCGGAATCATTAGTGTTAATAAGAGTAACTACAAAATGGGAAAAGGATAAATAGAGAGTCCACGAAAAAATTATTTATCGTTATTAATTTTTTGACCTGGTCCCTAGTAAATTAATTTTTGTCATGCAAAACACTTGAAATGGTTTAGAGGTTTACTTAAAAATATAAATATATTATTTTTTTTAAATATGAAATGTATGCGCAAATTGATAATTGATAATCAATTCAACTTTAGTTTTGATAGCCCTGGGAAACATTTTGTAAACCACTATTAGTATTATAAGAAATAGGTGCCCTTTCAGCGGGAATTGAATGCAACACGTGAATGAACAATTTTACAATACACATTTTTCTTTTGAAAGACAGCGGTGCAAGTTCACGCGGCGGTCGAAGGTTCCATGTTGCATTCCAATAATTCCGGCAGCAACGTGAGTTCACGCGACGGTTTTATTCTCGGTGCCTTGTTGAACGTAGTGTGCAAAAAAAAAGATTTTATCTACAATTCTTTACTCATGACTTGGTAGTCATAACAAGAAAAAAACAGATTAAAGTTAATTTTGTTAGCTGTTAATGAACAATATTTGCAATAAAACCAATTGCAATTTTTCATAAAATACCTCCCAAGATTTTTTTTTAAACTTTCATATTTTGTTTAGAATTTAACACGTGTGTGCAGATACCGCCGCAGTTACGTAATTAATGTATATTTTGTTTTGAAATATTTAGAAGCAAGCCGAACCCAATCGCCCCAACCGGGGGGTTCGCAAGACTTAGGTGAGTTATTATAGAAATTTACCAGTAAAATATACTAACTTTGTAAATGAAAAAAATGTTAGGATATATAGAAAAACGTTGAATTAATGAGTTTCTTGCGCGTGCGTGCGTGAAACTATTACAAATAAGTTATTATTAATAAATATATTACTATTATAAAAGTGTTTCCCAGCAAAAGTCACTTTCCTGTCAATTAGAATTCCACGAATGCAAATAAGCGCGCAAAAAAACAATTTTACAAAAAACATTTTTCTTTTGCTTATTCCATTGAGTTACAAATGCCCGGAGAAAGCAGTGCAGCGGTGCAAGTTCACGCGGCGGTTTTTTTCTCTCTGTGCCTTGTTAAACGTAGTGTGAAATTTTTTTTTTTTCTACAATTCTTTACTCATGTCTTGGTAGTCATAACAAGAAAAAACAAATTAAAGTTAATTTTGTTAGCTGTTAATGAACAATATTTGCAATAAAACACATTGCAATTTTTGATAAAATACCTCCCAAAATATTTTTTTAAACTTTCATATTTTGTTTAGAATTTAACACGGGTGTGCAGATACCGCCTCAGTTACGTAATTAATGTATATTTTGTTTTGAAATATTTAGGACCAAGCCGAACCCCAACACCTCAACCCGGGGGGTCGCAAGACTTAGGTGAGTTATTATAGAAATGTACCAGTAAAATATACTAACTTTGTAAATGAAAAAAATGTGAGGATATATAGAAAAAAGTTGAATTAATGAGTTTCTTGGGCGTGCGTGCGTGAAACTATTACAAATAAGTTATCATTGATAAATATATTAGTATTATAAAAGTGTTTCCCAGCAAAGTCACTTTCCTGCCAATTTGAAATCCACAAACGCAAATAAGCACGGAAAAAATCTGTGGGGTTGCTTAATAGATTCATTTTACTTACAATTTAAAATTTAATTACGCACAAACGAATGAAAATTAAACGAAAAGACAAATATTGTCAAATATAGTAAAAGATTGTCAAATATATCTTTTGCTAATTCCATTGATTTATAAATGCATTACGTAATTAATGTATATTTTGTTTTGAAATATTTAGGACCAAGCCGAACCCCAACACCTCAACCCGGGGGGTCGCACGACTTAGGTGAGTTATTATAGAAATGTACCAGTAAAATATACTAACTTTGTAAATGAAAAAAATGTTAGGATATATAGAAAAACGTTGAATTAATGAGTTTTTTGCGCGCGCGTGCGTGAAACTATTACAAATAAGTTATTATTAATAAATATATTAGTATTATAAAAGTGTTTCCCAGCAAAACTCACTTTCCTGTCAATTTGAATTCCACGAACGCAAATATTAATGTATATTTTGTTTTGAAATATTTAGGACCAAGCCGAACCCCAACACCCCAACCCGGGGGGTCGCAAGACTTAGGTGAGTTATTATAGAAATGTACCAGTAAAATATACTAACTTTGTAAATGAAAAAAATGTGAGGATATGTAGAAATTTCAAATATTGTCAACTATAGTCAAATATTGTCAATGTTGTCCAATATTGTCAATAATATCAATTTAATTCGGAAAGTCGTGCCCACGTTAGATATTTTTGCTACGTATTGAATGTGTAAATGTATAAGCTTTGTAGATGACGAAGTTGTGAGGATAAGTAAACATCGCATAGAAGTGCGTGTGTGCTCGCTTTTATATTGATGACTTTCCGGACAAATTAATATAAAGACAGAATTATAAATTTTTCTCAAAATACATTCCAGAAAAAACTACCAATGATGCATGATAAAAATTGTAATGATAATATTTTATAAAAAAAAAATGGAAGTTTAAATTCTAATTTATATTAATTCATTTATTGGGAAAGTCGTCATTGCGCAAAAAAATATTTTTTATGAAATTGTTCATTGATGTGTAGCGAGCAATTATATATTTAAAATGATTTTTGTGACTTAATAATATTCGTTGCATACAACACACAATTCTTATAACATTAATTGTGTTTTTCAATATGTTCCCCACAGCTATTAGACTGAAATTGCATTGATTATGCTTAGAAATGATCAATAACCAATTTGAGCATAATATGGTGTTTCAGAGCTTTTAACTTTTTTTAAATAAAATTTATATTTATGACATTTAATAAAACGTCTTAAAAAATGATTTATATTTTATAAAATTAATTGTAATTGCCTCATCGATTACTAACATCAACGGTTTAATTATAACTAAATTGCCTAGTAAATATATTTTCTATATTTATATATCTTGATTTACCAGCTTCATTAGACATTTCTAGACGTGTATGCATAATTGAACGCTTTTATATAAATCTCCTCATTAAAAATAAAGATTATTTTCTCTCTCTCTCCTGGTTAACATAAATAAGGGGAGAAATATTGATAATTAGTGAAGGAGTACCTACGTCGGTTTCAGGATAAACTAACATGTATTTAATTAAAAATAATTTTGAAATATTTCACATAATTAAAATAATACTTGTACAATGTATAGATTATTTAAAAATTTAATCAATGTTCTACTGTCCATTTTCATTACTATAGTAAATGTAATGGCACTAGGTTTATACTGTTTATCCATTAAAAAGTTATTGCCAATGATGCATAATGATAGTGGAGGCTGAAATCCTGGAATTTTTATTTAGTTATCTAATTAAACAATAAAAAAATCAGGTATGCACTCACTAGATAGTTTTGATGTGTTATTTATTTTTCTTTTCACTTAGTCGGTAAACTTAGAAAATTCAAAATGTATTCATAATATTTATTATATTATGTATATGTCGCATATTGTGTTATGTAATTTATGTTTAAAGTTGTGAGTATAAGTAGAAAAAAAATAGAGTTGGGTTTGAAAGAATTACTTTGGGTTTAACTATTTTCCATCGATTTCGGATTTCAAATAAATTAATATTATATTACACTATACCCAACAGTTAGGAATTATTTAGAAGCTTGGTGTCATTTTATGTCACCCCTGTATATCGCCCCGAGAGGTAGTAAATATCATTGAGGATTGCCAGTATTTCAGAAGGCAGAAATCCGGTCATTACACGGGGAATTATTAATATGTTAAATCTTTGTACGGAGCAAACAGAATGGGGAATTGAGCCCATTCCAAACCGATATTTTTATGGATCATATTGAAAACATTATTAGTAGTAATAACTCCCTATTTTAAATTGTTTATGATAGTATCGATATGTCGCCGCTATTCTTATCTAGAACTTAACTGGACTTTTCCCCCCATAAATTTGCAATTTATATAAAGGGCACTAAATATTTTCATTATTTATGTATAGCACGTTATTCCATTGTAAAATATAGTGTATATAATGGAAAAGATACAACACTTGACAAGTTTATAAAACTTATAAAAAATTACGTGTTGTCACAAGGTTGTGTTTGGTATCAATTACATGAATAAGAAATTCAATCAATTTATATAATAATACACAATTAAAATAGTAAGGATACCTCAAAATTAACAAAATATTAAGTTGTTTTATTGCCACACTCTAATTAATGCAAGAAAATAAATATGATTCATTACCTTTTTAAACATTGACCGTCCGAAATTGAACTTATTTTTCAACAATAAATATTAGGAATATTAGATTATGAGAAAGTTAACTGTGAACGTTATTGCTGTGAAATTTTAAATGTAACAAGTTGTTGATAATATTAAACATAGTTATAATCAATATGACAGACAATTTATTATCATCGAAAATTACCAGTCCCAAAATTGTCTCGGAAAAATACCACAATAGATCCTATTAGATAATCAATTATCTAAATAAAAAGTTCTAATGCAAGTTTACTCTAAATTAAAGATAAACCAATATAATGTCAAGATAAATGTTAAAAGTGGCAAGTATCTGTGAAAATTCCAATACCACCCGCTGTTGCGCCAAATGGATGCGTGTCAGAGATCTGAAAGAATTGTACACTACTTCATTCCATTGAAAGTATTATCTATATGGCGGGAAACTTATAGATTCAAATAGACACCGAAATGAGCATAAAAGTAGACATTAAGGAGGCATACGTTATCGGAAAGAAACAAGAAGGAAAAGCGATTCCAATTTCAGTACTACTAAAAAGCTGGGCAGAAAAAGGATAGTGTTGCAGAAAATGAATCAACTAGCAGGAAAACTAATCTATATTGACGATGATACCACTAAAACAGAAAGTAGCATACAAGCAACTTACAATATCACAAGAAACAAAACAGATACATACGCGTTTTTGTTAACGTTGCCGCAATCAAAAACAATACATGGAAATTCAAGTTTCGACGAAAAACGTACAAAAAATGAAGACCGAAAGGGGGAAGAATAATGGGCATAAACGATTATTTTTTGAGCCGTTGTGGGAGGAATAACATATTAGCAAGATACAAATCAATATACAAATAAATAACAAGAGATGGAACATATATAGCAACAATATAATAAAAGAAATAGCAAATGAGCTATATGAAAAACCCAAGGTTTTCAAGAAAGAGGATTGGCTATAGGCGATTTAAACGCAAGGATAGGAGATATAAGAAATTTGGTCAGATAGTCAGAAAGAAGAAGAAACAAAGAGCAAGTCAAAAAACACAATAATAAATAAAGAAATTCATCAACATGGTGGAAGAAAATGGTAGGTGCATTCTGAACGGAAATAAGGAAAGAGATCAAAAAGGAGAATTTACATACATAGACCGAGAGGAAGCAACTGCGGTAGACAGGAGTACATACTTCAGTGTGGGAGAGAGACAGAATATAATTAGACCACCTCTAATAGTATAAATTAAGACCGAAAACAACATAAACAAAAAGAGATAAACCAATGGACAGTGACAGCCATTGAGTAATATTAAGAATTACTGAGGTAAAATAGGCCTTTCACAAAATAAGTGATTTGTTTCTATAGAGCAACAAAAAACTAGAAATAGGGGATCAAAAATGTCGGAAAGAAAAGAAAAAAAAACACAAATAGAATCCTAAGAAGTTAGTAAATCGGAGAAGCAGATCTAAGAGATTATCTAAACTTAAAAAGCTAAAGAAAATGTATGAATTAAGGAAAGAGACAATTCTAGAGAAGAAAGGGGAACGCATTATAATGGCAGTGGTTGTCGAAGGGTACAAACTTTGGACATTATCATATGCAGATGATGTAGTAATACTAGCAAAAGGAGCTGAACTGCTTGTAAGCATTGAGTAATATCTAAGAAAATAATATTAATAAAGTCCAAATTGATGATATTTTCGAAGACAAGAAGACAAGCAACAAGCGAAGATTTGAAGTGGAATGGAGCAGATTATTAATCGATTTTTAAAAAATTAACAAAACATGACGTTTTTAGGAAGCTAACATTGTTCTTTACCCACGGCCTGCTCGGTCGTCGGATATGTAACCCATTGGGAACTGATTTACCACACCAACCAAACGACTTGCAGCATTATAGGCTGCGGATTCACGAAGCAACTTATTATTTTGTTTTGCTTTCATTTGTTAATCATTTGTTTATTATATCACAATAAACATTTTGTGATTTTTTTATTAAAATTGAGCAACTTCTGTTTTTTTTATGAAAGTAAACATATGTATACATTTATAATGCTGAATTGTTAGTTTACTATCGATATATTTATCAAAAAAGGACTATACCTGAATCGACTGTATTTCTTGAAAAATTGACAAAGTATTAGTTAGTGTCACATTCATTTATTCATTCTGAATAGATTATACGAAATAATTAATAAACATTTTGCAAACACCGTAAAATAATAGCCAAAATTTGATTTGAAAATAAGCAGTTATTTTTTCCGCAAAAGTGGAGAAAAAAATTGTTACAGACAACCAAAGGATTTCGGCAAATTAGATTTGTTTGCATCATTGCAATCCTTTGTATGATAAAGCAATGAACTCTGATCAAATCAGATACTTACTTTTACTTTTCTTTTGATTTAGTGAAATTGCATTTTCTTCAAAAACAATTCTTCTTTAATTACACTGGTCACAACATATTATTTCATTTTATCATGCATATTTCGTAAATAATTAAAGACCCAGTAATGGAATATATGCTGCGCATTTTTTTCACTTGGCTTGGCTTTTTTGCAACTTTTGCGAAATGTGGCCGGTGTACATAATTGCATTGCATTGCATTAAATTCTTTAAATTTTCATAGTTCATTACCCTATAATGATATTTATCACAATTAGTATTGACTACTAATAACTAATACATTCTTATTGGTATACAAAATCTAGACACCGAGGCCAACGACGACAAGGAGCCAGTGCGCAGGTCTAGGAGACTAGCTAAAAGGCGGAAGTGTTACAGTGACCATTGCTACTGGGAACAATTCTTTGCGGGAAAGGTTGCCGGTACGTAATTTTTATAGCATATTTGTTGTTTCTTTCAATGTATCTCCTCTCATGAGAAGGTTTAAGACGGTTGACTCTCACCATGGCAATATTCCTGATGTTACGTCTCTAAATAAGTCTATTAAACTACTGTTAAATCAATGCCTTAGATTAATCAACCAGAAAATACGTTTTCTTCCTATTAGTTCTTTTCCCTGTATCTTCCCTAGTATGATAGTTTGTAAAAGTGTATATTTATCTCCTCTCCGGACTACTTGGCCCAGGTATTGGTGTTTTCTGATTTTTCTTGTAATTAGGACTCCTTTCTCCTTTTCCAATCAGTTCCCTGTTTGTTGTTCTGCTTAGCCAGCTTATTTTCTTCTATAAGCCCACATCTCGAATGCTTCAATCCTATCATTGTCATTTCTCGTAACTGTCCAAGCTTCCATCCATATGAATGAATGTAACATTTAAACATTCTGATTTTAAGTAAACTTAGTAGCGTACTGCATAGCATGTTCCTCATTTTGTTGTTGAATAAGGTTCCAGCTTCTCCAATTCTTGATCTCAATTCTTTCGTATACTCATGGTTCTTGTTGATTATTGTTCCTAAGTACTTGTTTTTCACACTTTTTCCACGTAATCCATATATTTTCTCGTTGTTATTGTTGTACCTTTGTGTACTCATCCCAGCTTTATTCCTCACTATTCACTTTTTCTGAAAATTCATTTCCTACGTGTACCTTGCGGTCTGTTTAAAGTAGAGGTATTTATTATCCTGATAGCATTCCGGATTTTATCTCTCAGTAGCTGAGTGATTATGGCAGATCTTATGGAAAGCTTTGTTAGGATGTAAAAATATACTGGTTGGCATTTGCATTCGTTTTCTTAAGTAGTGTAATGAATGTTGACTTGACCCATTTTCTAGGAATGATTCCGGTGTTTTATTATAAATTCATAAATTCATGGTTAATTTGTTCTTGTTATATTTGGGTCTATCTGTATCTTCGTCCATTGATTCCTGTAGTCTTTCATCTTCAAACAATTCTTGAATATACTCATTCTATCTTTCTACATTCCTCTTGTTGCCTGAGATTATTTTGCCGTCTTTGTCTAGTAGAATGTTACTTTTGTTTGTCTTTTTATACCCACTACTGCCTTAATCGTTATATGTAGTTTGAAGTAATCATGTATTGTTTGTATTTTTCTTCACAATTATTATAATTTTTCTTTGGTGTCTTTCTTGTCATGTGCCATTATTGTAGTTTTGAGTGCTTCCCATTTTTCTCTGCATGACTGTTCAGGTTTAAGTTGATTATGTTTAATTCCTCATTTATTCCTTCTGGTAGTTGTATTTTTGGTTTTTGGTTAGGTGCGCAATTTTCAGCTGCTTTCTGTTATTTTTGTTATTTGTCTTTTCGGTCTGTCCCTGCATCTGAACCCGGGTAGGTTTTGACATTCTGGTATCGCTTGTTTATTAATACATAGTCCATCAGGGTTCTCCCAATATTGTTAACTTTATCCGCTGGTGATATTCGTGTAATCCTCTTTCATGCAGCTTGTAAATGGCATGTGCGATGTCCTGATTTTGGCATGACTGTATCGGTCGTGAAGGCATACACCTGTATTAGATGAAGTATGAAGTTGGTTATGGTCTGATTGAAGTTATTGTGTACAACTATCGCTACTGCGTTTTGATGTTGTGGGTCGTATATTTTTGCTTGGTCAACTCGTCACCTGCGTCAGGCGAGCTAGTTTCACTGAGTTCCATTACGTCTACTTTACAAGTCGTTCCATTTCTTGAAGAACATTGTGAATGTTTCCTGGATCTTATAAGGATCATCTTATTATGTATATATATATATATATATATATATATATATATATATATATTCATTGTATATCGTGTTGATATATATCTCTTCTTTCATTTAATAATATGCAGGTTTTCATTAGTTTCTTTTTGATGCATCACCAGTAGAATGGTGGTCGTTGTATTTTTCCATACGTTTATTAGTCCCATGTTCCGATCTTGATTTCGTCCAAATGCCGTACCGAATACACTTATTCTTACTTCAAGTTCTTTACCTTCTCCTCAAATACTTTCATGTCTGGTGCACTCTATCCAAATCTCGGCTACCGCTTCTCCTTCATCTTTCTCTTCCCACATCTCGCCACAACTTAGTTTGGCATATGATCAATGATTTAATAAACCCGCACTCTCTACGTGGAATTGAACCACTGCTCCAGTCCAATTGCTTTAACCAACACATAATCGATGAACGATACGATACGGCCATAAGACGTGTTCTTATTCTCCCAGTCCGCTGTCCCCTTCTTTTCATCTATTTATCACATGCAACCTCACCAGCACTTTGCCACTTCCGCTTCCTAGCTCCCTTTTTCTTTTCACCCCGAGTGCCACTTTCAGGCTAAACAGAAGAGCTTTCACTTTCCCTTTTATACCAACTGGTATAACTATAACCACGTTTTTTCTTCTGTCATTTCCTTCATTTCCTCCTCTCTTGTCATGATCGCCACTTTATTCTGTACTACCCGCACCCATGTTGGTACGGCCTCTCCTCTCTCTCGTGACTCTGCCCATTCTCGTTTCCGCCCTGTTTCTTACCTTCCGCTTTCCATCAGTTCTTTCCAATCCTTTTCATGATTTTCATTCATTCATCTCTGCTTTCATTTCCCCTTTTTCATGTATTAATTCCTCGCTTTCCCTTCTCATATCTACTGCCACCTCTTTATTCAGAACTGTTAGTTATCCAGCAGGGTGTATGTAGTAGGCGCAGGATATGTAGTAGTTTGGACTAACTTGCGATTACGGCAATGGAAGACTTCTTCCATTCCACAGATTATTCAAAATATCTCTGTAGCATATATCCATACATGATTCGAAATATTATGTTTTCCTCTTGCCTGTCCCGTAACCTTTTCAATTTCGCCATACATTTTTTGAGTTTCTTTTAATTCCTGTAAATGATCTGATTTGATTCTTGTTGCCTCTTCAAATCTCTGTATTGTGTTTCTGGCATATTCGTTGAATGCAACATAGTTATACTACACACTTCCTCATACTCTTACTGTAGATTATGATTCTCTATGGATTTTATGGCCGGTTTCACTGCTCTTTCCATGACATTTGCACATATCTTCTACCATATTCCTTTCTAAACCTGCATCTTACTGCTATAATAATGGCTGGTTTTGTTTTGAACGTGTTATCGTTTATAGCATACTGATAATCCAAACCAAATTCCGCAGGTAATTCATCATCTAAAACATATCATATATAATGTTCGCACTTTCTTCTATCATTATCGTTACATATCGTCGTCAAAAAAGAATCTGGGTGCTTTAGAGGTGCTCTTCCGTACGAGCTTACAAGCTGTTCCATTTGAGAGGAGTCTTTGTGCTGGGCTAGTAGTGGTCTTGCTTTCGTACTTTTTGGCCTAGACGATATACTGCTGCTTGTGTGTCTATATCTGCATGAAACTTTCCTGTGCTCCTGTTGTCCCGTTATCACTTAATTAGGTTCTTCTAGTTAATTTTCTACTGTGAATCCCCTTGGCTTCCAATTCCTCTATGACAAGCCAATAACTCATTAATACTACCGGACTCAATTTTTGTTCAACCACAAAATATGTGCCGTAGGCTTTCTTTTATTGTGCCGGTGATGGAGAAAGTTTGTCAATTCTTGAGAGAATATCGATTAAACAGTGCAAGTTTCGACATTGATAAACTTGTAACCTTTTGCATGCTTTACATATATGATATCATTTTATCATGTGGTAACATAATATATTATTAATCCTTGGGGTTTAGAAACCCAATGTTACCTTCATAGACGCCATTTATCTTTCCCGAAGTAATAATATCTTAGAAATTAACGGCAAGCGCTTAGAATAACAATATGTTGGCTTGTTTTTAAAAATCAACCAGCATTTAGTTGGAAATGTGCAAACCGACTACTTTAATTTCCAGAGAATCCTATCGTGTACATAAATTATGTTCTTCTTTTCAAAGGTATGTGTAGAGGACATGGCTAAATCTTTGCCGAGGCTTGCGGGAGGTTTGAGGCGGCGACAACAACGTTGGGGTTAGTAATGTACATTTAACTTCTTCGCTAGTATTACTTTTTACTAAAACAGTAGTATTTACTAATTAAGACTTAATTTTGGAAGAAGTATGTGGATGATATATAGATATCTCTTCATACAATTATTTATATATTTACTAAAATCCTTTATTGTAAAAAAGTATGTTTCTGTGTATTTCTGTTTAGTGTATAATGTATGATTCTATTTCAGGTGTGACAGCAAAGGACAGTGGAAGGTATGGTGGCGTGAGGGGGCTGAGGTGAGCAATAACATGTGGTATGTGATGCCAGAATAATAGAGAATTACTGATGTGGCAGCACACACGGGAAGTGTGTTGTATATCTAGTGCTTTTGATGTTCTATTGTGATTTGAGGTAAATAATTGATGGGTTATTGGGACGATTTATTCGTGTTTATTATACTGAACGTCATGTGCTAGCACTAGTTGCTAGTTGGACAAAAATCATAAATATGCCCCTGAATAAATAAGCGGATATTAGATCAATACTAAACGTCGCAGTTGCGGTAAGTAATGATTTCTGTATTAACTAGTAGTGGTTTATGTGCGAATATACTGGCATCATATTAATAAAATATACATGCATTGATTTTTAAAAGGGAAATATTTGCATACACATGTATCAAACAATATCAGATACTAGTTTTAAAGCTTGAGAAGGTTATTAGCAGTAACTCGCAAGATTGACTAGAATAATATAGTATCTTATACTATTCGTAAAGAATTAAAAACAAAATAATATCACATTTTATTATTCTGTTGAGTGTTCCTTGTCATTGCTTATCAATGTTGTGTACATATTTGGCAAGTCTTGTTAAGTATGAACATTAAATAGCATGTATACTAGGAATATCATCCATATTCACATTTCCTGGCAAAGTAGTTATTTAATGCTTGAAAAGTAATGCAGGGATAGCTAACATTAGATATAAATTAATCTAATTGGGAATAGTTAAATATATCTCATAATATTTCCAATTTCTATATTAATTTAATCAATTAATAAGCTCATATCTTGTTCAGCGGTGCGTAATAAAATGTCAAATTCATCAGGAATGTATTGTTAATTACAAAATCAGCTAAAGAATTACAGATTCCCATGCCACTAATGCGTATTGCACCCGCCCTGACATTACGAGCAGTCAGGTGCAAAATAAACATGCGAGTCAACGATGGGATTTCCAATTAGTATCGCCTCGGGGTTGAATAGTGTTTCAGTTAATTAGCGGGAGCCTAATGATAACAAATTCATAATATGCAGGAGTCTATTCTCCGATATTTTGATTATGTCGAAGAACGGTTCGACCCGAATAATATAACGTTCCTGAAAATAATGCTAATCCAATTAAATGGATAAAGTACTCCGTGATGAATTTATTGAGTTTGTGGTTCAGATATCTCTGATGAACTAATGCAACAGTCAGTTTTTAACTTGAATCTAAAAACTAGCTGGCTCTGTGCGCAGACTTTTTCAATACGTTGTGCAAATAAGGTTTACTGTCACATGGAATTCGATATAATAAAACTACTCGGAGGGCTTGAACATCGATTCTTTGCAAATTTGAATGACATAAAATAAGATACCGACAGATCAAAGATGGAAGACAACTTCGGGATATAATAACTAAAAAGCCATCGAATTCGTCCATATTGCATTAATAACATATAAAAGGCTTTCAAGTGTTTGTTATTTTTGTCCTAATGTATCTTAGGTAAGGCCACCTGACAACCTATATCATCATATGTTTCCAATGAAGACTTGAGCTCTGGGAGGTGGCATCCCATGAAAATTTGTTAGATATTTTCCACCCCTCATAATGGAGATACAAATACATTAAAATAGCAATGGAGTTACATCGAAATGCAATCGTTTACCCTATCATTATTTTTGTTTGTCCAGCTATTATTTTCATTTATTCACCTTTCACAATTGACTACTAATTATTATTGGAGTCGTTCGTCCATTTATAATTTTTATTTGGCCAACCATTATTTCCGTTTGTTCACTTTTCACATACAAGTTATCAACAATCTAAAAGTTAAATTAAATGATTATGGCCAGAATTTTTAGATTTTTCTGTGTTATTGTTTTCGTTTATTCAACCATTATTTTCGGTTGTTCACAAACAGGACAGAAACGTATTCCGATTTGTCTCACTTTTATTTTATTTTGGATATAACTTTTTTTTAAAGGGTGTTCATCCTTAAAATGAAAACGAAATTGTTTGTGGGACAAATGTGGAGAAATCGTAGACAACGAGTGACTTGGATAATTTAAATTTAGAGGTGACAACTTCACACACCTTAATGTTTAGGCGAAAAATTAACCGAAAACGACTACAAGAAGAGGAATTGAAGCCAATGCGCAAAGTATAATATATCTTAGATATGCAGAAATATTTGAGTAAAGTTTTATTTGGTTATTTTAGAAGTAAATGCTTCAAAGTAAAACCACACGCGGACTACCAGTGAAAATGGCCAACACAATTAAAGAGAGAATACATTATTTTGAATTCGTTTCCTTGGAGAGTTTGTTCAGATAGAATATCAACAAAACAGAACAATAATAAGACACTCCTGTGACCCATTGGAAATATTTACAGATGCCACAATATATATTATATTTATGGACAACAAACTTAGAATCAGTTGCGACTAATTAAAAGAAGAAACCGCTATGCACTGTGAATGTTGCTATGACCGTTGAAATCTGATTAACCGTGTGCTATATTATAATCATGTGTCGTGTTTCAAGTTATAACATGAAATTATAGGTCGCCCGCCATTACAGAATATTTAAAAAACATATGCCTATACTAAACTACCGGACATAAACAACAGAAATATAAAGCGAACAACACGTTTTGTGTTTTGCGAAAATAAAAAAGTCACGTGAAGCATGCATGTATGCAAGTTAAATGTCAATAAGTGAGTCATCCGTACCATCCGTAAATCAATCAATTCGACTGCAAAAATGGTCGCATGTTAAATGTAGTAAGGTGGAAATTTTATAGTTTAAAATTTAAGTCAATGCAACAAGTCAAGTCAACAAGTCAAGTCAACAAGGCATGTCAACAAGTAAAGTTAATGAGTCAAGTCAAGTCCAGACAAACCAAGTTAAGTAAAAAAATCGAATTTGAGAAATATTTTTGAATTTGAATGTAACAATCATTTAATTTAGAGTCATGTGATACCCACACCAGAATACAACAACTACACCTTAGTTTAGAATGTTTCAACTATTCATGACGTTTTAGAATTATCCAAGTAGATTGTACCCCAGTGTACATTTCACAAGTAAACATTTTGCATACGATGTCGTAACGTTTCAAATACACTAAATAGTCATTGTCCTCAAATGATCCGAGAGTTTAATGAAATGCAATGGTCGCAAACTCGATATCGTATCGTACACCTCCACATGGTGGAGGATAGCAACATTTATATGACGTACTACGGGGACCGAATGAGGGGCGGTATGAGAAATAACCCCCCATTTCGTTTTAAACAATGCTACGAAGACGAAAATGACATTACTAAACCCATCAAAGCAACAAGATATAAAATAAAGACACAGCATATGAGAACATGGAAGATCAGAAAAATAGGAAAGCTGACAGCAACGAACCAAGATTGTCATCTAACGGAAAATCCAAAGAAGATAACTAGCATTTTTATTATTCAGGCGATGTCCAGCCGCAGAACCAAAGAACATTGCAATCATAGTTACGAATGAAGTAGAAAGATCCATTCCTACCAACTCCTCGTGGACGCATAGACGTGAATGATGTTAACTTTACATGGGCTCGAATTCAGCTTCAATATGGCTACTCTGTCTGATGAGTAGCAATAATGAAACTGAATTTAAGCCCGTGCAAAATTAAAATTATTCAAGTTTGTGGAAATGAAGAAGAACTGGAAAAGTATTATGAGGACATAAGATTAGCATAGAAGCAAACGAAAAAGAAGAAATCACAGGAGCTACTAGAAGACTTCAATGTAATAGTTGTCAAAGGAGCACATGATGATCTCGTGGGACAGGAGAAAAGCTATTACAATTCTGGAAAGAAGGTCATGCCATAATGAACACCTACTATAAGTTGCCTCCTAAGAGGTTATATACTTACACACTCAAGAGAACCTTATAAGGAATCAAATCGATTTATCTACATTTAATAAATGGTTCAGCAACACCATTACATCAGTCTAAGCGTACCCAGGAGCAGATGTATATACTGACCACACCATACTACTTTCAACACTATAAGTACGCCCAAAGAGAACGGAACAAGTACGCAAACCAAATCACATGATATGCAGAAAACAAAAGAACCTAACGTTATAGAATGAAAGAACAGATAGCACAGAAAATGACCAACATTGTAAATCTTGCAAATCTCAGAAGTCAAAGCATAGAACAAATAACTGAACAGTCGCTAACATTATGGCTACGGTAGCGAATGGCAAATTACTACTCACTATACAAAGAGTCAAGAAGAGCAAATTGATGACGGAGAAGATTATAGATATAATGGAGAATAGAAGAGAAACGCTAAAAACAAAAACCAAATGGAATATGTACTGATACACCAGAGCACCAAAAGAAAAAATATAGAAGCCATGGAAAGCTGGTGGAGAGGGCAACGTGAAAACGCAACATCATACACAGACGTAGCATATCAAATCTGTACAGCCAACAAAACCACGCATTCGCGTAGAGAACTGAGTAACAGAATAATTCTTAGTACTATCTACGAAATTGTTTAACAGATAAGAGTTATACAGAGAGCCTCTTCAGAGACACGCTAGAAGAAAAGCAGGAGGAGCTAATAATATACGGGCAGGTGATCATCAATCAAAGATACACAAGCAATTCTGCACTAATGGCCGAAATAACAGACGGGCTACATAAGATAATGACAGACAGAGTGGCCATCATCTGCCAAGAACACAATATATCAATGACCACCAGCAAAAACAACGAGAACATCGCACAATTGTATGTGAACGGCCTTCCCTACATATAGTACCATCAGTAACATAATAAATGACAAATGGGACCATTGCCAGGACGTAAAATTAAGAATTTAAAAAACACGAACAGCTTTCAAGCAAATGAAGAGTATATTATGCAACTATGCCTCCAACTTCGAACGCGCATTCTAGGAAGTTGCGTCTTTTCAATACTCCTATATGGAAGGATGGACACTATCCAAAGAGGTCAACGAGCGATTAGAATGCTTAGGGTTTCATGGACACATCGAGTAACTAATGATACTATACTTATAAGCATTCAAAAAAGCAAAGACGTATTTAAAACGACAAACTAGAGAAAATTGTCGTATGTCGGTCAAATCATGCACTACAACAAAAGGTAGGATCTTCAATTAATTATGCAAGGCAAAATCGTGAAGGAGAATTAAAATTATCACCCGGAAGACGACAAACTTCTTGGCTCACGAACTTGGGACAAACAAAACTTCAATATTGCTATTTAGAACCGCGGTAAAGCCAATTAGATGGACTAGATTGATGGCCAACGCCCACAGAGGATACTACACACACGTGAAGAAGAAGTCAACAATAGTAAGCAATTATTTAGCCCCAGTAAGACTCCTTTTAAAATAACAGAAACCCTCTTTTCATAATTGAATTCAAGTTATATTTATCCTAGTTGAGCAATAGTAATAATAATAAAATTTACTATTACTCAGCTTGCTACAGCTATTGATGAATCGTTGTGGATGAAAGAGATGAGTGTGATATAGAATAATAGACAAATATAACTGTGGTTAACTGTGTCAATATAACGTCATGTACAGGTAGTATTACTTAGGATATTTAATTATTTAATTAAATATGTTAACTGAATTATATCTGTTAATTAATAATATCGGAAGCAATATCTTAATAATTATCCAATTTGATAAATTTACGAGCAAGCAACGAAAACTAATCAAATAAAAATGTCAAATTTTGTACTGTCCCGTTCTAGTAATTACTTCATACACACACTGGTTCTGTTGAGCATCCATAAATCGTTCGTTTAATTTCGCGCGCTTAATTTTACTGTTAAGTGAAGAAAAATTCTTCACTTAACAATTGTACCAAGTTCATTGCTACTCTGCTCCAAATGACAGACAAAACCATAATAGTGCGAACTGGTATTTATTTAGATATCAATGTCAATTTCGTTCAATGATGAACTTCATAGACCAATACGTTCAGTTTATTATTTAAAATACGCCTCAATAGTAAACTAATCGTATTAATCTAGGTCAGTCCTCATTAAACGAAATTCACGTAGACTTTTAAAACAAAACAAATGTCGGTCCGACGCTAATAATTGAATATGTTAAATGGAGCATGTTAACGTAAATGGAATTGGAAACAAATAGGCGCGCGTAATTAAATAAGGTGACATACGTCCAGCATTTTCCGGGACAGTCATGAATTTTCAGTGTCTGTCCCGATTTAGCTTGTTGGTCTCGAGTTTATACCATTTGTCCCGCAAAACAGTGCTGTGAGAACGTAACAGTTTAAATGCATATATTTATTTAAGTAGTATAGTAGTTTATCTTTTGTTTTCCTTGTTGTTTCCATTATGAACAGTTTTTGGACTAGTGATAAGACACAGCTTGAAATGGACACTTTGAAGGGTATGTTAATCACCGAGAATAAATTTTGATGAAAATGCAGGGACTTTTATAAGGAGATTAAAATAGAAAAAGATGTTTTAAGAAATATTCATGCTTCGGAGAAATATAATCAAAATAATATAGAAGGGTTACAAATTTATTATTTTGTTTAAAATTAATGTCTTTATTTACTGTCTATAAATATAATCACTATTTAAAAATAAAACAAATATTATTCAAAATATCTGGTGCGGCCCCACACTACTTTCCGAATTACATTGACATTTCTCACTTTTTTTTTACACATTTTCGACATTTTCAACATTTTTGACAGGTTTTGAGCAAACTCGACATTTTGACTTTTGACATTTTCATATTTTTATTACCTTACTACATTTAACATGCAACCATTTTCGCTAATGCGCCGAGCGAGAATCGGGTTTATTTGGACTATTTTATGCATAAAACGTAAAGAAGATTCTTCTTTTTTTTTAAATTGTTCACGACCACAATACCTTCCTTATATATCAGTGCTGTATTCGGAAAGTGAAAAGTATTTATATATATATATATATATATATATATATATATATATATATATATATATATATATATATATATATACATAAATACTTTCCACTTTCCGAATACATCACTGATAATAAGGAAGGTATTGTGGTCGTGAACAATTTTAAAAAAAAGAAGAATCTTCTTTAATGGTTGCATGTTAATTGTAGTAAGGTAATAAAAATATGAAAATGTCAAAAGTCAAAATGTCGAGTTTTCTCAAAACCTGTCAAAAATGTTAAAAAATTTGAAAATGTCGAAAATGTTAAAAAAGTGAGTAATGTCAATGTAATTCGGAAAGTAGTGTGGGGCCACACCAGATATTTTGAATAATATTTGTTTTATTTTTAAATAGTGATTATAATATTTATTTTGTAATAAATAGACAGTAAATCAAGACATTAATTTTAAACAAAATAATAAATTTGTAACCCTTCTATATTAGATTATATTTCTCCGAAGCATGAATATTTCTTAAAACAACTTTTTCTATTTTAATCTCCTTATAAAAGTCCTTGCATTTTCATCAAAATTTATTCTCTGTGATTAACATATCCTTCAAAGTGTCCATTTCAACCTGTGTCTTATCACTAGCTCAAAAACTGTTCATAATGCTAAATACTCGCTCAGTTGCAGCATTAGTACAAGGAAAACTAAAGATAAACTACTATACTACTTATATAAATATATGCATTTAAACTGTTACGTTCTCACAGCACTGTTTTACGGGACAAATGGTATAAACTCGGGACCAACAAGCTAAATCGGAACAGACACTGAAAATTCATGACTGTCCCGGAAAATGCTGGACGTATGGTCACCTTATTTAATTACGCGCGCCTATTTGATTCCAATTCCGTTTACGTTAACATGCTCCATTTAGCATATTCAATTATTAGCGTCGGACCGACATTTGTTTTGTTTTAAAAGTCTACGTGAATTTCGTTTAATGAGGATTATCGTAGATTAATACGATAAGTTTTCTATTGAGGCGTATTTTAAATAATAAACTGAACGTATTGGTCTATGAAGTTCATCATGGAACGAAATTGACATTGAAATCTAAAACAAATACCAGTTTGCACTATTATGGTTTTAACTGTCATTTGGAGCAGAGTGGCAATGAACTTGGTACAATTGTTAAGTGAAGAATTCTTCTTCACTTAACAGTACAATTAAGCGCGCGAAATTAAACGAACGATTTATGGATGCTCAACAGAATCAGTAATTACTAGAACGGGACAGTACAAAATTTGACATTTTTATTTGATTAGTTTTCGTTGTTTGCTCTTATTTGATTAGTTTTTTTTTCGTTGTTTGCTCGTAAATTTATCAAATTGGATAATTATTAAGATATTGCTTCCGATATTATTAATTAACAGACATAATTCAGTTAACATATTTATTTAAATAATTAAATATCCTAAGTAATACTACCTGTACACGTTATATTGACACAGTTAACCACAGTTATATTTGTCTAGTATTTTATATCACACTCATCTCTTTCATCCACAACGTTTCATCAATAGCGGTAGCAAGCTGAATAATAGTAAATTTTATTATTATTACTATTGCTCAACTAGGATAAATATAACTTGAATTCGATTATGAAAAGAGGGTTTCTGTTATTTTAAAAGGAGTCTTACTGGGGCTAAATAATTGCTTACTGTTGTTGACTTCTTCTTAACGTGTGTGTAGTATCCTCTGCGGGCGTTGGCCATCAATCTAGCCCATCTAATTGGCTTTACCGCGGTTCTAAATAGCAATATTGAAGTCTTGTTTGTCCCAAGTTTTTGAGCCAAGTAGTTTGTCGTCTTCCGGGTGATAATTTTAATTTTCCTTCGATTTTGCCTTGTATAATTAATTGAAGATCCTACCTTTTGTTGTAGTGCATGATTTGACCGACATACGTCAATTTTCTCTGGTTTGTTGTTTTAGTACTGCCTTGCTTTTTTGAATGCATATAAGTATAGTAGTATCATTAGTTACTCGATGTGTACATGAAACCCTAAGCATTCTAATCGCTCGTTGACCTCTTTGGATAGTGTCCATCCTCCATATAGGAGTATTGAAAAGATGCAACATCCTAGAATGCGCGTTAGAAGTTGGAGGCATAGTTGCAGAGCTGTTCGTGCTTTTTAGATTCTTAATTTTACCTCCTGGCAATGGTCCCATTTGTCATTTATTATGTTACTGATGGTACTGTCTGTAGGGGAGGCCGTTCACATAAAATTGTGCGATGTTCTCGTTTTTGCTGGTGATCATTGATATATTGTGTTCTTGGCAGATGATGGCCACTCTTTCTATTATCTTTGTAGCCCGTCTGTTATTTCGGCCATTAGTACAGAATCGTCTGCGTATCTTTGATTGATGATCACCTGCCCGTATATTATTATCTCCTCCTGCTCTCCTAGCGTGTCTCTGAAGAGGCTCTCTGCATACCTGTTATCTGTTAAACAATTTCGTAGATAGTACTAATAATTATCCTATTAATCAGTTCTCTGCGCGAATGCGTGGTTTTGTTGGCTATACAGATTTGATATGCTACGTTAGTGTATGATGTTTTCTGCGTTTTCACGTTGCTCTCTCCACCAGCTTTCCTTGGCTTCTATAATTTTTCTTTTGGTGCTCTGGTGTATCGGTACATATTCCATTTGGTTTTTGTTTTTAGCGTTTCTCTGCTATTCTCCATTATATCTAGAATCTCCTTCGTGATCAATTTGCTCTTCTTGACTCTTTGTGTAGTGAGTAGATTGCCATTCGCTACCGTTGCCATAATGTTAGCGACTGTTCAGTTATTTGTTCTATGCTTTGACGTCCGAGATTTGCAAGATTTACAATATTGGTCATTTTCTGTGCTATCTGTTCATTCATTCGTTCTATAACGTTAGGTTCTTTTGTTTTCTGCATATCATGTGATTTGGTTTGCGTACTTCTTCCGTTCTCGTTGGGCGTACTTATAGTGTTGAAAGTAGTATATTGTGGTCAGTATATACATCTGCACCTGGGAACGTTTCGACTGATGTAATGATGTTGCTGAACCATTTATTAAATGTAGATAAATCGATTTGATTCCTTATAAGGTTCTCTTGAGTGTGTAAGTTTATAACCTCTTAGGAGGCAACTTATACAAGGTGTTCATTATGGCATGACCTTCTTTCCCGAATTGGATTAGCCTTTCTTCTCTCCCACGAGATCTCCATGTCCTCCTTTGCCAACTATTACATTGAAGTCTCCTAGTAGCTACTGTGATTTCTTCTTTTTCGTTTGCTTCTATGCTAATCTTATGTCCTCATAATACTTTTCAAGATCTTCTTCATTTCCACAAACCTGAATAATTTTAATTTTCCATGGGCTTAAATTCAGTTTCATTCTTGCTACTCAGACAGAGTAGCAATATTGAAGCGGAATTCGAACCCATGTAAAATTAACATCATTCAGGTCTATGCGTCCACGAGGAGTTGGTAGGAATACTAGGATTGATCTTTCTACTTCATTCGTAACTATGATTGCAATGTTATTTTTGTTCTGCGGCTGGACATCGTCCGAATAATAAAAATGCTAGTTATCTACTTTGGATTTTCCGTTAGATGACCATCTTGTTTCGTTGCTGCCAGCTTTCCCATTTTTCTAATCTTCCATGTTCCCATATGCTGTGTCTTTATTTTATATCTTGTTGCTTTGATGGGTTTAGTAATGTCATTTTCGCGTTCGTAGCATTGTTCAAAACGAAAGTGAGGGTTATTGCTCATACCGCCCCTCATTCGGTCCCCGTTGTACGTCATATAAATGCTGCTATCCTCCGCCACGTGGAGGTGTACGATATGATATCGAGTTTGCGACCATTGCATTTCATTAAACTCTCGGATCATTTGAGGACTATTGACTATTTAGTGTATTTGAAACGTTACGACATCGTATGCAAAATGTTTACTTGTGAAATGTACACTGGGACACAATCTACTTGGATAATTCTAAAACATCATGAATAGTTTTGAAACATTCTAAACTAAGGTGTAGTTGTTGTAGTCTGGTGTGGGTATCACATGACTCTTTAAATTAATTAATTATTGTTACATTCAAATTCAAAAATATTTCTTAAATTTGATTTTTTGACTCGTCTTGGTTTGTCTGAAATTTACTTGAATCATTAACTTTACTTGCTGACATGACTTGTAAAATTGACTTGTTGACTTGACTTGTTGCATTGACTTAAATTTTAAAATATAAAATGTCCACCTTACTATATTTAACATGCAACCATTTTCGCAGTCGAATTGATTGATTTACAGATGGTACGGATGACTCACTTATTGACATTTAACTTCATACATGCATGCTTCAGTGACTTTTTTAATTTTTAATTTCGCAAAAATGATTTTAATAAAAGATGTTCAGAAATGATACACCGAACATGAATCTATAAATTTTCGTACAAATGCACCGTTACGAAGTTACACGCAAAAAACTCTCTTTTGGATGTCAGATTTTGTCCTTATGCATATAGAAAGACATGACTTCCAGTTGTATAAGAAAGGAAGAATAAAGCAACATGATAACGTAGAATACGACTACTATTTGTTTTGTTGAAATAATAATTATCATAGCATTTTTCCATAATTATTAATATATGATATACCTTAATAACACTTAATTTTAAACAAAATTGAAATAAATAAAAGCACCATTTATTTTAATGAATTGTATAATATTTATGCACATATCGTCGTCTAAGCAGCAACGCCACACATCTAACATTTTATTCGAGGGTGACAAGGAGAGAAAATCTGATTATAAAATCTTTAATATAAAAATAAAATAAAAAAGTATAACTTGTTGTCACAGTAAAATAACTCCAATAAACATTTTATAATCAGTTTGTCTCTCTCCTGTCAACCTCTATAAAATTTGACATATTTCATATACCTGTACGGATTGGAATTGAAATCTAGAAAACGATTTTGTTTGCTTAAATCAATGTCTGATATTATAACTTAGCTTCTGTTATATATTTGGGTAATTAGTTGTGATACAACGATCATTTCCACCACGTTCTAAAATTGAATTCCTCGTTGATTCCATAGTTACTCAATATGTGATATACGGATATATCACACTATTTTACTAGTATACAATTTTAGACGAGTTTGGGCAGCGGTGTCCACTACGGTAGCAATATTAACAGTGGATTGCATATTCTTAAATGGAGTATCGAATAAAGTTCATGCGGGCAAATACAACAAGATACCATTTAAGGGTGGATATGGTAACTGTTGGAATTCAAATCAATCATGCTCGTGGTCGTGAGACCAGTATCAACGGAATGACGGTGGACGGATATTACAAAGAAACTAGACAAATATTTGAACTGCATTTAGTAGCAAAAGCTACTAAATTACTACGGGCATCAATGTATTGGGTTAATTGAGAGAAACAGTTACACGTAAATCTAGCAGATACTCTTGAGGCAGCCGGGCATCATAAGGCCATACTCTTAACACCAGCAGGTCATGGAATTACTAAAATTTTTGAATGCAACTACTCTCAGAAGATTTGAATCTACATACCTCAATTCACGTAGATGTGTGCATTGAGGTGTGTCGAGAACACCCCATTGCACGTGATGCATTCTATGCAGGTAAAACAGGCAGTACAAGAACATCCAGCAAGAAAAAATCTGAAAAAGAATTCATTAAATGACGTTTATTCATTCATTAGAATATGAAAAATGTGCATCTATGCCATCGAAAATATAACGTGTTAGATCTCAGTTGTAAAGATGGACTTTACTTTATTTTGTTAATTCCACAAGCCACAATTCCCGAGATAAAAAGCGAACAAGCCAGAAATAATATTTGTTCGTTGTATTTTAGATCTTACTTCTGTCACACACGTTATTATATGCCGATTTTGTCTTCCGGTTCGATCGTGCGGTACTTATCTTCATCATGTTGAATCGAATCGAATAATCGGTGTTGATGCGCTCCGAGTTGCTTCAATAGATCGACTTCCATTTGCCAGTAAAAGTAAATTTTACAAATTAACATAATCACTTTCTTTGTATAACACAAAATATATATTTATGACCATAGTTTCAATAACTCAACTTGCCATTGTCAAAAAAATAGGTTGCAATTAACAAAATAGTGTATATATATATATATATATATATATATATATATATATATATATATATATATATATATATATATATATATATATATATATATTAGTTAAATTTTTCTTTGAAAATAGACGACTCTATTATATTATGCTTTTTGGATCCCACAGAAAATCTAGGTCATTTTACTACCTTTCTTCACAACGTGAATAACTACAGTACATCCTCATGAAAAGAGTAGCCTTCGCCGAAGAGGTGTTTAGCGAACCAAGATTTTTCTTCCTGATTGAAGAAAATCCAACTGATCAATATACACATTTTTAAAATCACCGCATGTTAATTTATAGACTCTCAATTATTCCAGTATAGGGATCTGTGACTTAGGATTAATAGTTTTTCGGAGTTTGCAAAATTGTTTAAAAGCAACCATTATATTATATTGCTCTATCACTAAATTTTTTAAATGATTGCCAAAATATGTCAAATATCTAAAATGGAATTTAGGTAATGCCGGAATGCAATCTTCTGAATTGAATTTACTTTTCATGACTCGGATGAAAGCGGTAGGGTGAATGCTTTGTGTATCATTGAATTAAGCGTGGCCTTTTTGTGTTTGTGTGAATGTCGGGATGTAAAAAGGAATGCGTAAATATGTGTGTTTTTTTTAATAAATCGAAGGTTAATTTGTTGTGAGTTCTAATTATCGAGAGGTTTATTATTCATTATTTTGGGTAATTTCTGACTGCAGGGAAAATAATTTCATCTTACAACAGCTTGTTTCGTCCACGGAAGGACATAAGCCTCACTTCATATTTTCCATTTGCTTTGCATTTGGGTTGCTTGAATCCAGGTTTTATTATGACGCGCTTTATATCAACTGTCCATCGGGTTAGTGGGCGTCGTCTGTATCGTATCGAATCTTGTGTAGGTCTCCATGCCAGCATTATTGTTGTGCATTTATCATTTGTTCCACTTTAAATATGTAATACGATCAGTTGCGTCGTTAACCTTAGTTTGCTGACGTAGTTGTTCATTTCGAACTCTGTCTCTCGGGGTGATATATCCAGCATAGAACTTTCCATATTTATACTTTGAATGCTGTTTTGTTAGGATTAGTGTCTGCTCCATAGGTCAGGTCCGGTAGGGCGCATTAGTCGAACACCAACCCATTTGAGGCAATATGTATAATAGATATAATACTTTATAGGCTGTCCACATTAGTCCAATTCTTGTTTTGATTTCGTGTGTTTGGTTGTCGATACTAATTCTGATTTGGTGACCTGGGTATTTGTACATTACGAGGTAATTCGTATTGCTATTTTGAAAATACCAAAATTAAATTTTATTTATTTGGCATATTTTGGGAATATAAGATAAATAGGTATGAAATTAAAAATTTGAATTTGAATTCCCTCAAGAATAGTCATATTAGTTTGCTAAACACCTCTTAAGTGCAAGTCACTTGTTTTTATGAGATTGTACTGTCGGTAACACACGTTGATACGAAGCGTCTTTCGAAAATTGGATCTCTAAAAATTCCTGGAGATCCAAAATATATGACCTAATGTGGGGTTCAATTCATTATCGAGCTTTACTTTTGACCAATTGGATACCAATTTTTTAAATTTTGTTTTTACATTTATGCATTTTATTTATTTAATTTTTGTAAATTTAATTTTCTCATTAGACTTTAATTTAAATAAATATGAACCCAAACACCCATGACCGGAGAGGAAGTGGGTAGTATAATAATACAAATTTTTAACCCCTTTTAATAACCATATCCTAATATCTGCCATTAATTTCTTTGTCCAAATTCCTTTGGATGAATTATTCCAATTTTGTTGTCAAATAGCTAATTATTTTTTTCACGCGCTAATTTTTCCTGCAAATATTATTTCTAATTTCTTATTGTTCTGCATTTCGCAATTTTAATGGAAATAAACCACCAATAATTCTAAAAGCATCGTTCGAAATAGTTCTGTATGCGCAAATTACTCTTAAAGCAATTTTTCTGTGGCAGTATCGAAATAATACTGTACGCTGCACCTAGCGTATAGTATTATTGAATGTTGCTCACTTGAAGGTTTCTAATTACACTTAGTTTATATTTTTAATTATTTTTTCCTAATCATATTTCACATGGTTTGTAAATGTTAATCCTTTATCTAGCCAAACACCTAAATATTTATTTTCTTTTTTACTTTTAATAATATTGTTACCTATATTTAAATTGAAATTATTTAATTTTCTTCTACCTTCAAGTATAATTATTTCTTTTTTTTCACTTGCCAAAGTTGATTATCAATCATCCATATCCACTCAGGTTCATTTTTACCACATATCGAGACTGAAATATGCAATATCATTAGCATAGCCAACAATTTTAACACCTAAAGATTACTTTCGATTTAATACGCCATCATAAAAGGGGACCAAGAAGGGATCCTTGTGGAACAATGTTAATTAGATCATCTGAAATTGCTGAGGCTTTTTTTATTGAATGCATTTTTTTGACGTCTAAACATATTATTATACATAATTTTGTATGTTTATACGTTCCAATTTTTGCCATATTAACTTCATTAATAACGTTTTCTAAAGCATTCAGAGTGATAATTTTGACATACCCCTTTTAGATAAGCAACAGTCATTTTTCTATTAGTCTTTCAAAAAGTTTTGCTAAATTATTTAATAGACAAATTGGTCTAAGCTTCAAAGGATCGGTTAAGTGTTTAATACGTTTTGGAAAACATTTAGGAAAACATCTGGAATTTCACAATTAAAATTATTATTATTTCATTTGGAATTTGGTCATTTCCCAGAGCTTTCTTATTTCTCAACACTCTACAAGCGTTTTTTGACTCAACTATGTCAAAATTTTCAAAATTTTTAATTGTTTCCATTAAATTTTGCATACCAAGTAGTTGTATAGTGCTCAGGAAATAGATCTCTTAGAATTTTGTATTGTTCATCAGATTCTATAATTTTTCTTCTTCTGAAATTTGTTACAAATAATTTTGTATGCTTTTCCTCATACATTGTTTCCTAAATCATCACAAACCTTTTTTGTTTTATATCATTTTTTATTTTCTCTTGTGATTTTTCTCTTTATTTTTATGCATTTCTTCCTATTTTCTTTAATTTAAGTTTTTCCACCTTTGAATTTAAATTTATTATTATTATTATTTAATAAATATTTTATCACATAAATTTAATATAAAATTTGTTGACGATAATGCAGTATCGATTTCATAGTTTAAATTCCAAAGACTTGATTTAAATTTAAAATATTATTTTTATTTAAAACATACTTATTATCACAGATACTATTGATTTTTTCCTTTAAATTATTTTCTATAACCTCAAAATAAATGTATTTATGATCACTAAGGGTTTCTATATCCTCAACCTTGCAATTTTTTATTTTGTTTGTTAAAGTTTCATCAAATAATGTGATATCCAAAATTGCTTCTTGAGCTCTTTATATAATATTTCTCGAAATATTTAGGGAAATATAACCACCTATAATTCCAATAAAAATTGACAATGGCAAATTGAGTTTCCGAAAAGAGAATAATAAATAAATTAATATTTTGTGTTATACAAATAAAATGCTTCGGTTTTTATTCATTTATAGTCATTTTACATGTTTCTAATAGCCCAGAGGCAGCACGTTTATTAGATTAAGATGAAAACATATCTATTGCTTTTGGATCCACAAATATCCGAAATCACACGGTCAATTAATTCATTCGCCGAGTTCTTTGTCCATTCCATTGGATACGTATTCTTTTCAGGAGCGTTCTTTATTCAAAATTGAATCTTTCTTTGGGGTAATCCAAATATCGGAGAATATATCTCCTCCATATTATGAATTTATGTCATTCGGCTCCCGCTGATTAACTTAAGCACTGAGCAACCCGGAGCCGAACTAATTGAAAATCCCTTCGGTGAATCGACATGTTTATTTTGTCCATGACGCTCAATCGGGGCGAGTGACTTTCCAGAATAGGGTGGCATGGGTTTACTGTGAAAAAGGGACCACGAATAAATTGTCCTAAATAAACCATATACCACATATGTTTCACCTCAAATCACCGTAAGTCATGAAAATAACATCAAAAGCACTAGATAGTATAAAAAATCAGAGATGACCACATGTGCAATTGTTCGCCTCTAACCACCTTTGCGCCACTGACCACTCCCTGCCGTTTCGTTGCCACACCCCAGTTGATTCGCTGCCATACCTCCTGCCACCTCACTCATCTCCTTGCACACGTACCTCCGTTTTTTACATCTTACTACCGCAGAATTACAACCCAGTAGCACCTGCCTGTATGCCTAGTCTGCCTGTCTGCCAGTCTGCCTTGCTGCCTAGTCTGCCTGTCTGCCTAGTCTGCCTGTCTGCCTAGTCTGCCTGCCTGCATAGCCTGAATTAGAACAGCTCTTCAACTGGAAGTGATACTGATGACGAAATTCCTGAGTTCGATAATGGGGGCAATGCAGCAGCGTTAGCCGAATTCTCTGGGATTGCGGCCGCCGGTTTATCCACATATATAGACTCCAGCGCCAGGCGGTTCAAAGGTAAATCGGCTAGGAAGATCATCTCTAAATTGGGACGGAAACCGGTTCAAGCTGTGTGACTTGAATGAAATCCAAGAACATCCTATTTCTCATCAACGAGCCAGACGCCTACAATAAGCCTATGTAGTATTCGGTGATGCCAAGATTGCAGACTTACCCTAATAAGAAGACGTGGTTACTGCTGAGAAGGTCAAGGAGGTGACGCCGATTGCAAGTGAATCTGAGTTGGTCAACCAGCCGTTAGAGGTGAAGGCGCTCAAGAAACGCAGAACTACATGGCCATTATTGAGCTTGTTTCGACATCCCTTGTATTATCATAAACGCCACAAGATGCCAATGTCATTATGGATTCAATGTGACCTATTATCATCGCACCTCATTTTCGAATTGGGATATATACTCAAATCTACATTTTATAGAATTACTAGCTTTATTTTCTTTTCATAACAAAACAATTTAAGTTCGTATTATAAACACAATTAGTTTGATCTTTATTATGCAATTACATTTATTTTAGTTAGAGTATTCTTTCATTTATTATTTATAAGAGTTTATGTTTATTTACTTGAATCTAGAATTATTTTAGTTTACACTACCTATCACTAAGGTATTATTTTAATTTATATTAATTGAATTTTTAAATATGAACCAAAATACTTCTTATTTTCTGTAAAGAGTTATAACTTTATTAGTTTATTTGTACTCAAACTGCATTAATAGTTTATATACGTTGGCTAACACTGATGAAAGTCTGCTTAAATTGTGATTATGCAATGATACGACTCATTGTTAAATTTATTTAATACTGAACGTTAAGATTCTATATACGTTTCTTTGCATTCAATACTGACTATCACTGATAAAATACTGTGATGAAATAAAATCAAAATGTGATTAAATTGTGATGATGCAATATTATATCTAATGTGTTGTATTCAATGCCAGTCATCACTGTGATTAATTAGTGACTAGGCAATATGATACACTTATTTTGCAATTACGAGTTTCTATTAGATTAGTCTTATGTGATATATGAGTTTGAATGAAGTAAATGCGTTGTATTCAATACCTCTCATTAAATAGTGATTATGCAATATGCTCCCCGTATTTGCAATTACAAAAATCTATTGATTTAGTCATATGTTATATATTAGTGTTTCAATGAAACAAATGTGTTATATTCAATACCAGTCATCATCACTGTGATTAAATAGTGATTAGGCAATATGATAATCTTATTTGCAATTACGAGTTTCTGTTGGCTTAGTGTTATGTTATATACTTGTTTTAATGAAATAAATGTGTTGTATTCAATACCTGTCATCACTGTGATTAGATAGTGATTATGCAATATGCTACCTCGTATTTGCAATTACCAGTATCTATTGATTTAGTCATATGTTATAGATTAGTGTTTCAATGAAACAAATCTTTTATATTCAATACTAGTCATCACTGTGATCAAATAGTGATTAGGCAATATGATACTCTTATTTGCAATTACGAGTTTCTATTAGTTTAGTCTTTGTCATTAATTAGTTTCAATTAAATAAATGTGTTGTATTCAATAACTGTCATCACTGTGATTAAATAGTGATTATGCAATATGCTACCTCGTGTTTGCAATTACCAGTATCTATTGATTTAGTCATATGTTATACATTAGTGTTTCAGTGAAACAAATGTGTTGTATTCAATACCAGTCATCACTGTGATTACATAGTGATTAGGCAATGTGATACTCTTATTTGCAATTACGAGTTTCTATTAGTTTAGTCTTATGTTATATATTAGTTTCAATGAAATAAATGTGTTGTATTCAATACCTGCCATCGCTGTGATTAAATAGTGATTATGCAATATGCTAACCTGTATTTGCAATTACGAGTATCTATTGATTTAGTCATATGTTATAAATTAGTGTTTGAATGAAACAAATGTGTTATATTCAATACCAGTCATCACTATGATTAAATAGTCATTAGGCAATATGATACTCTTGTTTGCAATTACGAGTTTCTATTAGTTTAGTCTTATGTCATATATTAGTTTCAATGAAATAAATGTGTTGTATTCAATACCTGCCATCACTGTGATTAAATAGTGATTATGCAATATGCTACCTCGTATTTGCAATTACGAGTATCTATCGATTTAGTCATATGTTATACATTAGTGTTTCAGTGAAACAAATGTTGTTTTTATTCAATACCAGTCATCAATGTGATTACATAGTGATTAGTCAATGTGATACTCATATTTGGAATTACGAGTTTCTATTAGTTTAGTCTTATGTCATATATTAGTTTCAATGAAATAAATGTGTTGTATTCAATACCTGTCATCACTGTTATTAAATAGTGATTTTGCAATAATAAATGTGTCCTATTTTTTCTGAAATGGTGGGGTATATCATTTTTAAAGTGTTTTTTTTGTTGTTTTTTTTATTGATTATGGATTCTATTTGTTGTCGGGAATAGCCATTTTCCATACTTATACATTTTATAAAATAAAACCATCATGCAAAAAGAATTAGATTAATGAATATTAAATTTTGCACACATATTCAGCATTAGACTGACCCTCTTTCCATGTATTTTCATTACGATTGAGCTATTCTATCAATAATAAGCCAACATTTTCGAAAATGTACTTTTTCGTGTTCCTCATTTATTTTCTCATTAACAATTGATCGAAAATTAACGTTACTAATCTTAAATTCTAGGTAATTCAATTGCCTACAGCATGCATTAACTACTGCTCATAGGTCTATATTTTAATATTTATTGACAAAAGTAGATAAACACGTAGTTTTTGAACTGTATTGCAATTTGTCACTTTAGCACAACTTCTTTCGAGTTAGTTTTAGATATTATCATTCTAGTAACCCTTCCCAATAGTAATGTGCAACAAAATATCGAGTATGATTTTTTTTACTTTTTCAAGCTATGTGAAGCTAATTCGACTGGACTACAGTGCAGAAGCGCTGTTCGGAAAATAAATATGCATTTTATAATATCCTCTCTGTCTTATTATAAATTACCAGAAATATATGCTCGGAAATGTTAAAATTAGAAATTAGAATATGAAAAATCATTATTATTATTATTTAAAACCAGGTGGTGACTTTGCCCATGCAAGCGTGTATACCGGTGTGAACTTAGCCCCTATGATCCCAGCCTCTATACAGCGCCGCGCCGTGGGGCCGCGCGCACGGCAGATTGTTTGCGGGTCTGTAGTGACCAATTGGGGTGACCAATAAAATCCAAATTTTGAGGAATTCTTTACTAATATCTGGCCGATCATAATATATATGTATATATATATATATATATATATATATATATATATATATATATATATATATATATATATATATATCTAATTTTTTTTAATAATTTTTATAGGCGTTGTATAATATATATTGTTACGTAAATAATTATTTTTAAAATTCCACCGTCATACAATAGATTTGAAAAAATTACACAATGTTTATAACAAAATGACAATCAGAAAATGGAAAGTCCCAACCCGA
Source organism: Lordithon lunulatus (assembly GCA_963942505.1). NCBI lineage: Eukaryota > Metazoa > Arthropoda > Insecta > Coleoptera > Staphylinidae > Lordithon > Lordithon lunulatus. The sequence continues at coordinate 21,470,357 of OZ012674.1, read as the reverse complement.
GCAGGTAGTTCCTTCTATTTATTTTTATTTTTAACTTTTCCGCTCCAATCTCGCTTTTAATAGCTGGTTCGATAAAAAAATTATGCAACATATTTTGTTCAATTTTTTTACTGATCCTATTGTAGAACATATCAGTACACCAGATACCCGAAGGATTTTGGAAAATTTTGATTATTTTTTGTTCGGCGACCAAGTCTAACACATTTCATTATTATTATTATTTACAATCCCACCGGCATACGATTGATTTGAAAAAATTACACAATATTTATAACAAAATGACAATTAGAAAATGGAAAGTCCCAACCCGAGCAGGTAGTTCCTTCTATTTTTATTTATTTTTAACTTTTCCGCTCCTATCTGGACATGCCGATTTTAGAGGATGAGTCATTAAAAAAATAATGCAACATATTTTGTTTAATTTTTTTTTTGGATCTTGGTTCAGAACATATAAGTGCACCGATGGTCGAAGGAAATTGGAAAATTTTGATTCTAAGAATTTTTTTCTCGGCCACCAAGTCGAATATGTTTCATTATCATTATTTTTAAAATTCCACCGTCATACAATTGATTTGAAAAAATTACACAATATTTATAACAAAATGTCAATTAGAAAATGGAAAGTCCCAACCCGAGCAGGTAGTTCCTTCTATTATTTTTTTTTAATTTTATCTTTTCCGTTCTTATATGGGCATGTCGATTTTAGAGGCTGGGTCAATAAAAAAATAATGCAACATATTTTGTTTAATTTTTTTTTGGATCTTCGTTCAGAACATATCAGTGCACCAGATGGTCGAAGGAAATTGGAAAACTTTGATTCTAAGTATTTTTTTTTCGGCGACAAAATCGAGTATGTTTCATTATTATTATTTTTAAAATTCCACCGTCATACAATTGATTTGAAAAAATTACACAATATTTATAACAAAATGTCAATTAGAAAATGGAAAGTCCCAACCCGAGCACGTAGTTTCATCTATTTTTTTTATTTTTAACTTTTTCGCTCCTATCTGCACATGCCGATTTTAGAGGCTGGGTCAATAAAAAAATAATGCAACATATTTTGTTTAATTTTTTTTGCATCTTGGTTCAGAACATATCAGTGCACCAGATGGTCGAAGGAAATTAGAAAATTTTCATTCTAAGTATTTTTTTTTCGGCGACAAAGTCGAGTATGTTTCATTATTATTATTTTTAAAATTCCATCGTCATACAATTGATTTAAAAAATGTACACAATATTTATAACAAAATGACAATTAGAAAATGGAAAGTCCCAACCCGAGCAGGTAGTTCCTTCTATTTTTTTTTTTAATTTTAACTTTTCCGTTCTTATATGGGCATGTCGATTTTAGAGGCTGGGTCAATAAAAAAATAATGCAACATATTTTGTTTAATTTTTTTTTGGATCTTCGTTCAGAACATATCAGTGCACCAGATGGTCGAAGGAAATTGGAAAACTTTGATTCTAAGTATTTTTTTTTCGGCGACAAAATCGAGTATGTTTCATTATTATTATTTTTAAAATTCCACCGTCATACAATTGATTTGAAAAAATTACACAATATTTATAACAAAATGTCAATTAGAAAATGGAAAGTCCCAACCCGAGCACGTAGTTTCTTCTATTTTTTTTATTTTTAACTTTTTCGCTCCCATCTGGACGAAGGCAAAGTCAAAAGTATTGAATTTTCCATCATAGCCCACGGAGTTTTTTTTTTTCAAATTTTCACCATTTGTTGCTAACCCAATAGTGGTTACAAAAAGTATTTTTTTAGATTGACACGGATCCACTTTTATATATTTTTACAGGCCTTTTACGTAGTTTGATCATTTATATGGCTGCGCGAATTTTCCATGTCCGATTGGCATTATTATTATTTATTAATAAACTCGCTACTTTAAGGATTACAATTCATTCAAAATACTTATTATACCAATAGTATTACGAGTTATAATATGTTAAAAAGCTACACCCTCGACGGTGATTCGAACCATCGACTCTGAGTTTTATAATGACAGCAGAAGAATTAAACAAACGATAGGTCGGTCGGCCTAAAAACATTGACTACGATTTTATATAGTTTTTTAAGCAATAGAGATATTCTGGATGCGTATGTTATGATAATATAGGGTAATTGTGCACTACAAATTATATTGGAATGAAATGTGCCTAAATTATTGTCCTGGAAAGCATGCCTTACAAATAAAAAGGATCAATTAGAAATTCCCATGTCCGATTGGGATTATTGACCTCTATACGCTAGTTTGAGACATCTGGTGTCAAAAATTTGAACATACTTTAGAGTCCTACTTTCAAATTTACATATGCTTATAATGTATTTTGTAGAATCAATTACTATTCACTCGGTTAAATATTGTCGACGTGCAGGGTATCAACGTGTTGGTCTGACTTTCCGCTATCAGGTTCAAGACGGTTTTTTGATCGGACTGCTCGTTAGAAGCTGTGAATACCAAATTTTCTCGAACACTTCTTGTCGATTATTCAATGCCGATATACATGAACATATGCACAACCAACATAACAAATAAAATGCAAAGTTACCATTGCTATATTATCGTCCCAGTATCCACCAAAGTTCTTCACATTGTTTTCTGCATTGAAAAAATCACAATTACCGTAAGTACTAATTAAAACACAATAATGCAGAAATTTTACGGACTCTGCAATTATCCTGAATGTTGGTTACCTGCTTACCTGTACCTGTCTGAAGCTAGGTACGATAATAATTTATCATAAAATGCCCTGTGAAAATTGATAATTTTCTAAACGTTCTGACAATATTGGACAATAATTCTACATTCATAGTGTACCAACCATCAGGTTTTATGATACGTGATACGTGATTCTTACGTTAAGAGCCCACACCATACGAAAAATACAATATTAGAACAAATTATCAACGGAACTTTAATGATTCAATAACAAAAACTTGGCGCTAAAAGGTTATGTTACTTTAGGACTCTAAAGTCTCGGCGTAGTGGCGCCCCCATCGGTAACTTTAATGGTCAATTATTACTTATTAATCAACTCCCTACTTTAAGGATTACAATTCATTCAAAATACTTATTTTACCAATAGTATTATGAGTTACAATGTGTAAAAAGGCTACACCCTCGACGGTGATTCGAACCTTCGACTCTGAGTTTTATAATGACAACAGAAGAATTAAACAAACGAGGTCGGTCTAAAAACATTGACTACGATTTTATATACAGTTTTTTATGCAATAGACATATTCCGGATGCGAATGTTATATTATTATTATATTGATTATATAGGGTAATTGTGCACTACAAATTATATTGAAATGAAATATGCCTCAATTAATTACCTCGAAGAATGCCTAACCAATAAAAGGATCAATATTTTCCTATATAGTGAAATTAACAGAACTTAATAAAAATCCTGATTATGCAGTTTACACATCAAGAAGGTGTTCCATATTATTAGATGAGTCAATAGAAGATGCAAGTGTCTATAAAAGTTTGCCATTGTTAAAAAGAAAATTATTATGGCCAATATAAGCCAAGGGTTCAACCATTTACTTTTTACACAGAACACAATATAGTTTAGAACTCCGATAGCACTTAATTTGATACATAACATTGATGAAACTCTTAACACATGAATATTCCGTGCATCCGATATTGAACTAGGACAATATTCCTGAGTGCATCCGTTATTGAACTAGGATACAGGTGTTGTTACTTTTTACATATAATGGAATATAGTTCACAATTAACATTGATTAAACTTGTTTTAATGATTCCACAATATAAACAACGTTTAGTCATGTTTTCTGATAATACCAAAATACATTTCTTCATATAAATTATATACTATACTATATTAGTAGTATTTATATCTATTTCTTCAAGGGACGCTTCTTTAAGAAAGGCCTCAACAAATCTTAAGGCAAACACATTACATTTAAATGAGTCCCTCTGAATTGGATGTGTTAATAAACATACTTCCAAATCTGCCTGAATCACTTTTCCGATATTGTAACTGTATTTCTTACAGAAGTAGACACCAACGGTTACTTTCAATCATGGGCCATAATAGTTTTCTTTTTAACAATGGCAAACTTTTATAGACACTTGCATCTTCTATTGACTCGTCTAATAATATGGAACACCTTCTTGATGTGTAAACTGCATAATCAGGATTTTTATTAAGTTTTGTTAAAATCTTGGTACAGCGGTCTACAACAAAATTTGAAAGTCATTTCTTAAGAGACAAGCAAATTGATTCGAAAATTTCTCAACATCTATTTCACTATATAGGAAAATATTGATCCTTCTTATTGGTTAGGCATTCTTCGAGGTAATTAATTGAGGCATATTTCATTTCAATATAATCTGTAGTGCACAATTACCCTATATAATCATAACATTCGCATCCGGAATATGTCTATTGCATAAAAAACTGTATATAAAATCGTAGTCAATGTTTTTAGACCGACCTATCGTTGGTTTAATTCTTCTGCTGTCATTATAAAACTCAGAGTCGAAGGTTCGAATCACCGTCGAGGGTGTAGCCTTTTTACACATTGTAACTCATAATACTATTGCTAAAATAAGTATTTTGAATGAATTGTAATCCTTAAAGTAGGGAGTTGATTAATAAGTAATAATAATCCCAATCGGACATGGGAAATTCGCGCAGCCATATAAATCAAACTACGTAAAAGGCCTGTAAAAATATATATAAAAGTGGATCCGTGTCAATCTAGAAAATACTGTTTGTAACCACTATTGGGTTAGCAACAAATGGTGAAAATTTGAAAAAAGAAAAAAAACTCCATGGGCTATGATGGAAAATTCAATAATATTGACTTTGCCTTCGTCCAGATGGGAGCGAAAAAGTTAAAAATAAAAAAAAATATAGAAGAAACTACGCGCTCGGGTTGGGACTTTCCATTTTCTAATTGTCATTTTGTTATAAATATTGTGTAATTTTTTCAAATCAATTGTATGACGGTGGAATCTTAAAAATAATAATAATGAAACATATTCGACTTGGTGGCCGAGAAAAAAATACTTAGAATCAAAATTTTCCAATTTCCTTCGACCAACTGGTGCACTGATATGTTCTGAACCAAGATCAAAAAAAAATGAAACAAAATATGTTACATTATTTTTTTATTGACCCAGCCTCTAAAATCGGCATGTCCAGATAGGAGCGGAAAAGTTAAAATTTAAAAAAAAATAGAAGTACCTGCTCGGGTTGGAACTTTCCATTTTCTAATTGTCATTTTGTTATAAATATTGTGTAATTTTTTCAAATCAATTGTATGACGGTACAATTTTAAAAATAATAATAAAGAAACATACTCGACTTTGTCGCCGAAAAAAAAATACTTAGAATCAAAATTTTCCAATTTCCTTCGACCATCTGGTGCACTGATATGTTCTGAACCAAGATCCAAAAAAAAATTAAACAAAATATGTTGCATTATTTTTTTATTGACCCAGCCTCTAAAATCGGCATGTCCAGATAGGAGCGGAAAAGTTAAAAATAAAAAAAAAATAGAAGCAACTACCTGCTCGGGTTGGGACTTTCCATTTTCTAATTGACATTTTGTTATAAATATTGTGTAATTTTTTCAAATCAATTGTATGACGGTGGGATTGTAAATAATAATAATAATGAAATGTGTTAGACCTGGTCGCCGAACAAAAAATAATCAAAATTTTCCAAAATCCTTCGGGTATCTGGTGTACTGATATGTTCTGCACTAGGATCAGTAAAAAAATTGAAGAAAATATGTTGCATAATTTTTTTATCGACCCCGCTATTAAAAGCGAGATTGTAGCGGAAAAGTTAAAAATAAAAAATAAATAGAAGGAACTACCTGCTTGGGTTGGGACTTTCCATTTTCTGATTGTCATTTTGTTATAAACATTGTGTATTTTTTTCAAATCTATTGTATGACGGTGGAATTTTAAAAATAATTATTTACGTAACAATATATATTATACAACAACGCCTATAAAAATTATTAAAAAAAAGTAGATATATATTATGATCGGCAAGACATTAGTAAAGAATTCCTCAAAATTTGGATTTTATTGGTCACCCCAATTGGTCAGTATAGACCCGCAAACAATCTGCCGTGCGCGCGGCCCCACGGCGCCGCGCGGTATAGAGGCTGGGATCATAGGGGCTAAGTTCACATCGGTAGCGTGTATTCCCGGATTCGGTTGCAAGGAAGGAAACAAAATTGTCATTTTAGAGAAAAATGCAAGAGGAAATACCTTTTCCGCTTCATTTATAAATATGATTCCATCTGTTTGTTTTCAAATGTAAATGTAAAAAAATTCTAACAAAATATCTGAAAACGTGACAAAGTTCATCGCTCTGCACAAAAACGGGAACGAAACGATATATCAATGATTTAAAGTTAATATATTTTTTTGTATTATACAAAGAACCTCAAATTATTAACTTTTGTTTTGGAGATAAGAACCATATAGGTATTCAGTACTTTATCCGAAACACAAATTTGTCGTCAACGGGCGATTGAGAATTTTTTTAGAGATGATATAGTGTTTTCAGAAAAAATATGAATAGGTTTTTGATACGAATACAATATGTATACAAAGTAAGAAAGTTAATGATGATAGTAAAGAACCGAAACGTTTTATTAAAATTCAGACACCATAATAAAATAAAGAATAAAAAGTGCTTGTTCAAGTAATTTTAATTTTTCAATACTGCATTAAATAAATGTTCAATACAACAGTCTAATCGCGACTGGAGTCATAAAATACTTGGGAAAGCTGAAATGTAAATTCATGTAAATTCGTTAATTTCTTCTTGTTCTTTGCCAGTTTCGACGCTGTCGCCACGTTATTTCCCGGGTCTGCAAAGTTCCCTCATTAATTCTTCTTATTTGTCCGACCATTTTAAATGTTGTTTCTCTATCATGTGATGGCCTGAATATGGTTTTGTATACTGTCATTTTAGTTATCCAATTATTTTGTGTTTGCCTGTGAATGGCTTGCTTAAACTGGCACAATAGTACTGCATTAGTTAGTCTTTCGTTTATTTAATTTTCCATACTTCCTTCCCTGTCTAGCATAACTCCCAAATATTGCAATGTATTAAGTTGTTCTATTTTTTTCCTGGTTTATTCTATACTAGTGTGTTTATTTACTTTGCCTATGACCACGATCTTTATCTTACTAGTATTTAGTCGCATATTTCTTCTAGCTAATTCGGTTTGTCGGTTCAAGTTTTCTTGTAGGTCTTTTTCACTTGATGCACAGATCGTCAACAAAGGCATATTTTAATGTAATTAGTTGTATCTAATATATACGTTTTTCATGTTCTTTACTGGAGCCTTTAGTATATCATTCATAATTAAAGTGAAGAGTGTTGGACTCATTACACCACCCTGCATTAGGCCTATGTGATTGCATATTGTTCTTTCTTATATAGCTTCAGTTGTTTTCATATATGCTTTCTATTTGTTTTTCCTTAATTTATGATTGATGTTTCATTGACTAAGACCACACTTCTCTTTGGGAAACTATCAAATGCTTGCAAAAATGCTGGTATATGGTTTTGTTCATTATTCTGGTATTTTCGATCATTTTCTTTATTGTAAAAACATGGTCCTTTTCTGAACCCTCTTTGGGCTTGCTTTAGCTGTTCTTCCACTTTTGGTATTATTATTCCTGTCCTCCCGTCCTCAGACACTAGTGCATTGCTCCATGCTTTGTTAAAAATATTTGTGAACATCTCGATACCTTGTATACCAAGGAGTTTCAGTATGTCTGGAGCAATCTTATCATGTCCGGCCGCTTCATATCTTTTCTGAAATGTTATTGCCTCCGAAACTTCTTCTATTTTTATATGATTATCGTCATCTTGCCTACTGTTTATTGTCCCATTCGGCTGAACTTTGTATTGTTTCGTTGTAGTTATCAATGTTCTGAAGTAGTTGTTGCTGTTCCTTCCAGCATTTCATTATTTTTTTGCCTTAGGTCAGGATGTGTTAATATTAATAAATAAAATAAATAATAATTAATAATCATAAACTGTTAGCTCTGATTCGTTAATTGGGGTCTTTGCATTTTAGACCTTTGTATCTTCTCTGCAATATGACTTCCGGCCCAACACAATCCTTATAAAATTTAATTAATTTTGGTTTCATTTCATCATAAAATTGTACATTTTTAAAAATCGTCTCCACAAATAAATCATTTTTTATCTCCACTGTATACAATGAAATAACATATGTTTCTTCCTGAGATGGCTAATTGGCCTTGTATCTAAATAAATATCACTTCCTTATTATTCTGTTACAAGTAATACAGGGTGATTCTGATCTAATCAATAACACATGATAAAAACGAGAAAGAAATTAACAAACAAAAAAGTCTGTTGACGGGAGGGACATAATAAGATTACGATTCTATTCGCGTGTACCGATTACGAATTTTACATTTGTGAATTACCTGATAGAAAATGGGCATTCTTTTGGAGAAGATGTACTGGATATAATCGTTGATTGAAGTATTTATACTTCAATCAAGGATATAATGCAGTTAGGCCATAAATCGCCCAATATGGATTCTTTATCATTAGACGTTCCTAAAGCAAGACGGTATTCGGGTATTCTCGACAAAAAAAAGATTTAATGGTTTATTACCTTAAACCATTAAATCTTACTTTTTATTACATCATAATGCTCGCGACTACTTATTTAATTATCATTACGAGATGAAAGAAATAATTTGACAAGAGTTTTTTTATTACAATATTATAATTAGTTTCAAATGTTTTAACATCTATGTGCCTCATTAGGGTCTTCGACTAACTAGACGAACTAATTAGGGCAAAGAATATGACATTTTAGCAGTCCGAAGAAGATGCCGTTAAAAAAATAATTTTATGTGGTTTATTTATTGGTACGGTTATAATTGCTTTTGCAATTCACTGGAAAGTCGGGAGTATATATATAAATTTATTTCATTTCTGTAAACGTATCCCTGATAATTATAAAAAATCGTTCGCGGAGTATGGTAGAGAAACAATAAGTTGACCACGCCCTTGGGCTGTAGGAACTCCTAGATAAATAATACTATAGATAGACAACTGCAATGTATCGAGCGTTGACAGAGTTAGCGACCTGGGTTCTTGTTCTCATTATAAAAATAAAGAAAGAAAATTATATTACAGCACATTTATTCAATTTAAAATTAACAGTAATAATTATAATATTCTCCTATAAACTAAGTATATGAATCGGTATTAGATTAGTAATAAATATATTTACTTATTTATTAACACTTTATAGTAATATTAATATATTGCAAGTCAGAGCTAATTATCTCTATGGTATCTAAATTACAGTACAATACCCAAGAAATATAATAAGAAATTAATAATTTGTCATGATAAAATGTAATTCATATTTTATCCATAGTATTTATCTTGAGACCAATGTTTCTCTCTCTCACACTGTATAAGTAAGTAAAATTATTAAATTAAATTGTTTATTATAAATAAATATATATAATATATATAAATAAAACAAATGCTAATAGTAATAAATCATATACTTAATAAAGAATTAATATGTAGATGGAAAAACTCAACAACACTAAACCTTTGTTGTAAAATGTATTCAATTATATATTTACTGACTTAAACAAATAACACTATAATTGGCAGGGTTGTAAATTCTTAGGGATATTTCATTTAACGTGAGGCTAATGATAAAATAATTAGTCTAGACAATGCTTACAGATTAGCTGAAAAGGGTATACATTCAAAAATACAATGACATTAGTATTCAGTTACAAACTCTAAATTGATACTGCCGTAATGAGTATATTTTTAATAACATAAGACAGAACTAATCAATAATCAATGAAAAAATTTTTGTGATGAATGTTTTATGAAATGGTTATAGATCAGCTTTATTTTAACTATAATTCAAATTAATGGTTCACCAGATTGTAGATATGTATCAAATTCATTATTAGCCATGCTACAGGATTATGAAAAGATTGAAACTGTCAAACCAATATTTACTTCACGAAAATTTTATAGAGAAAACTATTAAATATTTAATAACAAAATGTTACAGTGCAGGCTATCAAATTATGACAGCTATAAGCAATGTTCACATAAACCAAGCAACAGTGAACAACTAAAAATTTAGAGAAAAACAAATTGGACAAGCATAATCCAAATCACATTTATGAAATTCCACATCAATAAATGTTTCGTATACATTGATTGAAATAGAAATAATAGGACAAGCAAAGAAAAAGTGTATTATATATTATGCTCCCACTTTTTGTACTATATAGAAGCTATTTTAAAAATTAACAATGAATCACATGTACCATGTAAAATTAACGAAATTCCATATTATTTTGACTCATCCATATAAGACAATAAAGATAAAATGTGCTACACTAATAATAGTAATAATAATGACTGGATATTACAATAAGATTTATAGAAAATCAGTACTACCTGCGATTGTATCAGAACTACAAACTTGTAGAAAGTTTATTTACAAATTATTTGATATTGTGAAAATATACTTCCAAACATATCTGATCATATCAAATTTGAAAAGTAGCTAACAAATATATATAATTTGTATTTCCAAACAACTGGAGTAAAGGAAAAAAAGAACAATAACAAATTGTGAAGCAATAATCAATGTATGGTGAAAATTCCGCTAAGGAGGCACCATGAGTGAAAAAATAATAACCCAACAGTATTCTTATTTAAAACATATTTCACTAGAATAATTACTTATAAAATCATAGACATCCAAGAAAGGCAAATTATTAAATGATAACTCCATTAATTTAATTAAATTTACAAAATGCATTTTTCTTGTCAAAATATACATGAAGAAAGAAATGCAGTGGAAATTAATATTGAAATATTAAATTGTACAGTCATAATACATCAATATTGTACTACATATATCAATAAACAGTTTGTAATACATTTTTGTTCCCAGGAAATTAAAACCATTTTTAGATACATTGAAAACAGTAAATATAATATATTTGCAACAAATATATAGAAGAATAGTATAAACAACAGGGAAATCATTATGTAAACAACCACATATTATACACCTGAATTATTACAATATTACCAATGACAATCTACATAAGACAAATAAATAAGTTTAGTCAATCTGAATTATAATGTACATTTTAATAAATTTATAATGTGTACACAAGAGCAGCGGTGCCAAATTTGGGTCAATTTTTGATGTGACTCATTTTATCATTGCAGGCATGGATATTTGATATAGAAAGAAATCATATTATAAATAACATCATATTATTAAAAAAATTATAAATTTCTATTGTTGTTATAACATATTGTTTTTTTTAATTTAGAGTAACCTACAAAATTTAAATTCTACATTGGCTTGAGCGAAGGAAAAGGTTGGGCACCACTGCCCTAGAGCCTAGTTTTCTTTTTTCGACGGCTTAAATATATGTCCCTGCTTCTTGTGATATTTCGTCCCTTCTACTTAATCTACTATCGGTACCTACCAATATTTCATTAATTCCTACAGTCCAGTTGTAGGTAATAATTAAACTAAACTTTTCTATTATTTTATTGACTAATTCTGTTTCATGCATACATTTTATAAAAAAATTAAAATGTACATTATTTTTCAAATACTTGTCTAAATATTTGTACCCATTTGGTTTATAAGCAACCTTGGGTAACATAATTTTTATGAGATTGTAGCATTGACATATTCCACGTAAAAATTCAGGTCTACAATATTTCAATTTATTTGGAAGTCCATTAGAAAACTCCCGATCTGTTATTAAATCATGCCACACTTCTATTTTATTTTTGCAAATTACGTAATATTTGCAATCTTCACATGCATCTAGAAAAGATTTCAATTTCTTGGCAACAAAACCTCCAATATATCCTAAACTGACTTTATCTATATATGTAAATATATTATTTGGTATGACTATACTATTCAAACTATCTATGTTAATTTCCTCAATTACTCTATCATTTTTATCTTGACATACAAAAGATTTTATAAATAATGTTTTAAAATGAGCCGTAAATAAAAAGACAGTGGGATTATTATTTCTGGACCCATGTTCCCTTATTTGCCCAAATTTTCCAAAGGGTCCTGATTAAAAACGCGTGGTTTGAAAAATGTACCACCCAATTTATTACATTACATTACATGTTTTTCATTTGTTCCAACTTTTTGAAAATACATTTTACGTAAATTTATTTTGCCTCTGCACAAAATTCAATATGACCAGAAGTGTTTGAAGCAGCACATTTTAAAGGTTTTTGTACTACTTTTTGTTTGTTTTTAGTATTACTATATAAATTAGTACCATTTACACTATCAAATAAAACACTAAAACTTTGTTGTTCCTACAGCCTGTGGACCTAATTTCTTCCCATTGCTTCCAGTTGAGGAAGAACGCAACATAAATTTAATGCCATTTGCCACTGTTTTACTAAATATTTGTGTGGTAAATTTTACCTTCATTAGTCTTATTTTTTTTAGGATCAATATGTTCTCCCGTTAATTTATGAAGGTGTTTCAAGTGGTCCATTGACAATATTATAGAGCATATCTATATCGTCCCATGATCCAGAACATATTGTACCATCTTCTTTTACCCATATTACGAATTCCCTTTATAAGATGAGGAGGATAATAAATATGAATAATTTTATGATTATCAACCATATAATTTTAAAAATAGTTTTGTTTGCCCACAGTTTCTTTCATTAAATTATTAATGGCTGCTAAATTGGTTGAACCTTGGTCACTAATTGTTTTTTTGTTTTGTTTGTTTCGATCACAATCCTCAAAATTATCAAACGAACCTGAATGATAGTTAAAATCAAGATGAGATTGTATACTCTTCTCATCAAACATTAATGCATATAATCGTTCACTAGGTTTGAGATTAGCAACATTAGTTGCTATGTTATTAAATATGTGCTCATTTATTCCAGCTTCAATAGAAGTCATCATTGTATTTCTTGATAGTAAACAAAAAAAATTCTGTAAAAATGTTATAACCTTTAGGGCTTTATTTGTATAATATTAGACACATTATTTTATTATTTAAGGAGTACCTTCGCCCTTTGGATGGTTTTCCTGCCAAATTTATTTGCGTCTTTATAAAGTCAGCAATATCGCAGTTTACGTTTTTAGTAACTTCATCCACAAGTTGGTTCCCTGTTAATGATTTTATTTTTTTACTATACCGTTTATTTTGTTCAACTAAACGAGCATTTACCCTATGTAATGAGTGGATTCTCTTATACAATGTGCGTGTCTTTGGCGATAAATCGCGGTAACTCCTACTTCATCCAGTATTGAACATCCTAAAAATAAATAAACATATAATTTCTAAATTGTGCTACAAGCTAGATTTACAAAATTAGATAATATTATTAACCTTAATGGGAAATATTCTAGAGTTAATTTTATAATAAAATCCGTACTTTTTCGTTTCATAGTTGGAGTATCCACAATGACTTCTCTACATGTTTCTGGATCTACTTCCTGGTGAGCTGCTTCATCCACTAATGGTTTAGAATACCCATGGTCATAAATGATGATTCACTTTCTTCCTATAATTCAAAGAGTATTATAATCTAATAATAAATATAATAAATTATGCAAAATTATTATATATTAATTATGAATTGGATTTTAATGAGTACAATAATTTGAATATTTTAAATTAAATCAGCATATTTATCCGATGTTAAAAGTCACGTTTTCTATTTTAAACAGAACCCACAAAACATAAAAACAGCAATAAAATGTTCGCATTTTCTGTGTCGCGGTAACGTAACAATGTAATTGGGTGTGTGTTTTTTAGTGCGCCCAGAAGTCGCCATCTGGATTTAATTTAATTTTTATACACACAAATACGTTACCATACCTACGGTGACCATATTTGTTTTGGAAAATAAACATAATAATAATATAAATAATATTAATCTTGATACTTTTCAGCGTCGGTTCACGCTTTAAATAAAGGACTGTCCTCATAATTAAAGTACATATGGCCACCGTAACTATTTTATTAATTCTTTTAGCTTCGCTGAAAATGACAACGAACAACTGTAGAATATATTCAAAATTTGCTGCATACTTCGTGGCGCGGAAATATTCGCTACGCGGCCGGGCGAGCAATCCTAAATAAACATATCGTAAATTATCTACGGTATTATTTCTAATGGAAATAATTCTAGAACCTAGAGTTTCATAATAAAATTTAGGATCTTAGTCGGTATCATATATGTTTTAATTTTAATCATAATATACGTAAATAATTTCCAAAAGCAGAACAACTTTGGTAAAATGACATGACAAATATTATTATTGTGCCGACCGACCGAAAATATTAATTGTTCCCCCTACAAGGGGATGCAAAAAACATGCGTATTTGCATAAATAAGAAACATATTTATGAAAAATTTAGTAACAACAATAACAATATAATATTTTTATAGTTATTATTATTATTTATTCCGGCAATAAGAATAATATAATAAGAAAAATGGTTGTAAAAAGCACAGGTTATGGTACCCAGCAAAAGTTTTAGACGAGTATATAGTATTAATTTATATTATAATAATTTAATAATATAATTTATAGTATTAATTTTTCAATTTATATATATATATATATATATATATATATATATATATATATATATAATATAAGATTACTCCTCCGGTGGCAATAGAACCCACGTCTCCGCCTGTCGCGGCCAACGTGCTAACCAATTGCACCACGTAGGGTCTTGATTGGAAGCACGCGAGATGTTCGTAATATCTTGTGAATTAATAGCACACATTGGACACTAACCGTGTGGATAGTCCGTGGGATTTTTGAATTTCGCTCCGTGCGGTGCATCCTGTGTGTGATTCGATTCCCACCGGAGGGTGAAATTTTTAGAGTAATCTCATTAATTAGAATTCAGGAGCCTCCCATAGGCAATAAACTTCACATCAAATCATTTTATATATATATATATATATATATATATATATATATATATATATATATATATATATATATATATATATATTCAATAGAAAGAAAAACAAACAGTAATTATGTGCATTTGAAATCCCTACTGCTGTACCTACTATGTGTAGAAAGAATAATAATTCCTACAAACTTTAATATGCATAAAAAATATCGTCGGGTTTGAGTTTTGCGGCTCTACAATTTTTTTTAGTGATTACATTTTATGAAGCAACTATATAAGTAAAAATAATATGTTTTTACTGTGTCTTGTGAAATATGGACATTGCGGAAATATCATAGTTGGTAAAAATGGACTGTTCCCCGACGGATTTCCACCAAAAAACAAGCAAAAGTAAGTTATATGAGATAATAACCACATGCACACTTTTGGAAATTGCACTGGTTTCTAAGAGCGTAGAGATAATTTGTCGCCGATGAACTAGGGACAAACTTTTTCTATATATTTTTTTGCACGATTTCAAGACTATCCATACTTGAAATTGAAGTAATGTGCACATTATTTTCCCATTATTATACGAAATATGGATAAACTATTGTAATAGTCCGCAAATTCTCTGTATAAGATCCCCTGATTATTTTAAGACCATCTCTGGAAAATGTCTGTCTCCAAATTGTTTTCGGAAAAACTACTGAATATTTATATATCACGTAACCCCGTCTTGATAAGTTTTTAGTGAAATTAAGCCCTATTTTGAAAAACATCACTACGTTTACGAATACATATTAAATGAATCTATACGTATATTGCTTTAAAGTAATAAGAAAGTAACATCCTTCCTATTTAAACGCATTTAATTTACACAGGAATCTGTTTTGAATAAACATTCTAATACTTTCAGTTTTTGTTATATTAGGCACCGCAGTTTTTTATGGTTAATTATTATTACTTGTACTGCTAGTTTATATTATGTATTAGTATTTACGTGTTTCTCTACTACATTTAGGTGACAGCTAAACCCCAATAAAATGCAAATGCGACGTCCGCATCCAACTGTAATCCCTTCGGCATTTTACAGTCCCTCAAACGAATATAGGTTTTGTTTATGACCTTTTTTGTACGATAAGCTTCCGCTTGAAATAATATAATGACCACGTAATGGTAATATTTTGTGCTTGTTATTTCGATCATTGCTGTATTATTGCTTTTCTTGAAACAAGAAGTACTGTTGGTAATGTGATAAAATAAAATCTCGATAACGTGTTTTCAACAATTCGTTAAAAATATTTCTGATCAAAACAACAACAAACATAGTACATAATATTGAAGTGTACATTACTATTTTGGATGTAAATGTATATAAGAAATCGACTAAAAGTAATCAGAAAGCAACATGGAAATAGTTAAATAGATAATTCCAGATATGCAAATTTATGTAATTGCTATTCTATATTTTATTACGATTTTTGTTTAATAATTATATTCCATAGTAAATAATATTTTGAACTATTACTTACTTGATAATGTAGCTGCTGGCAAGAACAATGTAGGTACATAATTTTTTTTAATGTATTATTTGTAGATCGCTCTACTGCTTCAAAATGAATGTCACATATTCTGTGGGACGAATATATTTTTGATTGTGGCAATTGTAACAATATTTTGTTACCACAGAGGCTGATCCATCTATCCATTAGAGCCTCCTTATTCTTGGGGTTTGGAAAACGGTGTCTTGTAGAGATTGTGTCTTCACACCCTACCACAGCATATCCTCTGTAGCGTCCCATATTTTCCTAAAATAATGATATGTGATTAGCCCATTCACCCACATAATGGGCGAAAATTAGATCCAATATATTTTGTACTTTGTACAATAATTATGTGTTTTTCATTTAGCATTGTATTTACAAAGCATATACAAATATCAAAAAACGGTATAGAGATCAAATTCTAAAAGTTATATAGAACTTAATAAATCAGTAAAAATTAATTGTAATAGTAATTGACTTGGCACTTGAATTTCTATATTTTAAAACAACAATAAGCGTTTATGTTTTCTACGCGCATAAACGTCGATTGAGCCATCGTACAAGAGTTTTTTGTATGCCCTGGTTCGCAGTGTCAATTTTTCATTATGTTTAATAAGCAACCACTTGGTTGTTTCGCGAGGGTTCCTACGACCATCGTCCGCCATGGACGGGGGTAGAAACCAAATCATAGATGAATACTATAGATGTGCCACTCTAATGTTAAGAGAGATGAAGGTAGTATTGGTTCCTGTGAGTACCCACTTCAGCGCTAGCGTCGCGATTGGCGCGGTTTTTAAATTATATATAAATTGGTTTACTTATATAATAGAAATAATTATATTATTATTATATTTATTTATTGATAATTATTAAGTCGCAAACACGTATTAGTTTTGCTAATGAAAAACCAATAAAAGATCTCCACATTTATTGGTTTTCCATTAGAAAAAAGTGTTTGTAAATTTATAATTATCAACAATTAAAATAAATATAATAATAATACAATTATTTCTGGTTTAGTAGGAAGGTTAATAGAAATAATACACTGTATATAAAGCAATTATAAGGTATTTATTTTTGAAGATACTTTAATTTACGGATTTTTTTCTCTATACGTACAACTTCGTACAATACACTTCCGCACCATTTTTGTATTGTAATAACAAAATTGATTAGCAAAAATGAACAAATAGCAGTACAGAACAAGTTAACTACTTCACTGACACAAACGTAATGAACTGACCATAGACAATGTATATGTTAAATGACAGCGCTGACAGCAACTGACAGACATTACCGACAAAATAAGTAAACATAGCCGAGCAGCAAACCAACGACATGTGTGACACCAGCGCAGAAGTGGGTACTCACAGGAACTAGAGACAATGCAATTTTGCCCCCATAAGAGATAACATAGCATGAACCAAACTGCCCCGATTTGTCACGGACAAAGACGGTAAGACCGTGATACTGCTGGAGAAGACAAAGGTCCTGCTGAACAAGGCCGCTCTCCAGCAGAAAACCGGAAAGCCGAAAAAATACGGGCTTCGGCTGCGGTCGACATCGACGCCGCCGGTGGAATCCCTAACCCCCTCCGACGATGAGGTTACCGCGAAAGGCGATCGTATGCCATGTTCAAATTTGGTCATTTCCTGCATGCTTTAAAGTGGCTAAGATCATACCTATTTTTAAGACCGGCAAACCATCTAACCTGGTCACTAGCTACCGGCCTATTAGCCTCCTTAACACCATCCCGAAGTTAATAGAAAAAGTAATTAACAAACGTTTAGATAACTTTGAACGCCATAATAATATAATTACCGATATTCAGTTTGGCGTTCGCAAGCATCGTGATGCAACGATGCAAGTTGCGCGTATCACTAATGATATCTTGAACAGCTTTAATCGAGGCAAGGTCACAGTCATGGTACTGTTAGACCTTGAAAAGGCGTTCGATACGATCTGGTTTGTTGTATAAGCTGATCAAACTGAGCTACCCCCAACGTTGATCGGCCTGTTACGATCTTACCTCACCGATCGCAGGCTTTACGTGTCGGTAAACGTCGCGGATTCCCCCGTAAAGGAAATTAAATGCGGGGTTCCACAGGGCTCTATACATGGACCAGAGTTATTCAATGTATACGTAAATGATATCCTTAAATTTGCTAAAACCAATTTGGCTCTATACGCTGATGATGCTGCGGTCTATGCGCACTCCTTTAACGCGCAGGTTGCGGCATATCAGGTGAAATTACATTTGGCTCAACTGGAGAAGTTCTATGAGATTTGGAAATTGCACGTCAATGCTTCAAAATCAGAGGTGATAGTCTTCTCTATAAAATGTACACAAAACAAAATCTATACGCCCATCAAAATTAGAGGACAACCTGTCCTCGACCGGGAAAACGTCAAATACTTGGGGGTAATCCTAGACAAGAGACTATCCTTTTCGGCTCACTTCAAAGACGTGAGGGTGAAAGCATTTACACTTCTTATTAACAATATGTGCTCTAAACCTATTAAAAATTTCCCAAATGTTCAGATAAATTATTTGCATATACTACAATACTACATATACGAAACATATAATATCTTGTAAACGTTATAAAATAGCATTCATACGACGTTGAACAGTTACACCTGAGTTTTTTTAATCCAAAAGGCATACGAGAAAATTCATAATGTCCTATCTGACGTATGGCGTAACCTGAAGCAAGGTCTAAAGTGGTGAAATAACGTGATTTAGCCAACTGGTTTAATATTTCTGTGATAATAGGTAGTGGAAAGGAATCAAATATAGTAATTTCATTCAGCTTTCTAAAGTCGATCACTAACCTCCATTTAACTTCGGAATGATTATCGGAATTTTTAGGAACTAATAGAATTGGGACGTTATAGGTTGAGTTGCTATGTTTTAGATTCCTGGGTTTAACATTTTCTGAACTTGATCGTTAATAATTTCTTTTTGAGTATGCGGCAATCTATAAGGTTTTATAAAAATAGGTGGTTTATTTTCTAAAGTGGTGATTCTATGTCTAGTTGTACATGATCTGCTTTCAAGTGCATATTATATCTAAATATTTTGTACATACATCATGTAAAGGATTTAACTCTTCTTGATTTAAATTGTCGGTAAATTTTCAATTGAAATATGTTACTTTATTCATATTTAGATAAACTGGCTACGATAACTATTATTTTATCTTCTACATATATATTAAGTATATTTACAGGGCATTTATTATTTCGAACAGTAGTTCAACATGAACTTATCAACAATGAATTACTCAATTGTTGTTTTTAGCAAATTACATCGTCCACAATATTGTTTAATGTATTGACTTCATAATTCGGATCGCACGGGTATTACAATTAATGAATTTGTTTTTTAACATGGATACATGTTTATCTCCTTCTATTCAATAAACTCTTACTAAACAGAACGTCTTCATTAAATTTCTGCTTAAAATCAATTCCTACGATACAGGTTTAAATCAAGTTTAAAATCATCCGGTACTACGTGGAAAGTTTATTCAAAATTTGTATTATTTATGTTTATATTTAAATTACTAGAGTCAAGTGTTTTGATTGTATCGTTAGTTATACTAAATAATTCAATTTTATTTTGTTCGTAAATTGACTTTATATTAATTATTTTATGATGTTTTATTAAACTAATCTGTGCACTCGTATCAACAATCATGATAGCGTATTTACATTCTATTCCCTCTCTAAACTTAAAATAAAGTATGTTAAATGTTTTTAATAATATTGTTTTTGCTTCTTCTTCTTGTTTATTTGTTTCATTAAACTTAATTTCATCTTCTATATTGTCTTTACTACTATTTAAATCTGGTTCAACATTATTTTTGATTTCATTTTCTATAATCATTTTTCGTTTTTTTACCTACATAAATGAAATTAAATTGATTTTCTAAAAATCTTCTATTATTGCTACTATTTGAATGTGTTACATAATTATTGTCTAGAGAGTTCGTATTGGAGCAGTCATAGTGATTAAAATTCATTCTTGCACGAATTATCTGTGGTTCGTCCCAACTGCGGGCGGGTTGGGGGTATCGGCGTTTCCAGAGTGATGTGAATTAATAGGTTGGGTATATTGAGGATAAGGTTCGAAACGATTAAAATTTTCTCGAAAATTATTATCATTAGGGTTAAATTGGGGTTGTATGGATTTTGATTTCTAGGGTAAAAATTAGGATTTCTATTTGGATAATTATTATTGAAACGATTACTGTTTGGTGGAAGTGAATAATTTCTATTCAAATTTTCATTGTGATTTGATCTGTTATGATTAAAATGATTATTACTATTGGTTTTAAAGTGATCATGTTTGGTATCGTGATTAAACCTACCGCAAATCATATATGTTTGGTTGTTTATTGAAGCTATATGGATCCCCTGGAGGACCCTAATTCTGCTTTTATAGAGAGCACTTTGA
The DNA here is from genome assembly GCA_963942505.1 of Lordithon lunulatus. Classification (NCBI taxonomy): domain Eukaryota; kingdom Metazoa; phylum Arthropoda; class Insecta; order Coleoptera; family Staphylinidae; genus Lordithon; species Lordithon lunulatus. The sequence goes on along the minus strand of OZ012674.1, from coordinate 21,449,331 downwards.
ATTTTTCCATTAATCAGTCCCTTTTTAAATCCAGATATTATAATCCCTTATTCATAAGATTCTCGCACTTGATCACCTAATGAATCTAAATAATTTTCCTCTAGCTGTTTTATTCTGTCTCCGAATTTGTCTACAGTCTTGTTAATGTTCTGTTTTGCGTTTAGGGCGTCATTTAAGCATGTGTGGGTGGATTATTGTGTGGATTTTGAAAATTTAAGTCATAAACATGTCTTTAATTCCAACCAAGTATTAAAATTTGCTAAGCGTATTGCAGAAAGTGCTTCACCTGCGATCCCATTAGCTTATTAGAAGAGTTATTACTCTTTTTGGTTAAATAATTAAAGAGAGGAGCGAGTATGTTATTATTTAATTCGGGAAGACAAGAGAGAAGAGTCAATACTTAAGGGTTAAGAGATTTTGCACAAGTTGGAAATTATATATTGTTTGAATATTGTGTTTATGTTTATTTTTTTATATTAATTAATTATTATTATATTTATAATATTTAAAATTAAGAGTCATTCCTAATTATTATCCGTATTTATATACTAATACTCAACGAAAATACTTAATATAACAATGGTTCGCACCATACTGTGAGCACTAAAGAAAGACATTATTGAAAGCCATAAATGTTATTGCTTTACAATAATATGATGACGGTATTTGATGGGAATTACCAATGAGGGAACCAGTCTTAAAAAATTGTAATCTACATAATCTGTTAATGGCTTACAAGGATTATAAAACTGGCCATCGGCGTATTTATATAATTCATATCCGAGACTGTCTGCAGGTAGTATAATAAAACAAATATATGCGTGGCTACTATCAGGTAGGAAAAGAAAAGAAATTACTTTCTAGTGTAAACAATGCTCAATAAATTATAACCTGTGACAAAATTTCTTGTAATATTGCTTGCTAGCATTATAGCACTTTAGACAATATTAGGGAGTAGAAACGAATAATATTATTGCGTTTCTGATCGGAACATTTTCTCTTTTTTCTTAACCTATGTAATAATGTACATCCGTTTAAAATTAACTACTTATATAAAAGAGAATTTAGTACTATATGAACACAGTATATTTTATTAGTATAAGGTATACTATACGTTTACTCATTTTATGATTGTCAACTCCCATTGAAGTATGGACAAAGTTAAAATATTAAAAACTAGGCAAGCAAAAGCTTCTAAAGCGCAATACCGAAGACATGAAAAAAGAAAGCGTTATTGTGGGAAAACGTTAAAAGTCAAGTAGGACCTTTAAAGTAAGTACCTAAATCTGTAATAATACATTCACTTTAATACGATAATTGATCATGTAAATGGATTTAGTTACATATTTAACCATTACTGATATATTATATAGTACACCGAAATTTTGCATGGATGTTGATGAACCATCAGTATCGTCGAAACTCCTACAAGTCGACAATGATTGGATATCCTTATAATCTTCTTCATATGCATTCCCAAGCTGAATTTATTTCCAGATTACACCAGAAAAAATTAAAAAGATTTCAACGAAAACCGTTGGTCAATTTAACAATATGACATAATATAAAATAAATATAATAAAATAATAATAATAGTCACCGCCATAGACTAACGGCATCAATGTTTGGATCAGTATATAGAAGAAAAGATACTATATCCATCTTATTTGTCTACCAATTCTGTTGAATATGGCAAATTATACGAATATAGAGCAAAAAGAATTTTCGAAGCAAAATGTAATATAAAAGTCAACGATGCTGGACTTTTCATTCTTTTTCAATATAATTGTTTGGCAGCTTCGCCCGATGGCACAATACCAATATAATAATTTATATTGATTATTTTTTTAAATTTTAGGATTTTTTAGAAGAAAATGAAATAATTATTATTATATATATTATTATTAATAATAATCTTGTTATTAAGCGAAAATGCATCAAAATGCAACGATTTATTGAATTTAGATAATATCTCGAAAGAAAAAATGAAACATTGTTTATACTTGCAATTATAATTATTTACCTATTTATATATATATATATATATATATATATATATATATATATATATATATATATATATTTATATTTATATATATATATATAAAGTCAAGTAAAAACCGTATTCTGTATGCCTATCGAATCGGATTGCAAACGAAACGAATGAAGCCGTCACATATGTTGCATAAGCAACAGCGCTAAATATTAAATTGAATTATATTTCAAAGTAATACATTTAAATATTTTACCATTTATGCTTTATAATTCAATAAAAATATTTATACAACATACGAATGTCCACTTACCGTTTAGTAGTTATTTATTTACTTATTATTATTCTCATTTATATTTTGATGTTTGTGCAGGGGCAATTATATGTACTAATAATCCGCAAACGCAGAAAATGCATATAGAAACAGCGGGGTATAAAATGAACTGTATTAAAATTCGGAAAACATGATTGTGTGGTGTTTGTTAACAACCACATATATAAATTGCGACATAAATAGTTGTATCGTTCAAAATGTGTGTGGTCTTTATATATTCAATTCACAGCACTTTACTAAATAAACAACCCAAAACCGTAATCCCTTAAATTATTTTCGGGCGGGTCACCCCGTTTTTTTTCCAAATAGTAATATAAATATATATATTGAGAGAATCTGCGGGGAAATGTTCAGTATATGTTTATAGTTCTCTTAAAGAGGGTCAAATATTATAACATGAATCTAAACAAGGTGCGTGACGTAAAAATTACATTAGCGCAAAAGGAGGCGCTTATCAATAGTTTACGGGATAATCCCAATATCTTAAGTGGTAAATTTTCCGCAAGCCATACAGCGAAGGATGCGGAGTTTTTCTGGGAAAATACCGCAACCGCGTTAAATGCCATTCCCGGCGCGTCGAAAACATGGAAGCTTTGGAAAAAGGTATGTATAAATATTGGTCACATTATAATTTGAGCTAAACGTTTTTTCTCTAAAGTTATTACCAAGTTACTCATGAGCACCATATCATTTTTTATATATTTTTATAGAAAATGAAGTAATTCATACAACCATGTCTAAATTATATTAGTTTTTTTTTAGGAAACTAAATTAGCTTTATATTTTTCCATTTTGTTTATAATTTTTACGCGATAATGATGAAAATCTTTGTTTTATAGCTATTCTCTATATATTTTAATCAATATATGCACTTAACCGAAATCGAATGCATAATGTTGAAAAATTGACAGGAAAGTGTCATTCTATCAGAGATACATTTTTTATTTTAATAAATAATAAATCATATTTTTTTACATATTTTCTTAAACATCGTTATGATTTTATTCCAAAATCGCAGTTGGTAAACATGGACTTTCCCGCGACCGATTTCCACCAAAAACTGATCACAGCCTAGTTATACGAGGTAATGACTATTATTAAAAATTTAGGTTTAAAAATATGCAATTATTTTTTCGAAAAGGTAGGACATTATTTATGTTATTAATTTTTCTAGAAAACTACTACAATTTCGATCCTAATTTTAAATGTAGCTAGTACCTCACGTAACTTCGTCATGATTAGTTGTTAATGGATAGCATATGGGAAAAGTCTATATTTACTAACTGCCACCATCTGAGTTAAAAATAAATGAATTCGATAATTTTCAACATTCCTATTTACTACATCGAGTGTTTAATTTGTGTCAATTTTCCAAAAAGATTAATTACAAACATAATGATAGCCGAGAGGGAAAAAATATGAAAATAAAATTGCACTGTATTTTTTTCTTAATTTCGTTTAATTATACATTTTTCACTTTCATTTTAGACTTGGCAGGACATGAGAACTCATGTGAAATCAAAAATAGCACATAGTAAAAAATATGCTGCAGGTACTGGAAGAGGACCACCTACAGAAATTTATTTTTCTCAAATTGAAAAAGACATTTTAGACATGATGAACCCCACATACATATCTGGAGATATGGCCACTCCAGACATTGAAATAAATTTTGTAAGTCACACATTATTTAAATATGTGATAAGAAATTAAAATTGTTTTGTAGAATTTTAGTAATGAAGACAATGATCATAATGAAGCAGGGGAAAATCCACCAGTAAGTTCTAATCTGCTCCATTTGTTTATATAACTTAACATAATCATTCCTTAGGTTGTCATAGAATCCGACGACATTAAATTGGACCCAAGTAGCTTAATGGCAAGAACCAGTGGCTTGGTAACAGAAGACATTGATTTGATGACAGGAGCAAACAGTTTTGTGACAGGCCGAAGTAGGTTGGCGCCATGCACAAGTGGGTTGCGGGAACCTACAAGAAAATATAAAACTAAAAGGCAGACACCTCTACAAAATTTATCCATTTCTACGAAAGAACGAAATACGATGATAAAAGAATACCACCAACAAAAACTTCAATTAGTGGAGAGGCAGGTAATTGTTCAAGAAGCGGAGCTGCTTCTTAAAGAAAGAGCCCTGATAGCATTGGAGAGCCTTGCAGCCTCACATGCTCCAATTTAAAAATAAATATATAGTTTAATAAATAGTTTTTTTTTACAAAATCTTGTTGTTTTTATAAAACACATATCTGTGGATTATAGCATCGTGTTACACCGTTCTTACATCGGACCTTTTCTATATGGTTTATGCTTGCCCTTTCTCATGTTTCAGTTGATATTTGTCGATCTCAGCACACATGCACTCGCACACTCATACACATACACACCCACTTCTACATCCACACACCCACATACTCTCATACTCATACACATCAATGTCCATCATTATTTTGAAAATAAGTTGCAATTATTCTGGCCTGCAGTCTTCTTCCATCCAATAAATCTGGATTGACCCTTTGATTTATTTCATTGAAGACATCATCAACAAGCTCATTGTAAATGTTATCATCAACTTCTGCCCCATCTGGCAAATCAATGTTATTTTCAATGCAGATGTTGTGCAAAATAACACATGATTTTATTATTTTAGATGCGACGTGTGGCAAATAATGTAATACACGATGTTTTAATAAGCATCGAAACCGTGCTTTTAATACTCCATTGCATCTTTCAATGATAGAGCGTGTCCGCCGTTGAGCAATGTTGTACCGCTCCTCTGGTGAATCTCGTACAACATTTCGCAATGGGGTTAATAGCCATGGACGAAGTGGGTAACCAGAACCCCTGTAACATAATCACTATTATAATCCGGATTTAATTAATTATATCATCATTTACCCAATAAAAAAAATTATTGTCTCTGTAATTTCTATATATGCTCTTGTACAGGGGACATATTCCATATATGGACGTCATGGTTTGATCCAGCAAATCTGGCATTTACATCTAATATTCTTAACTTCCAGTCACATATCTAAATTTACCAATATTTATTAATATTTTCAATAATACAAAATTATAACATTTATTTACCAACTGTACATTTATGGAGTGGTAAAACTTCCTATATACATAGTCATTTTCCTGATAGTGTGGGTGATCTCTTGGTGGTGGTACTATTGCAACATGGGTGCAATCAATGCATCCAACAACACCAGGAAATCCAGTGTTCCTATAGAACCTGTAAATACAATTTTAATTTTAATATTTTATTATATTATAATATAAATAATAAAAGATCACACGGTGTCCCAAAAGTATGGAATAAATTCAAGAAAACCTTTATTTGTGATTATTGCAAAAATTACTTACACACTTCGATTTTTAATTTCCATTTCTAATGAAAGTGCCCCTTTTGGAGCATTTTTGAATGAGAAATGACGTCATCGACATTTTTTCAACTGACAACCCCTTTTTAATTGCGGATTCAGAAAGGGAATATTTTTCTGCGATCAGAGATGTATATTATGATATAGGTTATATAAGGAAATTTCCGAGAAAAATCATATCTTGAAAAGATTTTTCTCGGAAATTTCCTTATGTGACCTATATCATAATATACATCGCTGATCGCAGAAAAATAATCCCTTTCTGAATCCGCAATAAAAAAGGGGTTGTCATTTAAAAAAAAATGTCGATGACGTCATTTCTCATTCAAAAATTTCACGCCTTTTTCTGAATAGGATTACATCCGCATTCGTCGGACCGGGCGGAATTAGGTGCTCGATAACGAGTCGCATACGTGTGGCGGATCGGAAGATACAGAATAGACCCCCAGGCCGCAGACGGGAAAGTGCGCGGCGACCCCGGATATGAAAAAAAGAAAGTGGAAGAAGTTGACTCCGGAGCAGGTGAAGGACGGCAACGTCGAAGCTCTGAAAAAAAACGTGGGAAGTGGTAGAAGAGATGGAAGAGGAACTTAAGAAATCTCGAGAGGAGAGCCACAAATGGAGGAGACTTTTAAGAGAGGAGAGAGAAGAATCACGGATAGAGAGAGAGGAGTTGAAAAAGGAAAGAAAGGAGTGGCAACTGATGATGGACGGATGGAGGGAAATGCAGAGGGAATGGACACGGGAGAGAAAGGAGATGATGGGGAAGATAGACCAGCTGGTAAAAATGGGGGAGAGTAGGAATGAACCGGAGGGGAAAGCAGTGGGTAAAGAGTGGGTAAAGGAGGTGAAAAGGAAAGTGGCCACGATAGAAAAGAGAGAGGAGGAGAGACAAAGAAATGAGAGGAGAGAGGAAAAACAATGTAGTGGTGTCGGGGATAGGAAAGGACGGGGTGGAGGGAGTTATACAGAAGCTGGATGTTAGTGTGCAGGTGCGGAGAGAGGTGGAGCTGGGGAAAAAGGGGGACCGAATGCTGCTAGAGTTGGCCAGTTGGGACGAGAAAATGCAGATAATGAGGTCTAAACACAAATTGAAGGGGACAAACATATATATAGACGATGATTTAACCGTAGCGGAGAGGGACGTTCAGAAGAAAATAAGGGAGAGGGCCAAGGAGGAAAGAGCGAAAGGTGTAGAAGTGAGAGTGGGCTACCGAAAAATGAATGTGGCAGGCGAGTGGTGGATCTGGCAGGGCGATGGTCTGGCAAAAAAGTGCTGAAGGGGGTGAGGACGACGAGCCAGGAGTATGGGGTGGATGGAAGAGGTGACGAGGGCAACTGCAGGGTGGGCTTCTGGAACACTGCGGGTCTAAAGAAAAAAGTGCTGGGAGGAGTGTGGGTAAAAGAACTAGAGGATTGGTTGGGCTCAAAGGACATAGTGGGGCTAGTAGAGACGTGGCTGACAGAAGAGGAGTGGGGCCAAGTAGAGTGCTGTATGCCGACAGGATGGGACTGGATGACTCAGGGAGCGAAGAAGGAAGCTAAAATGGGTAGAGCCAAAGGAGGAATCCTATTGGGGGTGAGGAAGATAGCAGGAAAATGGAACAGAGAGACGCTAAGAGAAGCTACAGGACTCGTAATAGGGAAGGTGGAAATGCATAGAAGTGCGGTGTGGGTGGGAGCAGTGTACTGTAACAAAAACCGGGTGGAATTAATGGAGGTACTAGACGAACTGGATACGGCAGCAGATATGTGGATCATCGGGGGCGACCGGAATGTGAGGGTGGGGGAGCTGGAAGGAGGGATCGGAGAAGATGGTGACTGGAGAAAAAGGTGCTCCCAGGATAAAGTGACTAACCAGGAGGGTAGAGAATGGATGCAATGGGTGAGAAAGTCAGGATGGGATGTGCTCAACGGTTGCTGTGAAGGGGACTGGGAAGTGAAAAAAACGTTCTGCGGACAAGGAGGAGGCTCGGTTTTGGACTACGTGGTGGTCAAAGGGATCGAAAGGGAAGAGTTGGTGTGCTTCAAGGTGGAAAACGTAGGAGGGTCGGATCATGTACCGGTGGAGGTGGTCGTTAGGGTGAGGAACGTTGGGAAGGGAGAACAGAGGAAGGGGCAGCAGAGGTTTGGATGGAGCGAGCCGGATTTGGATGCATATGAGAAAAAGCTAAAACGCGTCAAGTGGGAGGATGTGCATTCGATGCTCCAGTTGGAGAGAGTGATGGTGGCTGCATTGGAGAAGAAGAAGAGTGGGGGGCAGATAGAGAGTTGGTTTGACGAGGAATGTAGGGTGAAGAAGTCGAACTGGCGAAGAGCAATGGCGAAGTGGAGAAATGGGAGAGGTGAAGTGGAAAGGGCCAATCAGGCGAAGAGGGAGTTCGAGAGAACCTGCGAGAGGAAGAAGATAGAGGAGTTGCAGAAGGTAGAAACGAGGTTGAGGGAGTGTGTGACAGAGAAAGGGTTGTGGGAAATTCTGAGGGGAAGCGTAAAAAAGGGCAACGTTAGCATAGAGCTGGCAGAGTCTCCCACTCTGCCAGCTCTATGCTAACGTTGCCCTTTGAGCTGTAGAGAGATGGCGGGGTCAGAGGTGGATTTAGGGAGTCCGAGACCGGTGGTAGGAAGGCAGGCGTTTTCGCGGGAAGAGGTCGACGTGGCCATAGGGCAGCTGAAACTGGGAAAGGCGGCGGGGGAAGATGGGCTGAAGGCAGAGGCCTTCAAAAGATTAACAGAGGAAGGAAAAGATAAGTTACTGGAGGTTTTGAATAGAGTCTGGAGTGGTGAGGAAGAACTGCCGGAAGAGTGGCGTGTGGGGGTGGTGGTCCCGGTGCACAAAGGGGGAGCAGCATCGGTCGTAAATAATTATAGGGGTATTACCGTTATGAATGCGGGATACAAAGCGATGATGACAATTGTGAAAAATAGACTAGCGAGGGAAGTGGATAGAAAAGGGCTGCTGCCGGAATGCCAGGGAGGTTTCAGAAAGGGAAGAGGGACGAGGGAGCAGATTTTCACGCTTGCGAGAATGGTGGAGGAAGCGTTGGAGTGCAAAGGGAGAGTGTATGCGGTGTGGATTTGAAAGCGGCGTATGACTCAGTTCCTAGGGGAAAACTGGTGGAATGTATGGATAGATTGGGTATGGAAGTGAAAGGAGTGGAGTGGGTGAGAAGTATATATAAAGAGATGTGGGCAAAATCGAGAGTGAATGGAGAAGTGTCTGAGAAGTTTAGGGTGAATGTGGGTGTAAGGCAAGGGTGTCCGCTAAGCCCCCTCCTGTTCAATCTATACACAAGCGAGTTGGAGGCGGTGCTGAGGAGAGGACAGGCTGGAGGGGTCGTGGTGGGGAGAACCAAGATGTGGATGCTGGCATATGCTGATGACATAGTATTAGTAGCCAAGAGAGTGGAAGAGATGCAAGAGATGTTGGAAAGAATGGGAAGGTACATGGATAGGAGAGAGCTAGTAGTGAATGTGGAGAAGACTAAATGGATGATGTTTAGGAATAGGGGTAGAAGGGGTAGAGTGGAAGAGCTGAAATGGAAGGGAAGGATGATTGAGAGAGTGAATGTCTTTAAATATTTGGGTTTCTGGTTTGACAGTGGAGGAGGATTTAGGGTGCATGTGGAAAGTATGCAAGCGAAAGCGAGAATGGCTTGGGGAATAGCGAGAAGGAAATGGGAGAGGTTGTGGGGCGGTAACCTCGTAATGGCGTGCAAGATCTGGGATGCGTGTGTAAAACCTATTCTGTTGTATGGAGTGGAAGTGTGGGGATTGCGTGAGTGGGATGTGATAGAGAGAGAGCAAGGTGTGCTCCTGAAGAGTCTGCTGGGTCTCGAAAGGTCGGCACCGAGAGCAGTGCTGTTGCAGGAGTCGAATCGTATGAGTATGTGGTGGGAGTCGTGTGTAAGGGTTGTGAAGTTTGAAGAAAGATTGCAGTAATTGGGCGAGGAAAGACTGGTGCGGGAGGTATATATGAGGTGTAAGAGTAGGACGGAGAGTGGTTGGAGAAAGGATAGAGGAAGGATGTATGAAAGAGTGGGTATGTCTGAGGTGTGGGTAGAGGAGAAGCTGAGATAAATGGAAAGCCTAGGAACTGAGGTAAGAGAGAGATTGAGAGATATTGAGTGGCAAGAACGGCAGACTAGAATGAATGAGAGCTCTTACAACCCTGGCTACGTAGAGTGGCAAGTGAGTGGGAGACTCCCGAGTTACTTAGCCAGGGGTGAGTGGAGCAGGGAGGACAAGGTATGCATGGCAAGAGCGAGGTGTGGGTCATACGAGGGAGGGAGGAAAGTGTGGATGGGTTTAGGGTACACCGCGTGTGCGCTGTGTAGTAAGGGAAGCGACACGTGGTGGCACCTTAGCGAAGAATGTGAGGGTGTGAAAGCAGAGTGGGTGGGAGACTGCAGAAAGCTGAACGAATGGTTATGCGAGGATGGGGAAGGCGTGAAAATCTGCAGGAGGCTGACGTGGGAGAGGAAAGTGGCAAGGGCAAAGGGAGCGGCGATAGATGGGGGTAATTAGTAATTTTTGGCGGAGTAGTACTTTTATTTATATTGTATTTTTATTTTTATTTTTGTATATTTTTGTTGAGGTTTGTGATGTGGAGGGGCAGTGAGGGAAATAATGAGAAAAACTAAGTGCGATAATAATTTATTATAAAATCGGCTCTAGATAATATTATATTATTTATAAATGTTATGTAAATATAGTATCGACACTTTTCAATTAATTTTGGTATTCTTTTTTAAATCATTTCTGGTAAAATTCCATCGGTGTAATACCTAATCAGCATCAACTTTGGTTCCATGTATATATATATATATATATTAATTAATTGAAAAGTGTCGATACTATATTTACATAACATTTATAAATAATATAATATTATCTAGAGCCGATTTTATAATAAATTATTATCGCACTTAGTTTTTCTCATTATGCACCTAGTAACCGAGTCAAATGTTCTTTTTACATGAATGCTATATTTTCATAGTCATTTATGATGAAGTTTATAAATACGGCAGTTTCTACGTCACGGGCTATTCAAATATTGTCGTTATTATGAATAATTATAGTTTTTATTTATTACTACTGCTCCTTAGTTACTTAAAATGGCTACTCTATAATCTACAATCCTATATAATCGTACCATAAATCGCTAGTAAGTAATTGCAATTGTTGAAACCTCTTACTGACTGATTATTATAGTTTATTATAAATCTAAACCTTATCCATCCTGAATCTCTAGCTTATAGATTATGTACGAATTTTCATTAGATGGACCATAAGAAATAAATGTACGATATGTTTATTTCGGTCGCTCCCGAGGTCGTCGAAAATTCGCCGCCACGCGACACTTACTACAAACACAGATATTTTCTACATATTTTAATTGTCGTTTTCAGCGAAACTAAAATAGTATAAAAAAACTAAAAAATAGGGTAATATATATTTTAAGGGACTTATAACTTCATTTAAAAATGAATGTAATATAAAGCCGATTATATTAATTATCGATTCTCCAGATAAAAAATAGTAATATGTGACACCTCGTTAAACTTTTTACAAGTTTAGACACAAGCAAAATTCGTCGGTGGATCATTGCAAGATTCTGACCAATAATTTTCCGGGTATGCTATGTTGTCGTTTAATGGAGTTTAATTGATAAGAACGGTAAAAGCCGATATTGGAAATTATTTATTTCGTTATCGGTAATAAAAATTCCGTATTCTTTTTTATAAACATTACGGTTTATTTCGCGTTCATTCTGTTTTAAGTATGGAACTTTTAGCAATATTTCGGTATATGCCCTACTGTACATTAATTAATGATAAATTATGTATCTTAAAATTAAAATTGAACGAATATTCTCTAAGCTGAAAGATTATAAACGTAGCCTTATGGACAGTTTAAACATTGTCCATTGTTCCTGAAGTTGCATATAATGGTTGCATTTCCCCTCTGGGACTACATGACGAATGCGTTTATGCTCCCTCTGTCTTACTCTGTGTAATAAACAAACAATGGAGAGTGCCAATAGAGAGCATTCGCTATTATCATGCGCTATTACGCATATAGCGATCGCTTATATTTTAATAGTTATTTATAGTTTTTATTTAAATTTGTAATGCATAAACACCAACTTCAGCAAATTTGTGCTTACACCGAAGTTATAGTAATTATTAGCAGACCTAAAAATTCACTTGTCGAAACATTTCAAGAAATGAATTCAGAGACAAGAAAAGTAGAGCTTCTGAATAACGAAAATAAGAAAAAAGGATATGCACTTCATTAGAACGGGTCAGATTCACCAACTTTTAAGTCCGAAGGGGTATATTATTTCACTTCCGGGAAACTTTTACAGCTAATATAGCAATACTAGACTTAAATCAAGAACATACTGTAGAACAATCGTATAAGAATGAATGTAATACATTATCAGTAAACGATGACCTCATAAAAGACATAGACGAGAAAGAGTACGTCGTAGTTTTTTTTAAATGAATACAGAGATTACAAAAGCTTTTCTCAGATAATTTGACGAAGACATACACAACAGCATACGAAAACAATAGTTTTGCTTAATTGACTTCTTCCACTGGCCTGGAAGACTGGAAAACTGGGAGAATATTTATTTATTGATTTATTACTAATTTAAATTTACAGTGATTAATATTAGCCAATATATATATATATATATATATATATATATAAACAATCTTTATTGGGCTATCGACCCTTCCCGTCTTTCCGTCTGTGTGTAAATTTTAGTATAAAGGTATAAAGTGAAACAAATATTCTCTCGAAATTTACAAAATAAACATAAATAAAATAGCATCCAATATGTAAACAAAAAAATTGAAATAAAAATCAGTGTCAATAGTAAATAATTACAAAATGTCTAAAAATATGGTTTATGTAGTGTATCCGTCGGGTATTTTTTATTTGATCGTTTATTAAGTCGTTTTATGCATAATTCGTCTAGTATTGTCCTCTTTGTTAGCTTTTGTTGAAATTTTATTCGTAGGATAGGAATTGAATGGTTTTGGCGTCTACTACGTGGTAATTCATTTTCAATAAAGGAGATGAATAAAACTACTATGTTTTTTACCACTTATTTAATTGTTTAAAACAACTAGTTTCGCCTAAGCTCTAGACATTGTCAAGTTTTACCCGATGACTGAAGGTAAAAATGAACGAGCGCGCTTATATAAGTTTACAAACATCAATAAACAGTATACAATTGAACAGCAATAAAAAAATAAAATTAAAAAAATATAAAAATAACCTAAAAGAAAAAATATATACACATGTAAGACCAAAGAAGGAGGAAAACCCACCCTCGGGGATTACCCTGTAAACACTAATGGTTACAGACTAATTCCCGCAGCGGATTTTCCAACTTTTAAGGTTTAAAAGACTATAAAAATGAAATACCAATATATAAAAGAACACAAAATGCTATAAAAAAACAAAACAAACAAAAAATATATGATACCTGATATATATATATATATATATATATATATATATATATATATATATATATATATATATACATACACATATATATATACACACACACATACATACACACATATACACATATACACATATATATATACACACATACACATACACATACATATACATATATATATATATATATAAACAAAATAATAATAATAATAAATACAAATCAAACAGTGATATAAGAAAAGCGGGAAATAAATTAATGAACATTTTTAATAATTAATAATTTATAGCTGATTACAATTCTATACTGACGGGATACATTTAAATAGTGGTGTATATACTAGGTCGAGCTGGTCATTAAGAATCTCCAAATTGTTTTGCTGACGTAATTTATAAATTTCCAGTGATTCTAATAGTGTTAATTTTCTCCCTTTCTCTGCGATGTGCAAGATCTGAAGAGAATCAAAATTTGGAAACGGGTGGTCGGTATTTAAACAATGGTTCGCGAAAGTTGAGGAAGTGTTGCCGAGTCTAAATGAGGAATAGTGTTCGTTATATCGTTTTTCAAAATTACGACCAGTTTGACCCACATATACACCAGTACACTCGGAACATTTCAATTGATAAACTCCTGATTTTGAAGAAGAGGGCTGGTGGTCTTTAGAGTTGAACAATATAGTAGATAATTTTGAGGGGGCTCGGAAGGCTACTTTAAGATTGTTTGATGTGAGAATATTTCCTATTTTTACTGAAATTGGTCCGAAAAAGGTTAACGAGGCAAAGATAGGTGTTGGTGCGGGTATAACGGGGTAGATCATTTTAATTGCTAACTGTCTATATTTCCGATGAATGATTTTGTTTTGTGGGTCAAACTGGTCGTAATTTTGAAAAACGATATAACGAACACTATTCCTCATTTAGACTCGGCAACACTTCCTCAACTTTCGCGAACCATTGTTTAAATACCGACCACCCGTTTCCAAATTTTGATTCTCTTCAGATCTTGCACATCGCAGAGAAAGGGAGAAAATTAACACTATTAGAATCACTGGAAATTTATAAATTACGTCAGCAAAACAATTTGGAGATTCTTAATGACCAGCTCGACCTAGTATATACACCACTATTTAAATGTATCCCGTCAGTATAGAATTGTAATCAGCTATAAATTATTAATTATTAAAAATGTTCATTAATTTATTTCCCGCTTTTCTTATATCACTGTTTGATTTGTATTTATTATTATTATTATTTTGTTTATGTATATATGTGTATGTATATATATATATATATATATATATATATGTATGTGTATATATGTATGTGTGTGTGTATGTATATGTATGTGTGTGTGTGTATATATATATATATATATATATATATATATATATATATATATATATATATATATATATATATATCAGGTATCATATATTTTTTGTTTGTTTTGTTTTTTTATAGCATTTTGTGTTCTTTTATATATTGGTATTTCATTTTTATAGTCTTTTAAACCTTAAAAGTTGGAAAATCCGCTGCGGGAATTAGTCTGTAACCATTAGTGTTTACAGGGTAATCCCCGAGGGTGGGTTTTCCTCCTTCTTTGGTCTTACATGTGTATATATTTTTTCTTTTAGGTTATTTTTATATTTTTTTAATTTTATTTTTTTATTGCTGTTCAATTGTATACTGTTTATTGATGTTTGTAAACTTATATAAGCGCGCTCGTTCATTTTTACCTTCAGTCATCGGGTAAAACTTGACAATGCCTAGAGCTTAGGCGAAACTAGTTGTTTTAAACAATTAAATAAGTGGTAAAAAACATAGTAGTTTTATTCATCTCCTTTATCGTAGGATAGGTATTATTCTAGTGGTGGTGTATAAGTCTGTGTTGGAAATGTTATATAAGTTATTAGTCGGGTGTCGAAGTTTAGTTATCAGTCTTAGTGTCTTCCGTTCCGTGATAGTAGTTATTTTGTCATGCATATTTTTAAATATTATCTGTCCGTAGTGTATGAGAGGCCCGCAGATGGGTTTGTAGATTTTAGCTGCTGTTTTTATTGAGATACCCCTACTTCTATAGGTTAAGCATCTGGAGTTTGGAAATTTCTTGTTTTCTTCAAGTGCGCGTTAAATTTGTGTTTCTTATCAATTGTTATTCCTAGATATTTTATTTGTGGTTGTCGGTGTGGTGATTGATCCGTTGACATTAATAGTAGGAGAGTGATCATTAATTTTATGGTTTGTTATAAGGAGCTGGCACTTTGTTGCGGCAACAGATTCTCACAAAAACATTGATACTAATTTATAAACGCATAGTTGAATCCATAATAAGATATGTTGTAATGCTAGGGTGGTTTACATAATAAAGGTCTACAACCCCTAAACATTGGACAAATATATATCTTGACAAATTCTCTAAAATCCACCCGACGAAAGAATTATATAGTATTAACATCCCTAATAATTATCTATATAACAAACTTATGTATATACGTGCATAAAAACCAAAACATGCAAGTACACAGCTCATATCATAAATATGAAACCAAAAGTAAATTGAATGCAAATATCAAAATTTCAACTACATGGCAATGCTACATTTTTTACCAGCAGATATTAAAAACATAAAGAATAATAAATTATTTAAAATAAAATGCAGAAAATTCATGAATCATAATGCATTCATGTATGAAAAATAAATGAGTAATCTATAAATGATTCACAGTATTTTGCATAGGGCAAATGACAACAATAATGACTACAATGCGCAGACGACACCGCATTAATAACACGTAAAAAGCAATTAGACGAGACAGTAAATGCACTACAAACCCATACAACTGATACCATGACATGGTTCAAAAATTGTAGGCTTCAACCGAACCCAAAATCTACGTGAGAATAATGGGAAACTTGTCACGAAAATTTTAAGTAAAAGCAGGATTGAGCAAAGGGAATCGATTCAATGTCTACAGTAATATTTAACCTTGCAATAGATAATAGCTGTACCAAAGAAAGCATCAGTTATTTGCTGATGATATATCAATAATAATACTACAAAATGGGACTAAAGATAAATTAAGGAATAAAAAATATATAAGATGAATAGCTTGGATTTTCGAAAATAGCAAACAGGTACAACTGGTAATATATAGTGGTACAAAATATTACGAAAAAAAAATGTAGGGTGATAAGTAAGCGGATAATTGAAAGATACAGAGTTAATGGAGCTATATAATGAACCAAACATTGGGAGCGTTATGAAAACGCAAATAATTGGATGAATGGGATATGTTATGAGAATGACTAAACTAACGAACATTAAAGCTCGATAGGAAATGACCATGGCAACATACAAAACAAAGGTAGAATAGGATATAAAAAATCACAAAACAGAAGGAGTCAATGAGAGATACAAAAATTAAAGGAAATTTTTAACACTTGATCGTAAGACCTGTAGGGGTAAAATAGTAAATAGTAAATAGTAAAATAGGCCCATGGCTTTGATGATTACTTTCTCACATTTCTTTCTATCCTTTACTTTCATTCTTTAAATTATTTCATATCATTTTTCTTTATCATACAAAGTATGTATAATCTATTGATATCCCGTAGGAAACATTCTTGAAAAATGTTTTGCGCAAATCCTCTCTATTGAGAAAATAATAATTTTATGACCAAGTCTGGAAAATGTCTGTTCGTCCGTCCTCTGTCATCTGTGGTTCGTCTGGTGTCCGTTGTTTCTGCAAATGTGTCTACCACGTATTTGAAAAAACTACTGTATATTTTCAAAATAAATTTTGTACATATTATCTCGTGTAACTCCGTCTTGATTAATTTTTGGTGGAGATTCACCAAGGGAATGGTCATTAATTGTTTACCAACTGCGATTTTCCGATTTAAAAATAATATCAAGAAGTTTACGAAATTTGGTACACAATTCTTATTTATTATTTCCAGTTGGAGTTAAAGATTATAAAGTTATGTGCACTGGCCACATGCGACTTTGACTTTTACTACTTTTTACTATCTCGTTTTTGGCCGTTATTTTCCGAACTCCTATATTATTCTCAATTTCTCTCTTAAGTATGCTGGTCTCTTTCATTATTTTCATATGTCTTAACTACCTGGGTCATTGCTCTTTCCATAGATCTCCAATGTCTGATTCCTAGCACATTTCCATTTCGTTCCTTGCTACTCCTTGTTACACAAACTGTCTGTATCTTCCTATGCCACATACGCAACATATGTTGCTATTTCTTCGTTTTCTTCACCTGGCCTTTCATTTTCATGTTTTAATTTATTATTTTGCTCTTGGAATTCACTCTACTCCCGGCGGTTTTCGTTGAAGTTGTTGTAAATATCGGGTAATTGCACTCCTCTAAGCTTCTTTACCAGCGGAAAATCCCTGGAGATGATTTTTTTGCTCTACTCCATTCCCTATTCTATAACTCGTTTTTAAATGATAATAGTCCGTATTAATATATTTCATTATCTTTAGTATGAAAGTCCAACTCCTCTTCTGTTGTAGCTGTTCTTTGTATTATAACGCTTTTCCCATTTTAGTTTTTCCGCCAATAAACCAGAGTATATTAATCTCTTTAAGCAACATTGTACTAGTGTTACATTGTACTAATGTTGATAATGCTTATATTTATAACAGATCTTTACATCTTTACATTTTGTATCTTTTATATCTTTACCGTTCATCACATGCATAATCATTGCAGAATTAGAAGGTGAGTCAGACAAAGATGTGTAAATAAGTCAGCCAGAAACTTTAATAACAAAAGGCAATAAACCAACGGTTAGTCCCTTAAAAATGCTTGAAGCAATCTAGAAAATGCCGGAATAGTAATCATCCGAAAGTATTTACTGAATTGTAGTTGAAACAATCGAGAGCAGAATATTGTATTTTCTATTATTAATATATTTCATTATCTTTAGTATGAAAGTCCAACTCGTCTTCTGTTGTAGCTGTTCTTTGTATTATATTGCCTTTCCCATTTTAGTTTTTCCGACAATAAACCGGAGTATATTAAATATTGTCTTTACTACTTCACAGCCGCCTCTTACACTGCTCGCTGTGCTGCTCTTTGTCTTTTATTTTGCATTAGTTGATACAACTACCAGCTTAACTGTAGTAAACACTATTTCTTGGGCGGCGCTCCGAAAGTTATTTGCAAATAGTATCGGGCTATCGTTTTAAACCATAATTCGCATACTTTAATAATATTCAACATATAGTTTACTACAGCATTATTATCTTAATTACAGATTACACAATTAGTAGTTAATTATGTGCTTGGAAAGCGATAATTTCAGCAGGAACAGGTACCATTTCATTATAAATAACGCTAAAACATTTCACTCATTAAATAATCTACGTTTTAACGTTTTTCAAATTAATATATTGTAGCGACAAATGTAACAGCAATTTCATCTGGTCTACCTGCCATAACAATGGTCGCATCAATTGACTATGATTTCCTTATTTAATTAAATAAGGAGATCATAGTTACGCATATAAAACCGAGAGATGTCATACAAGATAAAAAAATATAATACAAGAACCCATTCACATAACCTTTTATATAATTCAATACAAAAATATTATTAAGTTACGTCAGTTAAAAGTAATTAATTAAGAAAAAGAGTTCCCGTACGCTTAAAATAGCGGGCAAACAGAAAGACGAAATGAAAATCCTTAAGGGAAGTTTCCTACGGCATGCAACAAAAGCGTGCTAGATTGAAATTTCTTGGCTAGACAAATAAAATGGGTTGCGTGAAACGCTGACTAAATATAAAACAAGAAAATATTGCCAAATGTTCGAACACGTGCTCGGGACGGAAAGCGGTAAGGCAGCGTTGTTGCTTCTACTTCTATCCTTACAACTTATTGAAAAGCATGCGATAAATATACTTTATTAAATACCTCGAAACATAAGCGGCTGTAATAAAAATCTTGAAAACTAAGGAAACATGTGAAACTATACTAATATATCTCCCGAAAAATTCGACTTCTGTGCTAATATCGTAAAAAAACAATCGAAGGCTTCCACCAATATGCTGCGGATAGCGGGGGGTAACTCTCAGACCTTCAGGTTTCGCAACATGTGTAGTTAACATAGCTTAGAACTAGATTTACCCCGGCACTTTCACCAATATGTCGCGGATAGAGCGGTAAAGATCTTCAGGGATCGGTATTTCTTTCATTTCATCTACACCCAGGTATCTCCATGGCCGAGTTATTATACTCAGCCAGGCAGACAAGGAAACAAGAAAGAGAGTTGTTTGCCTGGAGCACGGCTATTTCTGCGTAACTCGAGCGCAATATTCCCGATTTCTACATACGGTAAATATACTTGTGACATTAAGCTGTTAAAGTATACAGCATTTTCTAGGATGGCATCCAGTGCTTAAGGAATTTTATTATTCTTATAGAGATAATTATTATATAATAATAATTACGGATAATGAAGACAAAATTGAAATTGGCCTATAGGTCGATGAAATTGACCTGTCCCCTGATTTATAAATTGGCACACCTTTAATTTTCTCTGAGAATATTCCTTCGACGATACCTTTATCGAATATAACAGAAAATGGATTTGCAATTACTTCCGTAATCTCTTTAAGCACATTGTACTAGTGTTACATTGTACTAATGTTGATATGCTTATATTTATTAAAGAAATCGTTGAACTTGTCTGGTGATGGCATATTTATGTTCGCAGCATTGCATTTATTTGTAATTAATATATGCATGACAAGGAAAATCCAAAATCAATTCCCGTATCCGCAAAATATTACATGCTTTTACGTCCTCATTTACAATAAAAATATAAAATTTTAAATATTCAAAAATACCCACTCAGATTAAAATCAAATCAAAATATTTTATGATTAAACACTCTACTACAATATTTTTTAAATATTCTCTCAGTATGGTGGATTGATAGCGTCGGACTGTTTTGTTTCCACGTCTTGATGAGGGGAAGTGCTGGTTACCGGTATGGATCTGTGAAAGGGTTAATTGAATATTCTAAATACCGAAAATCTAAATCACGACATTCACAATATCTACAATATCAAAATACCGAGATTCAAAGCCTATGTAAGCCTGGTATGGAAATCCCGACAATATAAAATGCCCGATATTATCAAAGCAAACTATAAGTTGATGTATATAAGCAATTTAAGGACATATATTTAATACACAGGATCTCGGTAATATTCTGCTCAACCTACGCTGGAATTTCTAGGACGAAGACTAGGTACTTTGCAGCATTATAGGAATGCAGTATACTAGTACTTTGTACCACTATTCTTAAAAGACGCCATAGCCAGGTGTGTCAAAGCGAAACAGTTTATCGGTAACAGTCGTAGCCCTTTGCCGTGGCCGCAGCCTGCTATAAGAACCCTGCCAAGCCGTATACGCCTGCCTTTGGTTAATGGTACACATTTATTCTTATATGAAGATTCATCTCTTCGTTAATAAAGATGTTTTACACCGTGTCGGCATTTCGATACTGTCTGGGTATCGTCATGATTATGAATATCGGGATTTCGATATTGTTGGGATTTTGAATGTAGCTATTTCGATACATTCGATACCAAGACATTTCATTTACTTTCATTTGTAAGTGTGGTCGATTAGACGATACGAAGAGGAAAATATTGTTCACAGTATAAAGTAAGACTGATTAGTAAGAGGCAGTACAAATGCATTCGAAATAAATTACGACATCTTTACCGTACATCACATGGATAATCATTGCAGAATTAGAAGGTGAATCAGACAAAGATGTGTAAATAAGTCAGCCAGGAAATTTAATAACAAAACGCAATAAACCAACGGTTAGTCCCGTACGAATGCTTGAAGCAATCTAGAAAATGTCGGAATAGAAATCATCCGAAAGTATTAACTGAATTGTAGTTGAAACAATCGAGAGCAGAATATTGTATTTTCTAAAAAACGACCAAGGATGAAAATGTAAAATGCACAATGCAATAAATCAGCCGAGGCAACTATTAATATTTAGGGTAACCATTTATTTCTGCGGTTCAATCCAGGACATGGGCATAGTTAGCTATACCAAAGAAACTATTTTGTTTTTTATACTAAAAAAATTGTTAATCCGGGATATTTTCAGACTCTCCCATCATGAGTGACGCAGAGCCAGAATCCGGTATATTATTTATAAATTGGCTTATGTTATGTTATCCCTAGTACAAACCGCCACCACACTTAAACAGTGGACATTGACCGCATACCCGAACATATACAAAAGTCATTTTTTTCTATCATTTTAACAACAAATGTATATTTATATATATATATATATATATATAAATTAACGTTTATTTGGCATCAACAAACAAACAAATGTAATTCGTTTTAGCAATTGCTCTGCGGAATAAGGATTAATGAGATCGCTCTGTTTGAGACGACAAAGAAAGTACATGAGGAACAAAATTTTCAAGGACATTGCGTTTAAAGATTTGGAGAGAATCACATTGAACATTTTTATATAACCATATACAAGTTGTATATGATCGTAAAGAGAATTAATCGAATAATATAATAACTGCAAAAAAGTATATAGTGTCATTTGAGAAACGATACATTTGTTGGATATTTATTGCTCATAGATTAAGGGGATAATGTTTCCTTGAATGTACATTATATTATAGTATTGTAAATATATGACAAGTGTTATAGATAAGCAATGACAAGTTAGCAATATGTAGACGAATTGGAGAATCTCAAGGTCTTAAAGAGGAAGAAAATGGATGAATAAGGATGACGATGTCGAAACACAACATAATAAATACTGATGAATGGGTAATTAATGACTGCACATGAAATTGGATGGAGAATTGTATAAATATTGGCGCCAGAGGCATATGAGAATCCTGCTGACGTCACGAGCCAGCACTGAGGCCTTGATATATAGTATATGGTGGTAATATAGCCTAAATAGCGTTTTCTGTCTTAATATATTTTAATGGTACACGGAATATAAATAGAAGGTATTTTTTAATAAATGAATTACTGCAGATACAAAAAGTATCTAACTATCGGATGAATTATGGTACCTGCTTATTTCAGTATTTATCTCATAACTTAATTTCAAACATCCTATTTTTCACAGTAAACTCTATAAAGACCATTATTTGGTACCCTTATAATATTAGACTCAGTCATGTAATATACTATGTTTACTATTTTTCACTTCACCAACGCCACTACCTTACTCTAAAAATGTTTGCATTAAAAATAAAACCTTACTGCCAGTACCATAACAATTCAGCCACATTTAAATACGTCTCCAATAGAAAGTCCATTTATAAAAATATTAAATAGAATATGCGTTGTGCCTAACCTCATGGAAACCCCTGTTTGGGCATGGAAATCTCAATGCTGGCTGCATCATAGTTAGGGCCGCCATCGACGAGTCAATAAATTCGGTGTCGGTGGGAGTAGTATAGGTCGTCTGTTGGCAATAACAGTTGGGTCTCGGCGACTATTTCGTTGCTGCATAGGTGGGAATTGAAATTAGGGTCTGCCGTGCTCCACTAAGTACTGAAAAAGCACAAAAAGCAATCACAGCTAGTGCCAATAACCACAACGGACCTATTACAGCTCGAAAAAAATCATTCAACGAATTGAAAAACATTTAAACCAATAATGAGAAAACTATATAGTAGATATGTGCCAGCAATGTTTTTTTTCTGAAAAAAATAATGGTGGCGATCAGACGAAACCGAAAAAAATAACAAACAATAATGCTGTAATATCCTTAAATAGGGGACAGAGCGGGGGATCTGTGGCCGTCGGTACTGCAGACCGTAGTCCCGCTGGAAGACTGAGTATAGTTCCTTCGATATGCAGTTACTAGACTAAACATAAGCCAGTTATAGAATATACCTAGGTACACGAGGTACAAGAAGAATTTAAACAATCACAATAGTAAGTAGAATAGTAAGTAATTTTTAAACTGAATTATGCAAGGTAATAAGTTGAAAGTTAGATGGACCGTTATTCAAGAGCATAACGGACGAACTAAAAACAAAACAAATGATACATTGAAAACTAAAATAAACAAACATTTTAAATAAATCTCAATATGGTTTCAGAGCTAAGAGATCAATAGCATACGGTGTTGTAGAAACAGTAGTAGTACGTTTTTAGACAATGACACACATGCTATTGCAATATTCTATGAGTTCCTATTAGAAAAATGTCAAAGAATGGAAATAAGAGGGGCATTTACTCTCATTAAGTCATATGTAATTGATCGAACAGTTTAATTTTCAATCAACCTTTATCAAACACTTCAATAGAACACCTAGAAACGAAATTAATAGCGGTGTACTACAAGGACGCTATATATCTGAGAAACAGCTGCACTACAATTAACTTTGCTGACAACTCTACCACTATCACTGTAGGTGAAACGTTGGATGTTGTTGACAGAGGCAATCATGTGTTATGGAGGTTTCAGATGTGGTGTGAACTAAATGAACTAGAACTAATTCAAGAAATTATCAATTCATTGCAGATTTCGTGAAATAGACGAACTCCACACTGCCTGGTACGCGAAACGAGCATGTGATATTTATATGATAATTATTGCATTGGTCTTTAATTTATGTTGTAGGACTGTTTTTAGTGATAGTGATTAAATTATTTACCAAACCTCAAACCATCATTAAACTTAACCTGACATCCTTCTTTGCATATAATTTTGTTGCAAATGTCAAATTTCTTGTTTTATCATGCTATGACTTTAGTTTGGTTCGGCGGATTACGCGAAATATGTCACGCAAATGTGTTATTTAGCTTATTTCCTGACTTGGGCAGTGTACTTCCTTCCCTCTTTCATGAATCGGGCAATGGATATCTTTTTCATGAATTGGAAAATGGACCTGCCTATTAATAAACAACTATTAAAACTAGTTTTACTAATAATGTTATATTCTAGATATACAATAAACTGTCTTTCATTTTTTACAAATTTGCAAAATATTGCAATGTTATGGGTTATTCGGTAAAATAACGTGTCTTTTTCGTGGAAATCTAATGTTGAACTCGTTTAGTAGAATAATGTCGGCAATGCGCAAAACAGTTATGGTATGCGTATAAATGGCTATGTACAGTGCATTAAAAAAACTGGACATGGATGCCCAGTTCGTACGCCTACAAATATTGAATGTTTGAGAGCTGCTATCACAAGAAGTGTTAACAGGTCTGATAATCGGCAATCACTAGCTATATGAAAATGCAGCATAGTATTCACAGGGTCCTTCAAGGCGCTTTAAACTTCTTTATTACAAATATTAAATGGCACAGCAATCTTAGAAATCAAGATAAGGCAGCAAGGTTAACATTTTTCAAGAACTTTTAAACTGATATCGAAAACCAATACACAATATATCGACAATATTGACGACAGATTTTAGACATTGGGAAGCTGAACATTCTGGCAAAATATTTCCAATAGAATAGTACAAAGGTCATTGTTTGGTGTGATATATGACCATATTGTTTCTTTATTTTTTATATAACATGAAAATATCCGTTTCTTAATTGTCAATTCCAAGTACAATATAAATATCTTATAATTTCTCGATTTGGAAAATTGGCCGCATTTTCCATTCTGAATTCAAGAAGGTGATCGAGGGCATTTGGAAGAAATATATTTTTTAAATTTAACAAATATCAGTAATAACCCCCACATATTTAAATCCGATATAATGTGCAGCTAATAGCACATCGGATTAAAATATTGTTTCACACTCCTAAAATAACATTTAAATGACTTATTATGTGATATTTATGTCGGTCATGCGTGTACATTATATATATTAATTAGGAATTTTTGTCCGTGATATATATTTAAATATTCAGCAATCAGTGTCGATATATCTGTACCACTAGATTCAAACGGTAATTATTTTTACTTCCAACTTGTATTGACTAGTCTTCCATTTTTGAACAAGTGCCACGACTAAAAAGCTTATCATCAGTGGTTTAAATAATAATAATATTAACAAAAAAAGAGAGTTTCGAAATTTGCGATTTAATTGATTTTTATTATCATATGCCTTCTACCGTAAGATGTAGGTGTTTGTCTTTTTCTTTTATCCTTTGTAATTGATTTATACCACGCAAAATTCGAATTAACCACAAATTTAATACTAATGCAGAAAACAATACAAAGAAAATACATAATTTGAAAATCAAGTTCAATACTGAGTTTGAAAAAAGTAGCAAAAAGAAGTGAACTAGTAACGGCACTGACGATTTATATGTTTCAAAATTATCATACTTCAATTCCTTTTTGTTTTCACAAAGTCCGTCAGCAGTGGTATTTTAAAACGCACAAAATTGAAATCACCACGGCCACAATATATCGTGTCGATAATTTAGTTGTGGTAATACTGACTAAGAGACTAAGAGAAGTATGTACGATATTAATGTGAGGCAGGGATATGTAAGTGGTAGATATATTTCTAGCATATATTTCTCTTAAGTATATTTCTTTAAAGTTAAACAAGTAATCGGAGATAAATAAATGTATTATGGAAATATTAAGTAATGTCAATCCAGATCATAATATGCAGTACGAGCTTATATCTGACATACACTATGTTCATAGAAGTTGAAAGGTGCCCTTAGAAAGATTTTATTCGAATAATAAAATCGGTAGTTTAAAATAGGGAAAGCTGTATAACGATATGTAGAAACTGAAATTATTAATTACTTTTAGCATAATTTGATGACTTTCCTAAAATTGTTGATTTTAAGACAGTGCGATAGTTTATTTGAATGAAACGCGTCCTGGCATGCATATATAATTGAACGTTTATTGTCGTCGATAAGTATGAATTTTCCCACAAAATATCGTACCGTATATCTGTACCGGAGTACAAATGTTGATCTGTAGTAGTGCTACTTTATCTTACCTATAGTAACAGCTATAATTAGACTCACCAGAGTAAACTGCTGCCTGTGGCTGCGAAGCAGGATCTGCAGGTCCGATGGTCGGCTGGGGGCTAAATGTCTGCTATAACACAAAGTTATAGCAATAAAACTCTTAAAACAATTAAATTCAGGCGTTTGTCAATAAAAATATCTTAGTTGTGAGGGAATTTAACTGTTTTCTTACAGTTACAGAAAAGTGACAATAATATTAATACTCATAAATAATAATTAATCTAAAGGTATTGTGCTGACATCAAATAAGAAATAAATTTAAAAATAAGAGAACAATTCCTGAAGCATATTTTGACGATATTGTTTATGTGACAAAATAAGTGATAAGAAGTTAATGGTAAGGGTATATGCTTATTTTGTGATCATAAAAGGTTCAATTACATCCTTATCTTAATTTCTCATGTTTTATTTCATATTTAATGTCACCCTTTCCCTAACCTACAAGGTTATAAATAACTGTGTTCTTGCGTTCCATTATTTATTTCTATTTTTCTTTCTTTATTATTATTAGCTGTTATCAAGTAATTCAGTAATAAAAAAGTAGTTGCTATGCAATAAAGATGGAAATATATTGTAGGACATTTAATTATCGCAATATGCAATCAACTTGTCACGCATAAACTAGAATACCTAACTAGATTTGTATATTTTTTATCGAAATTACTAGATTAATCGAAATTATAAAGCAAATTTAGAGCACAAACAATGTTTATTCCCTCAACCCGTCAAATTTAAAATGGTACCAAATATTTATTACACAGAAGTATTCGTAGTAGAGTTTGTCGTTGCCGTTAAAGTAGTATAATTCTTTACATTTTTTTTTAAATTGTATTTATTAATCATATATATATACATAAATAATACATAAATACAATTCAGTAAAAAAATAAACTGAAAATAATAATTTTCCCTGCGGTTGCTCCGGAGTGGTCCTGGCCACCTGGTTTTGGGAAATCTCGAACAGAATGAAAATTAAGTTAACGTATGTATATGTCTTTTTTTTTTAGAGTAGTAGTATTCGGTTATTCGCCTCTTCTATTTAAGATGTAGTCACATAATTTGTTTTTGAATGCCTTCATGTTGTTTGTTACATGTCTTACTTCTGTTGGCAGTTTATTATATTGTACTAAGTCATCCATCAGTAAACTTTTTTTTAATGTATTTGTTCTTGTTTTAATTGTGCGTATGTGACTCTTTCTCCTGGTGTTGTGGTTGTGTATATCTTTTTTGTAATTTAAGGTTATATTCCTCTTGATCATTCCTGTTTTCATCTTATGGATATGTGTTAATTTGGTTTGTAATATGATTTAATTTATTTTTTTCTCCTTCGTATTTTTGAAAATAATTTTTGTTGGTGTAAGTCTTGGCATATTGTAAATCAATTTGAGGCACATGTTTTGCTGTCTTTGCATTTTATTTATATTTGTTGAGGTTGTATTGCCCCATATATTGCATAGATAGCTGAGTTTGGAGATGAAAAGTGAGTAATATATTGATCTTTTCATGTTTTCAGGTAGAAAATGTTGTGCTTTATATATCGCTCCAATAGTAGCTGCTATGTTTTTCTTTAATTTGTTAATATGTGGATCCCATTTTAGGTTATCTGTAATTGTTAGACCCAGATAATTGATCCTCGATGTTGTTTCTATGTTCTTTTCATTTATTTTTAAGCTCACATTTATTTTTGGTTTATTTTTGTTTGATATAGTCATTATTTTTGTTTTTGCTTCATTTATTGTTAGTGAATTTATTTTGAACCAATGCATCAGTTTTTTTATGTCG
Organism: Lordithon lunulatus; assembly: GCA_963942505.1. Lineage (NCBI taxonomy): Eukaryota > Metazoa > Arthropoda > Insecta > Coleoptera > Staphylinidae > Lordithon > Lordithon lunulatus. The sequence goes on along the minus strand of OZ012674.1, from coordinate 21,421,333 downwards.
TTGTTTATTTTCTGTTCTAATTCGTTAGTCGTTTTACCTCTATACACTATGCATGTATCGTCTGCATACAGATACAAATTTCCTATAAGTTGTAAGTTTTTAATGTCATTGATATACAGGAGATATAAAATTGGTGCTAGCACTCCTCCTTGGGGTATGCCATATTCGGGAACTCCTATGTCGCTCAGGGTGTTGGCGTTTCTTGTTTGTTGAGTTCTGTTGTGCAGGTACGTTTGAAATAATTTTAATTGCGTTCTCCTTATTCCATAATTCTCAAGCTTTTTGATTAGTCGCGTTCTTGACACGGTATCGAATGCTTTCTTCATGTCAATGAATAGCGTCGTAGCATATTCACCTTGATCTATTATCTTCTGCACATTCGATATTAGATCCGTGGTAGCTGATATTGTTCCAGAATTATTTTGATACGCATATTGCTGTTTGTTTATAATTTTGTGGGTGTTTAGGTGGTTATAAAGACGATTGTATATTATTTTTTCTGTTATTTTTGTGAAAACTGAGAGTATAGCAATTGGGCGATAGTTTTCCGGACTGGTTTTATTTCCTGATTTGAAGAGTGGAATTAGTATTGTGTCCTTGAGAACATCCGGAAATTCACCGGTTACGAGTATTCTGTCTATGATTTGTTTTAGAATAGGTGCATTAAACTAGCTAAAAGGGTAGCTATTATTCTTTTAATCCCCCGATAATTACCTTTGCTTCCCAGAAAACCTCTGAGAACGCGTCGACAACATCTCCCGCGATGGTGTTTGAACCCTCTCTCCCCGACACTCGCTACAAAACTAGGCTGCGTGAAAATAAACAATTTGCCCTAATTTACTTGTTTGTTGAACGCTGGTGCAATATCCAGTTTCCTCCCGCGCAGTACAAGATCCCGCTGGAGGCGCTTCGCATCATCCTCGCTCTCGAAGGTGATGAATCTGTAGCTCCTCCGCATGCCAATCCAGTCCTTGACAATCACAGCCTTTGTTACTGTGCGATAGTTGCAGAAAAACGCAAGCAGCTCGCCTTGGGTCGTGCTGGTCGAAATGCCTCCGACTAATATGTAATTTGGCACTAGAGTACGCTACATAATACAGATACAAATATAAATTTTAGAGCATATATTGAATCCTAATGTTAACCTTGACATTCTTTATGGACATATTTTCATAAGACATAATTTTGATTATCGTCCTCCTATACACGAATGCCTAATATGTTGATTTACAAACACATAATTATGTTAAGCATACGTTTGCGTAGCGAACTCAGATCACAACAGTTTATAAAAAAATTCAATATTTACAGGGCTAAGTGTTAGGGCAAAGGTAAAGGGAGAAGTCAGCATTCGGGGGAGTGGGGGTGTCAACCGAAAATTATCTTTATTTCACAGAAAGCTCCTGAAAAGCTGAGGAATGTGGGCACAACCGATGATTCCTGCCCTCTTCCTCTCCAGTGTTTAGTACAAAGCGAGCAGCGCCTGTACCAATTAGACTGGGTAAAATAAATAATTCCCTAAGTTACCTGTATTTTGATGGCTGGTGCAATATGTACCGTCCTATCGTGCAGGACAAAATCGTCGGACTCCTGCTGGCAGCGTTTCGCGTCATCCTCGCTCCCTTGGACGAGCCAGAATTGTGCTGCAGAATTTTTACTGCCGTTGTGCCGTAGCTACTGAAAAATTGCAGTAACTCGTCCTCGGTTGTGATGGCCGAGAAGCCGCGGACAAATATGCACCAGTGTACCTGGAATGAGATATGAACGAGACTTGTTCAGCGGCACTTTGATACGGAGAAATGACATTGTATGATTAAAAACCAGGGCACCAGAAAATACTTGTAACATGTAACTTGTAACAAGTGTCAATATTGTCCATGTTTTAAATGACAGATTACTTGATTTGTAAATTGTTTTGGAACTGAACATGGTCGGATTTGTTTTGAAGTCGATAACTAGTATAACATAAAGAAACTACTACTTTGTATACTTATTTTCATTGCATGCAATGAGAATTTGGCCTAGGGCCCGTACAAATCATTAAAATGCCCTGCAACCTTTATCACTTGCACGTGTATGTAATAGTAATTTACATTATTAGTACAGGAAGGCAAGTTTCCCGAATGAGCCTTCGGCTCGTGCTGTATTGAGATCGAATTCGGGAAACGGCCTTATCGCACGAATAATGTATCTTATTTTTTGTACGAATAAATACTTCATATTTATTAAAGTTATTTAAAGTTGTTGTGACAAATAGGTTATGTTACACTACCAATTACATATATTTTTTAATATTTTCTTGAAAATTGTATTTATTCAGTACCATATCGTTATTTTTTAATGCTATTTGAAGTATAAGAGGTGTACGCTGTGCTTGCATGCATTCTCATATTTATAAATACACATTTACATTTGTACCGAATTTTAAGTTGGCAACACTGACTGCTTCCCGCACTAGTGCGGGAAATACTATTTCCCGCATCCAAATCAATGCGGCAAATGACTTGTCTTAGGACATGAGTACGAAAAGATATATTTCATGTTAGTCCAAATAATACGATGATAAAGCGGTTTATTCAAACAGGACAGTATACAGGAGAACGTAAAAGTTTCCATCGGCCAATCGGATAAATTGCAATATCATTACGAGCGGGACAGATATGGCTTGGATATTGGGCAGTAAATTTAAATAACGGCATGATTAGGTGGGGAGCTATTATTTTTATATTCTGAAAATTAAGTAGTAAAGTAGTAGTTAGAAATTTAAACAAATAAAACAAAGGTAATTAATTTTGAAACTACAGGCTATAACCATGCTATGATTTGTAAATTAAATCAACAAATTCAACGCAGCAACAACATTCGGCGGTAATAAATGCACATTTACATTGTGCTTATGTTGTCTTGTATACTGTCCTTTCATACAGACAACATAGAAACAAATAAGTAATTAATTCAATTTTCCGAATAAGACGGCAACGATTAAACATTATTTGCAAATCTTACCATATTGTGGTGCATCATTTGGTGGCGGGCTGATCTGGGTGTTGACCAACGTGCGGACTGGATTTACCTCCCGGCGAATTCACCATTAAGTTTGTAATACTGTTAGTTCCAGTCGATCCCTGGACGGGGTTGCTCTGCACCGGTGCCGACATTATATCAAAATCCAGTTTACCTGTCCCCTGAAGTGACGTGAATAAGTGAGCAAACCGACAATTGAACGCCGAGCAGCGGGACAAATGACGGTGGCTGCAAACCTTTCGATAAAATTCGTAGCCGTTGCCATTCTGAAGTCAATGATATGATATGAAATCCCTCTCAAGAATATTTTAATTAATCATGAACTTATATTAAATTCAAACGAAAATTATCAAATTCGCTGATGGCATATAGGCAGCACATTTAAGAATAAATAAATGCTAGAACATTTTCAACACCAATAAGTACAGCGTGAGACTTTCGATTCAGGCGCGCCAAATTCATTGACGATGTAACTTACAACGAAATAATAGCACGTTATGACCCAACTGACACAACTGCAATTACGCTAAATACGGGGTATACAAATCATACTGAAATGGCACTAGACAATAGACGGTAGAAACAAATACGGACAGTTGACATATTGCGGGAAGCATAGAGGTGATTTTCGCTATGTAACATTTCTGCGAGAAAATCGCTTGTATTTTGGAATTTGCTGCATATTGAGTTGCCTAGGTGAGCACAGGCGCTCGGGTACTGCCGGTGCCATCATATGGTGAGGTGTGGTTGTGTCTTCGCATGGTGGAACAATTCTTGGAGGTGTTGGTAGGGGTGTGTAACGGACACAAGAAAACTCGGTCGAGCGGGTGGCTGCAGATGGTGCTACAAACGAGCATGCGCCCTTCGTAGCGAGAGCGATAAACTTGTAATTATTAATACTTATACAGGTAACCCTCATATAACACGGGAGTTACATTCCAAAAAATTGCCCTGGTTTGTGAATCCGTATTATACGAAACAAAAAACTAGTACTAGTTAGGTTCTAAACATGAAAAAATTATACTATTATGTTTTCATAATTAAGATAAATATCTTTATTACAATGTTTTTCTGAAGTAACACAATAATAGTGGTATGCTACCTATCTCCAAATGGTGGGAGGATTCATGCTACGGCGTGGTTGCGGAAACTAGAACAACCGATGAGAATAGCGCGCGGACAGGACGCCGTGGCGGGCGACCAGAACGACAAATCGCCAGCATGTGGATCCCGCACCACTGTCGCCCGAGGGATGCATTCATGGTACTAGTCACCGCACTTATCCTATTATTCTGAAAATAGGGTGGGATGCGGATCTTCGAGAGTGGCGGCTACATAGACCCTCGATAACAGCTGCGCAGCTGTCAAGGAGAATGCGGAGCTAGAAGGTGCTACCAGAAGATATTTTGAACGACCACAGATATATAACTTATACGATAAAACCTAGAGCGGCGCACGGCTCCGGCAGCAATACCTTCCAACTACCAACCGGGTGAAGAGATGGCTGATAGAGAAGATGGTTGAGAAGCTACTCAAAATCCACTCTTGAAGGCATGACGATGCAAGAGACGGACGATCCCAACGAAATGGCGGAAGACTTCGTCCGGCAATTGCAATTCCGTTCAGGTCAACTGGGACAAGAAGACGCGCGACATACTGGTGGTGCCAGGAGGTCGCGGATGCCAGAAGGGAAGCCAGCAGGTCTAGCAGACAGGTCTAGAGGACGGTAGCGGCCGGGGCACCAACAAACCACCCCCAGGACCAATGCCGAGCTACGCGAAGGGAATACAAGCTCGTCATCGAACGGAGCCATTAGACATAGAACCACAGCCCCAAGAAAACGAACATTAACTAGCACCAATTAACGAGTGGAAGGAAGAAGAAGTCACAGGGCGCTGCCTTAGGCCCCATACTATGGAACATAGCGTACGATAATGCGCAACGTATGACAATCCCTGCGGACACGACATCCATAGCGTTCGCGGATGTGACATCATCGAGACCGGCGGGTACACGAAACAGGCGGCGGAGACGATGGCGACCTGGATGATGGGCAACGAACAAACAATAGCCGTTGCCAAGACCGAACTCGCTCTACTCTCTACCAAGAGAGCAGGAATACAGACCGTCACGGAAAGCGCAATGCTAGGAGGAGTGTTCCCAATAACCCGCCACATCAACTAGCTAGCCACCACTCTGGAAGTCAATACCAACCACACGACACATGTAGTAGAGGCCGCACGTGAGGCCTCCAGGACGGAGGAAGCCCTAGCAGGGCTGCTCCCGAACATTGGAGGTCCGGGTAAAAAGAAGAGGAGTTTTCAGGCGACGGTGTCATGCACCCAACTTCGTTACACAGCACCAGCCTGGGCCGTTGCCAACGAAGACTCCGAGAAATGCGGAAAGGTTAAGAAGGGCGTTACGCTCTTCGGATGACCCGGGCCTAGAGGACAACATCTACAGATACAGTCGTGGTTCTGGCAACGGTAATACCCGCGGACCTAATGATCGAGGAAGGGGCGACAATGTATCGGAAAATCAAGAATAGAATCCCACCAAAGGTTGCAAAAAAATAATCCAGCCACAGCTCCAGGCAAAAATGTTCGACGCGATGGGAGGAGACCACAGACGCAACCTGGACCAAGCACGAGTTAAATGTTGACCCCAACTTAAAGACTTTTTAAAAGTAACTTTATTTCACTAACGGAGTGTTTCTACACTGTATTTCTTATACTGAGTATTCTACACTGTGTATTCTGTACTGAATAGATGTTTACAATTATTTCTTTATACATATATTAAAAATTATGCTGACTTATCATTAATTTATTTATCTAGTGCGACACATCTATTTATTTATTACGTAAATTAGAATGTTCTAGAAACATATTTATTTGATGTCTAGGATTTCATATTTCCTATTTGTAGACGACATATAACTCCTCCCTTACTAAAGATTCGCAATACTATTTCGAAATGCGAAATTTTCGAATTTAATTAAATCATTATTTCTTGATTTGATTCCAATTGATTTTCCTGTATTGGACTACATTTAATCTTTTTAACCATATATTTATATAATATTAAGCTTATAAGCATTACTATGATTACATATAAAATCAAAGTCCCGACACTAAGTCGTTTAGTAATTATTGGTCCTTTCGATAAGTCAAAGCGTTTTGAATATTTTTACCTTCATCTAAATTTATTGAATCAAGTTTGAATTTGTTAAATTGAATTTCACTGGTATCAAAGTTAAAGTTAACATTGATTTTTGGTAATTTGATTGTTTGAAAATGCGCTTTTGAATCTTGATAATTCTTAATTAAAATGTCCGCGATGTGCACTTTACAATTTGGTGTTCATTCCTAAATATAGGTTCCTTTGAGCGGAATGTTGTTGAATGTTTGAGCCGCATTACTGAATGGCTACGGTGTCGTCGGGGATGATGATCAACCATATGTCCTTTTCTAATTTTTGAATTTTTGTAATCACCACTACAAGTTATTTGGTTACAATTTGGGATATTTTTCATATAATTAATCATCTGGATGTTGCATGAGGCATCTGTGCTTATTCTCCCAGGATTGGTTTTGTGACATAAATATTTGTCCTGACTAATTTGTTTTTGGAAAAAATTATTTTGTATCCATGATTTGTTAAGGTGGGTAAAGGATATAAATGGTAATAATTATAATTATTGGTTTCAACGATTGGGATTTCAATAATAAATATGATTTGATTTCCTTTACTATAGTTTTTAATTTCCATTATTTTCTCAAATAATAATATATTTTCCAATTTTGCTTTAAGTGGTAATTTACTTTTATCTAATTGTTTCTCAATGTTTTCAATTTCATAGAGCAACTCTCTTGGTTCTACTATTGAATTATGAAATGTATTCAGTTTTGAAAATGTATCGCAACTTCCAATTTGTCTAAAATATTATGAATTATTTGAAAAGCAATTGTAAGTTGTGAAAGTATCATTTGTACTAAGAAAAATCCATGCATTTCTATTTTTTGCAAATTTTTATTTTTAATTATATTTTCAATTTGATTTATTCTCGATTCTAATATCATTTGGTTATGCGTCAACGTTTGTGTATTTTTGTCAACATTTTGAATCGATGTTTGGAGGAGAGTAACTTGTTGTGTTATTAACGTTTTAATTTTATTCTGACTATCAGTAATGGTAGAAATAGCTTGATCATATTTCTGTGCGTCATTATGATCTAAATTTCCTGTTATAACTTTAATTATTGAGCCTAAGCCATCAATTAAGCCTCTATTAGTGCGAGTTTGTATCATAGAATTTAATTGTTTTATTTGTATTTGTATCTTGTTTTCTAAAATTGATATCATATTATGTGAATTATAAAATTCTGTTTTATGTGTTGAGTTTGCAAATGCATTTTCTAGTTTATTGAATTGTTTTTGTAAAACTTGAAATTCTTCAATTACATTCGTTACATCAAATATTTGGACAAATGACCAAAAGTTTATTATATTTTTAGCTGTGCCTAATTTTAAAGGTAAAATTCCTGGATTGTCGCTTAAATCGCGGAATTTAGGATCATTTATTCCGAAGGTGATGGTTGCAAATCTGAAACAATGGGTATTTTAAGTTCTTTGATATGAACGATATCAGATTTATTATTTGTTTTATTTTCTATAATTACTTTATTATTTTCGAACAAATTGTCTTAATAAATAAGGACCTTTGAATTTATTTTCCTTTTTGTTTCTTGCTTAATTTATTTTAATTATAGTTTGTCCTCCTTTAAATTTAAATTGTTCAGGACCTTTAGTATTTCTTGTTTGTAATACTTTTTTTTTATTTGTTTGTAATTTATCATATAAATTATCGACTTTATCTTTATGATTTGAAAAATAATTTGAATAGAATTTAGTATCGGTTTAATTTAATGGATCTCTTGAATTAGTATGTCCTAGTGTTAATTCTAACGGGGTAAAATTTGTTGAAGTATGTATGGAATAGTTGTAAGCGATTATTGCATATTCCATTAATATGATGACAGAATTATTTGGTTTATTTTGACGAAGTATTTTTTCGGGTACACCATAATAAGAGAAATAGTGAATTAAAGCATTACTGATATCTAGCCCGGTTTTACCCATTATTGGTATAGCTTGTCCTAATTTTGAGAAAGCATCTATAATAGTTACAAAACTTTCATTATCGAATTTAAAAACATCTACATGTAATAATTGAAAGGGTTTTCCAACGGTTTCAGTTAATACAATAGGTACGTAGGGCTTATGCCTTGAATATTTTGATTTTTGACAGAGTTCACAATCATTGATATAATTCGTTACATTTATTTTCATTGTATTCCAATAATAGTTTCTAACGTTTCGTTTATACCGCGATGGTTACATTTACCTTCGTATTGATATTTTATTATCATTAATCTTTCTTCTTCATTTTCAATTGTATTTACTAATTTGGTGCACTTTATTAATTTTAAACCGGAATCATAAAAATAATTCATGTATACATTATTAAAATCTTGATACATTGATTCATCATGAAAATATATATAAAAGGTTTTACCTCCTGTTGTATAATCACGTAATAATTTAAATATTAATGCTTTTGCTTTTGGTATTTGAATATTTAAATTTGTATGATTTTCAAAATGTTTTTTAATGACATCTAATTTATTATGAGAATTTTTAGATATTATCATTTGGTGTGGTTTATTATTTATTATGGAATCTGAGATAGAAATTCCTTCATTTAAAGTATTTTTGCTACTACATGAATGTGGAGTGGATAAACTATTTTTATTATTTAATTCATGTTCATCATTTAATTCGTCATTTATTTCATTTGCATCATTTAATTCGGGGTGTGATGGTGGTTTTACTTGTAAATTTTGTAATATCGTAATTCTATTTTCAGTTTCAGGATTTAGATTTTGTTCTTTGGGTTGAATTGGATTTTCTGCTACATTTCGCAAATATTCTATTACATCAAAATTAATATTACCAGGATTATTTATTAAACTTTCATTTTCGAGGGCATTAATGTTAATCCTTGATAAAGCGTCGGCATTGGTATTTTGCTTACCTTTTTTATAAATGATTTCATAATCGAATTCTTCGAGTCGAAGTCTCCATCTAATAAGTTTACTACGTCGAAAATATTTACAGGCCCATACGATTCCTAACAATTCTTTTTCAGTTGTTGAATATTTAGTTTCACTTGAATTTAAAGTTCGTGAAGCGAAAGCTATTGGTTTGTCATTAGGAATATTTCCTTGAGATAATACTGCACCGAATGCTAAATTACTTGCGTCAGTAGTTAATATAAATTGTTTTTAAAAATCTGGATATTGTAAAATTGGGGTATTCATTAAAATGTGTTTACAATGTTCAAATGCTCTAATAAATGTTGCATCATGAATGATGTTTGAATCTTTTTTTAAGCATACTGTTAGTGGTTTTGTTATTTTAGCAAAATCTTTAATAAATTGTCTAAATATCCAATTAGACCTAGAAATGATTTTATTTCTTTCTGAGTTGTAGGAATTGGAAAGTTTGAGACTTTTTCTGGATTAGGTTTTACTCCTTTAGTGGTAACTACATGACCTAAATATTGAATTTCTTTTCGTAAGGATTCTGATTCTGTATTTTAAAATTTGATTCTCGAAGTCTTGAGAATATTTTTCGTAAGAGTGATATATGTTCTTGCAGAGATGTACTGAATATTACTATATCGTCTAAATATACTAAACAAATTTCGTTTTGTAAACCGCGTAAAATATTATCCATGACTCTTTGAAAGGTTGATGGGGCATTTTTTAAACCAAAAGGCATTCTTCTAAATTCATAATGACTGTTTTCAGTTGAAGGCTGTTTTTTTAAATATCATTGGGATTCATTTCAATTTGATGAAATCCATTTGCAAGATCTAAAGTACTAAAATATTGGCATTTACCTAATTTATCTAGAATATCAGTTATATCAGGTAACGGGTATTTATCATCAATTGTCTGTTCATTGAGTTTTCGATAATCTATTACCATCGCCATTTTCTTTTACCTGAGACGTCAAGTTTTTATGGTACTATCCAAATGGGGCTAGACCATGGAGATGAAGAATTTTGTATTATTTTTTGTTTTAACATTTTCGAAATTTGGTCTTTTACTTCTGATTTATGTATTTCGGGGTAACGATAACTTGGTGAGTCATTTTTAAATTTTATATTATGTTGGATTTTAATTGTAAATGTTAAAGGAATTTTGTCACAATAAAACATATCTCTGAATTCAAAACATAATTTTTGAATTGCATTGTTTATTTCTGTATTACATTGGTTTAAACGTAAATTTTTTAGCTTTGATTTTAAAATGTTATCTTGGGTTTGAGTAAAATATTCGTTGTTAGTTTCCATTTTATTGATGAAATTAATTTCACAAGTATCTACGGGTTCAATATCAAGAGGTTCAATGATATAAATTTCAGTAGAATTTTCATTCGAATTAATTAATGTGGTAATTGCAAAATTTCGATCTATATTTACTAATTCTTTAGGCATTTCAACTTGATTGCCGAAATCTAAATAATTAAGGATTCCTATTCCTTGTTATTGTTTTACTGGTACTTTAACTACTTTTTGTGTTCTGCCAGGTATTTAATGTATTATATTGTAATTGCTTAGTGAATTTTCATTTTCAACAATTGGTTCGGGATTTTTATTTCTTCGATAAGTTATAGCAATGGTTGTGTATTGTGTTATTAATGTTCGTGAATTTAAATTTATATTTGCTTCTAACTGATCTAATAAATCAGCACCAATTAATCCTTCGTATTTAGGTGAAAAGTCAAATAAATAAAATTTGTGAAAACCTCGTACATTGAAAATGTCAAACGGGTATTTTTGCGACTTCATTATGAAAGGTCATTGCATGAACTATTTGTATATTAAAAATTTCATTCGTTATACATTGATAATAAAATTGATAAGCCAATTCAGGTTTAATTAAACTTTTTGAACTTCCTGTATCTATTAGAAAATTAGCATTTAAAGTGGAAATATATGTGGAGGGTAAATTAGCATTATGGTTATTATATGTAATTATTACGTTTGATTGATTGGGTTGGTGGTTTTGCAAAAATTTTGATTTTCATCATATTGTTCATATTGTTCATATTCATTGTATTGTTCATTATAATTTTCTGATTGAAAATCATTTTCATCATACATATTTTCAAATTCAATTTTCTGGATTTTCTTGGACTTATTGTACGAAATTATTTACTCTTGTTCTATATGAACTTGTGTCCATTGGTTCTGGTTCAAATTTAGCGTTTGGGTTTTTATTAAAAATATTTGATCTATTTATTTGAAATTGATTTGATCTCTGCGGATTAAATGAATTTATTTTGTTAAATGGGTTCGGTCTTGGTTGTGGTTGATAAAAAGGATTTGATCTTTGAAATAGTGGTATTGTTTGTTTTGTTTGTCGTGATATGTTAGAGAAGTTAGGATTTGGAAACATATTAGAAATTGTTGGTTTTGGAGCGGTAAATTGATAATTTTGTGGTTGTTTAAATAGTGTGTTACTATTAAATGATGGTTTGAAATTATATTGATTTGGAGGTTGAGGCATATTTTTGAAAGTTTTAAACGTATTTTGATTAGGATTGATATTCATTTTCGCTTGTGGTGTATATATTTGTTGTTGCAAATTTGAATTGTGACCAGTACTGAAATATTTGAAATTTTCTTCTTCGGTAACAAAAGCTAATGCTTGTTCTAACGAATTTGAATTTCTTAAGCGTATTACTAATTGCATATTATATGGTAAACTATTAATAAACGTTTTTAGTGCAAAATCATCATAATGAGTAATTTTAATTAATTTTTCTTGGGCTGTTGCAACTGAATTGTTTAACTTTAAAAATAACAAACTGCGTGCATCTTGTATTCGCATACCAAATTGCATTGGTGTTTAATTTTTATAAGGTCTTATTAAAATTAGGTCTTCGATCAAACAATCTATACTACGCTGATCGAAAAAAGAATTTGGCAAACGAAGTAAATAAACGTGCAATTTACCGTAGCTAGAGAAACGAAAGCTGACTCACATAAACGTTCCATGAGACAACTTACCGTGAAAACCAGTAATTTAAGAATTAATTCCTCTCAAAACTCTTAACCACATAATTTACCCGTGACTTTCCGTGATTTTCTCAACATGATAGGCAAATGTTACAATTGTGGTAATACAGGACATATTTCGAGAGATTGTCAAGAACCTAGACAGCTGTTTTGTCTTCAATGTGATAAAAGGGGCACACATATTTTACGTGCAATTTAAACAAGAAACCTGTCTCCTCGAAGGTGCAGAGAGAGACAGCCTCGTAGAAGTTCTTAGAGCCCTACCACGTACAGCACCACTAGACGTAGTAACAATTATTTATATCTACTTTGACGATATTTCCCTTTCATTTTTAATTGATACTGGTGCATCAGTTTCGTTACTCAAACAGTCCACAGTATCAAAATTAAACTTAAAAATAGATAGTGAAAGTAATATACACTTGTCGGATGTGTCAGGTAATAAGTAAATTTTCAAGGAACTGTGTGTGCAAAATTTCCGAGTTTAGGGAAATTGAATCCGTTTAAGTTTTTAGTTTGTGACGATGTTATAATTTTTTATACAGATGGCCTATTAGGAGCGGACTGGCTGGTAAAATCTAAGGCAGTGGTAGATTTCCAGACGAGTCTGCTCATAGTAAATTCTCTCTCATGGGAATTATTAGGTCACACAGTTGACATAGGTCTAGACGTAGACAACATAGTTCGTCCCATAGTGGGCGTAAATAGTAATCCTGTCGAGAATGACCTCTCGCATGGATGTGTTTTCAAATTTCAAAAGGGAGCAAATAGTAAAGTGAAGTCAAGTAACGATCCGTCTTGTAGTAGTGCATCACGCGGTAATTTTTCGAACAGTGTAGGATCGGCCAATCCCCACTGTAGTAAAAATAAATTTTCTATCCGAAGTAATATTTTCCTTGTAAAATTAGAAAATTCAATCCGTATTCCACCTTTTTCTGTTTACCTGTGCACAGGTAAATTAGATAATCGATGTAGCAAAGGGACGTTGTATTTCGAACCAAGTCCATTAGAAAATTTAGGAATTGTAGGCGCGAGATCGTTGTTTGACTGCATTGAGAGTAGAACAGTACAATTACAGCTTCTTAATATCACGCCAGCTCCCGTGGTATTGAAGGCTCGTATTGTAGTAGGTAAAATTGAAACCATTAGCCGGGATGTAATCAGGTGTATTGCATCCTTAGAGGTACCTGATAGAGCGAGTTGGTCCCCTGTCAATAGTACAATAGTTTTTAACCTGAAAAACCTTCATCCTAGCGAGCGACAGTTGTTTGAACCCTTTCAACAAAAATACCAAGACATTTTCAATAATAAAGACAGCAATTTAGGCTCTACTCCCTTAATTCAGCATAGAATTTTCACAGACAATCATTCCCCCATAACCAAAGCACCATATCGCGTCCCTTTCCCGCGCAAGCAGATCTTAAAGGAGGAATTAAACGAGATGTTAAAACAGGGCGTAATTTCACATTCATCGTCACCGTGGTCCGCGTCTGTCGTTATGGTAGAGCGTGCGGGACCAAATGGCGAAAAGAAATTTCGTATTTGTATAGATTTTCGCGAATTAAATGAAATAACAAAACATGATTATTTTCCATTACCGAATATCACAGAAATTTTAAATCAGTTAGGAAATGCAAAATAGTTTACTACATTAGATTTGACCAAGGGTTATTGGCAAGTAGAAAAACAGCATTTTCGGTTCCTTGGGGGAATTACGAATAGAATCGAATGCCTTTCGGTTTAGCAAACAGTCCGAGTTCTTGGCAAAGGCTCATGTATAAAGTTTTAGCCGATTTAACCGGCGATTATTGTTTTGTCTATCTTGATGACATTATTTGCATTAGTGATACTGTAGAAAAACATATTGAACGGTTAACATCAATTTTTAATAAACTTAGAGAGGCCAAACTAACACTAAATGTTGACAAATGTAAATTTCTGCAAAAAGAAGTAAAGTATTTAGGATATAATGTATCCGGCGCTGGTTTAATAACCGACCCCGAGAAAATTGAAGTTATTAAGAAATTACCTAGACCGAAGAATATTACCGAAGTTAGATCATTTTTAGGTTTGGTAGGGTTTTACAGAAGTTTTATTCATAAATTTCCAGAAATTGCCAAACCACTTACAGCTGTTACATAAAAATATATTAAATACTCATGGAATTCTGAAGCTAACGCATTTGAAGTTTTAAAAAATGTTTTACATGATGAACCAATTTTAATTTTTCCCAATTTAAATCAATTATTCATTCTTTCAACAGATGCATCAAGTTTTGCAATTAGTGGAATTTTAGGTCAATTGCGACAACACAGAATTACCAATTGCGTTTGCAAGTAGGCAGCTTCAAAAAGCTGAAATTAATTATTCAACTACAGAGAGAGAATGTTTAGCATTAGTTTGGGCCATTAAACATTATCGCTGTTATCTATACGGTCATAAATTTAAAGTAATTACCGATCATCAACCACTCAAATGGCTTATGAGCACAAAAGAGCCAAATAATCGTTTGATAAGGTGATCATTGCTCTTATCCGACTACGATTTCGAAATTGAATATCGGCCCGGTAAGAAGCATAATCACGCAGGCGCTTTATCAAGAATAACAACAACACATCTGTTGACGCCTTCATTAAATTACGAGCCAGTTTTATGGGACTGGGAAAGTATTTTTCAAGCGCAGAAATGTGTGTTAATTTACTAGTGAATATTGACAATGGTAATGAAGTCGGTTTTTCCAGAGATGTAGATGGGTTGTTATATAAGCGGAATGACCCGCTTGATGAATTACCCCTTTGTCGTGACATGCTACCTTAGCCGGTCGCGTTTTTATTGACTGAATTTAACGAAGAATGTGAAAGATTATGTTGAAACTTGTGTCTCCTGCATAGAACGAAAAACATCACCTCATTTAAGACCTGCTCCTTTAATAAACGCAGAACCCCTTAGCAGTCCTTTTTATCGTTCCCATAGATGTTGTAGGACCTTTAGTTACAACTTTCCATGATAATAAATATATTCTGACAGTTCAAGACTCTTTCAGTAGATATCTAGAAGCATTCCCAATACCTGACCAGAAAGGGGACACGGTTGCAAGACAATTTATTAAAGGCATTATTCTACGTTACAGTACACCCAGACAGTTATTGACAGATTTAGGAACAATCTTCTTGTCTAAAATTTTTCGTGAAATGTGTAAATGTTTAGATATTTCACACGTTAAAACGACAGATTATAGACCTCAAACCAACCGGAGTATAGAGAGAAACCATAGAACCTTAAAAGACATTTTATCCCATTTTATGACTCTCAGCAAGACTGGGATGAGTGGATTCCTTACTCTGTTTCTGCATACTATAGTACAAGCACTCCGCTACCGGCGAATCGCCGTATTTTTTAATATTTGGTAGAGATATAGAACTTCCGTACGATACCTTATTCAAACCCTTGTCTGTTCGCTATGATGTTGATTCAAACTACGTGCCTGAGTTTATTAAACGATTAAACGTAGCCCACGCAAGAACTCGTGCCTATCAGAAGATACCAGATTTGTCAGTAGATAGATAGAATAGAGTCTATTTATATGATCCCAGTTGTAAGGTAGGCTTAAGTAGCAAATTAACCCGTAAATGGAAAGGTCCATATAGAATCTTAGAATTGGAAGGGGTTAATGCAGTAATTAAGGAGATTTTAGGCCGTAAAAAACAAAAAGTTCATGTAAATCGTTTAAAAATGTCAAACCGCGAGAAATTAATGCAGAAATCGACATTGCTGAACTGGTGTGAACTTATCCTCTATGATCCCAGCCTCTATACCAGGCGGCGCCATGGGTCCGCGCGCATGGCAGATTGTTTGGGGGTCTGTACTGACCAATTGGGGTGACTAATAAAATCCAAATTTTGAGGAATTCTTTATTAATGTCTTGCCGATCATAATATATATATATATATATATATATATATATATATATATATATATAAGTTTAAAATTAAAAAAAAAATAGAAAAACATAAACGGTGGTATACAAACTTTCCATTTAACTTTATCATATTGTTATAAACATGGAAAAACAGGACAGGAACATGTCGCATCATGGTCAAAAATAATAATTTACGTTACAACATATATTATACAAAAACGCCTATAAAAATGATTAAAAAAAAAAATATATATATATATATATATATATATATATATATATCTATATTTTTTTTAATAATTTTTATAGGCGTTTTTGTATAATATATGTTGTAACATAAATTATTATTTTTGACCATGATGCGACATGTTCCTGTCCTGTTTTTCCATGTTTATAACAATATGATAAAGTTAAATGGAAAGTTTGTATACCACCGTTTATGTTTTTCTATTTTTTTTTTAATTTTAAACTTTTACGTATATCATTATTATTATTTTTGACCATGATACACAATCTTCCTGGATTTGAATTGCATAATGTTTATAACAATATGATAAAGTAAAATGGAAAGTCTGTATACCACCGTTTTTATTTTTCTATTTTTTTTAATTTTAAACTTTTACGCTCATATCTGGATATTCCGATTTTAGTGGCTGAGTCCATAAAAAAATAATGCAACATTTCATTCCAATATAATTTGTAGTGCACAATTACCCTATATCATAACATTCGTATCCGGAATATCTCTATTGCATAAAAAACTGTATATAAAATCGTAGTCAATGTTTTTAGACCGACCTATCGTTTGTTTAATTCTTCTACTGTCATTATAAAACTCAGAGTCGAATGTTCGAATCACCGTCGAGGGAGTAACCTTTTTACACATTGTAACTCATAATACTATTGGTAAAATAAGTATTTTGAATGAATTGTAATCCTTAAAGTAGGGAGTTTATTAATAAGTAATAATAATCCCAATCGGACATGGGAATTTCGCGCAGCCATATAAATGATCAAACTACGTAAAAGGTCTGTAAAAATATATAAAAGTGGATCCGTGTCAATCTAAAAAATAGTTTTTGCAACAAATGGAGAAGATTTGAAGAAAAAAAAACTCCGTGGGCTATGATGGAAAATTAAATCATTTTGACTTTGCCTTCGTCCAGATAGGAGCGAAAAGTTAAAAATAAAAAAAATAGAAGGAACAACGTGCTCGGGTTGGGACTTTCCGTTTTCTAATTGTCATTTTGTTATAAATATTGTGTATTTTTTTCAAATCAATTGTATGCGAGTGGAATTTTAAAAATAATAATAATGAAACATATTCGACTTGGTCGCCGAAAAAAAAAATTTTCCAATTTCCTTCGACCATCTGCTGCACTGATATGTTCTGAACCAAGATCCAAAAATAAATTAAACAAAATATGTTGAATTATGGACTCAGCCTTTAAAATCGGAATATCCAGATATGAGCGTAAAAGTTTAAAATTAAAAAAAAATATAGAAAAACAAAAACGGTGGTATACAAACTTTCCATTTTACTTTATCATATTGTTATAAACATTAAGCAATTTTTTTCAAATCCAGGAACACGTCCCATCATGGTCAAAAATAATAATTTACGTTACAAAATATATTATACAAAAACGCCTATAAAAATTATTTAAAAAAATGTAGATATATATATATATATATATATATATATATATATATTATGATTGGCAAGACATTAATAAAGAATTCCTCAAAATTTGGATTTTATTGGTCACCCCAATTGGTCAGTACAGACCCGCAAACAATCTGCCGTGCGCGCGGACCCACGGCGCCGCGCGGTATAGAGGCTGGGATCATAGGGGAGTTCACACCAGTCATTGCTGACAGTTCCTGTTGGAATTCCGCCTCAGGTACCAGGGACGATAGCGCCGGCTATGCCCGTAACGCCTATAGCGCCGGTAGCGCCTATAACGCACCAGCTAGGCAATTTAATTACCTATAATTTAAGCTGATTAACGTTAAATTGCAATCAATTGCTAATTAAACAATACGAGCAAGAAAGGCAACGCAATGCCAAATATGTGTGCACGATTTCATAATTTTTGATCTAATACTTTTTGCATGGTGTATTTGTTAATTAATTTCCTTAATATTTTTGCCAAACATGGTTTAATATCTAACAGTTCATTAAAAAAGTTAATCTCGCGGGTGCAAGTTCTAACTAGCCTCGGAGTATAAACAAAAAGAAAAACCATATTTTGCAAAAAAAGTTTAAAAAGAAATTAATGAGATAAAAATTTGTGAAATCTTACACACATATTTGGCGTTGAGTTGCCCTCCTTTTTAATGTATTTTCATGACGATTCTATCAATAATAATACAGAATTTTAGAAAATGTACTTTTTCGTATTGCTCATTTATTTATTCATTAACAATTTATAGTAATTTAACGTTACTCAGCTTAAATTATAGGTAATTTTATTGCCTACAACAAACATTAACTGTTGCTCCTACAAGAGGTCTACATTTTAATATTAGTTGAAAAAGCTAAAAAAGTAATTTTAGCAATATTGCAATTTGTCACTTTAGCACAACTTCTCTTGAGTTAATTTTTCGATATTATTATTATAGTGATCCTTCCCGGCCATAATATGCAATAAAATATCAAGTAGAATTATTTTTTATTTCCAAACTCTAAATCGACTAGACTATTACGTAAAGCGAATATAGTAAAAGTAATCACAGCACGAATAGCATAAGTAGAAATAGTTAATCACGTACATTTTCCAAAATATTTGTATCGGTTTCATATGGTTAGTTCAGCGAAAGGCCATGTGCGTTTTGAAAATTTCTACCTGGGGCTTCAAGTGTCTCCTTATCGGCCTTGCGAGGGTGGTTCGTGTGCACACATTTTGTAAAATATTTTAAAATAAATATTCAGTGTTCTTGTGAAAGTGAATAAGTATAAACGCATTCAGCCTGGCACATTATTTCACTGCCCTGCGAAACAATTCAATATCTGCCCCAAGCAATTATTGTCCCAAGAAAGCTACAGTACGGAAAAGCCCGCCGGTATATTATTACTACTTCGTATATCCAGTGTTAGTGCAATACAACAAGCTACAAATATGGGAATGGGATCTGTAAAAGAAAGGAATAAGACCAGAACTGGTAGAACGAAGAAATCTAAGGTTCCGCATAAAAGCAATGCCAGAAGGAAGGAAGAGTTATTATAGAATGAGTTGAAAGGACGGTAAAAGTAAGTAGAAGTTGTCAAAATAAACAATCAAATGAAATGATCAACTGACATTGAATTGTTACTTTTGTGGCTTCAGCAAGTTGGTGCAAATTAGGCTGAATCCCAACATAAGTGATTCTAGGCATAAATTGAGATGTGCTTTAGCCTACCATGTTCAGAGCACTCACCATTCCATCGATTATGAAGAGGTTAAGGTGCTTGAAATTGAAAAAAAAACCTAAGATCCAGATTGTTCCTTGAAATGATTCATATTTCCAATATACCAAACACCATGATTTCCAAGACAGATATCAAGGGAGTCAGCCTAATTTACACCAACTTGCTAAAGCCACAAAAGTAACAATTGAATGTGAGTTGATCTTTTCATTTGATTATTTATTTTGACAAATTTGTTTGATGATGTAACTCAATCCTTATCTGACAAAATCAATTTTCCCTAACATCTTTAATATAATTATAATATTTATAAACAGTTTCGTGGTAGTACTAACAGCGAAAATTGTTATCGTCCTTAATAATGAAGCGAGCATGTTATTAACCCCACTTTCTGGGAGTGGTTAAAATTTGTTTCTATTATTTTATATATTTATACCAACAATGTTTTCAGTAAATGAAATTTGAGTAAAAGAATTTGCTCTAAACGTTGTACAGAATAAAGGGCATTTTATAATATCTTCGAAGCTTTTTTGACCGCATACCCAAATATCTCTAATTAAAATAAAATTAATTCCGGTCACATAGGTCAAATAGCAGAAAATACGGTTGGCCAATTCAGTAATAATGTTTACAAGTCTCAAAGACAACACAGGCTAACAGCATCCTTATTTGGATCTATCTGCAAATAAGAGATATAAAACTCCGTGCCACAGTTTTGTTAAACAAATATTATACCCATCACTAGTGTCTACCAATGCATTAGAGTATGCAACAATTAACGAATCTGTGGCAAAGACTATTTTCGCAGAAAAATTAAATTTAATAGTTGAGGATGCTGGTTTATTCAATCATCTAGAATATACTTTCTTAGCCGAATCACCTGATGGTAAGCTCCTTTAAAAATATAAAATTACATATTGTTTCAAACTATTTAAAATAACAGTGATTATTACAAATATAATTTTACTATAGGAGGTGAAGAATTGGTGGAAATTAAATGCATATACAAATATTCGGACAAAATCACAAACACTGACGCATTTAAAGATTTTTTGGGCCCAACTGACTATCTTCAATGTACCAATGGAGTAATTTCTCTTAAAAAAACAGCATAATTATTATTATCAGGTCTGTAAATATACATAAAACATTTCCTTTAATTTATTGATTTTGATGTTCATTTATAGGTTTAAGGACAACTAGAATGTACCGGTCGTAAGTGGTACTATTTTGTTGTCTACATTAACAAAGAAGTAGACATTTTTGTAGCAAGAATAAGAGATCACGACTTTTGGGATACCCACATGCCTGATAAAATTATAACATTTTACCGCTATTGCGTATTACCTGAAAAAAAAATTAAAAAGAGTGTCACATAATTTAAAATGCACTGACAAACACTTCTTGGAAGACAAGAAAACAGAAGATAATATACAGAGAATATAATATTATATCAGCACTTTTATTTCCACATTCTTTTTACTTCATAATTATTATAATCATATATCGTGGATTCGTTCAATTTATTCCATATTTTAGCTGTGGCCTATATATCAATTATTATTGGAATTTTTTCACATGCCCCGTAACCAAATATATTAAACATATTTTTTTAGTATGGAAACCCTGCTTGTCTCGATTTTAATATTGAATTATTTATTTCATAAAATAAAACAAAATGAATCAATTACTATTTCCGATTCTTGTGCGAACACATGAATTACATCTCTATTATATTTGAAAGCCGCAGTTAAATAAGCCCCACTCCGACAACGTGTCCCGGCCGTAGCAGGCGGAGCATATCACCGCGCGCGAAATGATAAGAAGGGATTTTGCGATATTTAAATCGCACAGTTTGAAAAAACTACTGTTTTTATTAAAATATTTTCTTTATAAAAATTGTTTCATTATTTTTTCCCTATTTGCATGGCCAGTTTAATACATTTAAAGCAATTTTCATTAGCTTAACTTTTTTGTTTACTAATATTTTTTAACCCAAACAGCCATGCAAATGTAAGACATTATTATATAGGGATGTGCTAAATTATGTCTATATTTATTGGGAACTTATTGAAAAGCATGCGATTTACGTAAAAACGATGGTGAAAGCGCGGAAGAGGGCAGCCTTAACCTAAAATGCTATTAAAATCGCATCAAAATTCAGTCGAAATGTCATTTTAACAAAGTTATTGTGCTATTAAATATTATTATGATTAAAATTAAAATCATTTTGGTACCGTATACCGCGAATTTCATTATTAATCCAAGCCTCATTCATCCTGAATCTCTAGGTGGTATAGATATTTAATTAGTGTGCTTTTTTCTTGGTACAAACGGTGTGTGCAAAAAAAATTGTACAACTGTTTACTCGTGTCCTGGTAACCATAAAATAAGAAAAAAACGAATTCATGTTAATTTTGTTAGCTATTATTGAATAATATTTGCAATAAAACCACGACCGTTTATTTTAAACTTTTATATTTTATTTAGAATTTAACAACAATCATCAGAAATATTGTCGTATATTTTTACGAGCTTTACTTTTTTTAAATTCATTTTAAACATAAACATGTAAGTAAACGGCGTGTTAATATATCTGTAGAACCATTTTTTAAATATAACAAATGCATGTGCCTATACACCAATGTTTTTATTTAACCATTTTGTTTATAAGGCATTAATTTACTGGTGTAAAACAATATAAAACAAATTTCAATTTTTAATACAGTACCGCCCACAATTTGTAGGAGAAAATCTATTTTTTTGCACCGTTTAGTAACAACGCACCGAGAAAAAAGATTCCGCCGCCCGAATTCACTTGTTTTATTTCACACAGGAGGTTTATCCAGTTTATCCAGCCTACGGGATAACAATCTATCCCTACCCATTTGCGTGTGTCGCATCCACAGAGCACTATAATGGTCGCATCGTTGTCGCGCGGTTGCTACTGTTTTATTTTACGATTTGTGCGAAAATATTACTATCTTTCTTGCTCGTCTAGTCTCGCTGATCTTTTATCTCCTAAAGCAATATACTGGCCCTTGCGGTTGAGATACAAACGTAAGGGGAAGGAATGTTTACATTTTCTGAGCGGATAGGTAGACAGGGCTCTTACCAACAGATGTTAGCAAATAGGTTGAGATTTACCTAATGATTATGCGAGTCGTACGTTAAATGTACAAGAAACAAACAATAAAAGGAACTCCTTGCAATTGTTTGGGCTGTGAAATATTTTAGACCCTATTTAATCGGAAGAACATTTAAGATTATTTGTGATCATAAACCACTTGAATGGTTATTTAATAGAAAAGACCCTAATTCTAAAATGATTAGATGGCGTTTAAAACTTGCCGAATATGATTATAAAATTGTATATAAAAAAGGAATTTTAAATAGGACGCGGATGCTTTATCGCGTATTGAATTAAATGTAAATGAATATAATGATAATCATGATAATGCTTATTTGAAAAATGTATTTGAACAATTAGTAGATGGTCACTCTTTAGTTGTAGAGCAGGCGACTCAATTGATTTAAATGAAGAGGAACATGAAACCATACATTCCAATATAGAAGATCATATATTTAGTATCCCTACCATAGATAAACCTGTGAATATCGGAGCCAATCAAATAATCATTTCCGAAGTTAATTATTTACCTAAACCAAAAATTAAATCAGTATTTAATAATAAAAAGCAAGGAATACTTTTACAATGATCAGATTTTGAATACGATATTTGAAAATTTATTAAGGAATACATTACTCCTAAAATAAAATATTATTTATACTTTCAAAGTGACGTATACGAAAAATTATGTACGATTTTACAACACCATTGTAAAAATTCTGAAATTAATTTTGTATAATGTACTAGTGTATTAATGGATATTGAAAATGAAGAAGATATTGATAATACTATAAAAATGTATCATGAAGGTAAAACTAACCATCTTGACATCGACGACACTGATGCACACATCAAACGTAAATTCTATTGGCCGGATCAACGGCGTAGCATCCAGAAATATATTAATGAAATTTGCCATGTAAGCAAATATGATAGGAGTCCATTAAAATTAAAATATAATATAATATAACCCCAACTCCTACTTGTCCTTTCGATATTATACAAATCGATAGTATATCGTTAGAAGGTGTAAAATTTCTGACAATAATTGATGCGCTTTCCAAATACACGCAATTATATAGATTAAATTCACAGCAAGCGATCGAAATTGTAAATAAAATGATTATCTTCTTTAGCCACCATGCCATACTCGAACAAGTTATCGCGGATAATCACCTATTGAAATAATATCCGGACATATTAATACAGATAATAGTGCATTTAATATTGATATTGAAACTCGTTTAGATAATAATTATGTAATTAATCATAAAGAATAAAGTTTTTTTTAATGTTTTATTTTTTGCTCAGATACAATGTTAACATGGTATATCAGCTAAAAATATAAAAACGTGTCTCATTCGATCGGTGGCTATTCCCTCACTTAGGTGTGGTCCCTGGTGTTGAGGGCTTATGTTGTTCTAGTGCTGTTCTTCTATTTGTATCCCCTTTTAGGTTTCAGGACTATGTAACGGTTCTCGTAGGGTTTTCTTAAATCGTTTCACAGTCATTTCCTTTGTGTGGTCATTTAAGGAGTTATAGATGTTTATTGTTTCGTTGAAGCCGTTGAATGTTTTCTTTAGTGTTGTTCTTATGTAATTTTTATTTCGAGTTCCGTAATGGTGATAGTCCTTGTTTAATTTAAAATGTATGTTATTTTTGATTTGTTTCTGCTTAGTTTTGTGTATCATTATCACATTACTTATGATTATTTTATTTTCTATGTATAACTCGTGTATTTTGTGTACCTCTTTTGTGGGAGTGTATTTTGGTAGTTTGTGCCATGGTTTCAGGATTTTAGTTTCATGTCTCTGTAGTTTTTAAACATTTGTTTTGCTTGTTTCCCCAAATATTTATTAAATATGTTATTTTGGACGCATAGAGGGCATTAAACATGCTTTTTTGGCGTTTGGTGGTATTAACTCCCTCGTTCTATAAAATGTTCCATTTATTCATGAGTTTCTTTTTACCATGTTTTTATATCGTAAAGTAAATAAACAAATATAAAGTAAAAATATTAAATCAAAATCTAAATGAAGAAATGCAGGCAAATATAGAAAAATTAATGAATAAACGAAATAAGTTTCGCGAAGACACGCCTGAATTATCTTGTAATGTATTTGTAAAAAATAAGCAGAAGCAATCAAAGCTAAGAATAAGTTTACACCCGAAATTATTAAGTCATTAGATCCTCATATGAAAATTACAAATATAAAAACTTTACCATACGGTCCATAAAATTCACATATCAAATATAAGAAGACCACCTGTAACACTTGATAAACCGAATACAATTAATAGTTACGAAATATATAAATATTACTTGAATACACATGCTAATATAATTCATGATAATTTTATTGAAACAAGAGAAAATATATTTCGCGCACCAGAAGACTATTCGTTAGCGCACTGTGTCAGTTCCGACTTAAAAATGAATGCTGGAATAGCATTAGAATTTACACTTAAGGATCAGAATGCAAAATTACATTCTCTATGTTATTTAAAGAAAAATAACTGTTATATAATTTATTTTATAAAAAAGAATAATTATTATGATAAACCATCACTCAAGATTTATTTAAAACACTAATTCCTTTGAAAGAATTTGTCACTAAAAATAAAATAAAAATTCTAGCAATACCCCGCTTAGGTTGTAGTCTTGGCAAATTAAATTATGAAAACGTTAAAAAAATGATTCAATATATTTTTAACGAAACAAGTATCATTGTACATATGTATCACAATGAAATTTAAAACGATAATAGCTTTGCAGGTTCCTCGTCATCACGATGACATACTGTATAAAAATCAAAAACATAACTACAAATTTAGGAATACTTACGACGAACTAAAAGATTTATATATATATATATATATATATATATATATATATATATATATATATACAATATAAAAACTTGAAAAACATTTAAAATAACTCTGTATATATTTGTGAGTTCGATAATTATGATAATATAATAAATTATAACCGTGGAAAAATTGATGATAAAATCAATAATAATACATTGCAGCTTCAAGAAAAAGCAAATCTAAAAGAGGATTAATAGACGGATTGGGAACAATTATAAAAACCATTTCCGGAAATGTAGATGCAACCGACGGTGAAAGAATTAATAGAATTTTAAATCATTTACAAAGTAATCAATAGATTATTGAAAATCAATTTAAAATGAAATACAGTTTAAATACTGATATTTAATTAAATATTAAAAATTATAGAGCATAATGAATTAATTCTAAAATCACGAATATTGCAATTTCACGAAATATTAAAAGGTGAGATGAACACCAAAATATATTATTTTCTAAGGATTTATCAATCAATTGATTATCTTATATAATATAATCCTGAGTATTTTCCAAGATATCGAAAACTCTATTCTGTTTTGTAAATTAAAAGTATTACACTCATGTATTATAAACCCAAATGACTTGTGAAAATATCAATTCATTATAATGAACAATTCCCGTTTGAATTGAAATTGGAAAATATTATGGATTTTGAATCACACAATCACAAGAGAGAATTGTAAAATTGAGAGGACAAACATAAATTACTTCCTCTCTATCCCTATAAATTTCATGTTCGTAATTTATAGGGATAGAGAGATATTGAGATGTACCATTTACACCCTATTCCTACAAGGTATGAATTTGAATACGTGACAATTATTCCGAATATAAAATATTTACTTAAATCAAAAATTAATAAAAATATATGGTCTCTAAATCACTTATGCTAGGCAACAAATACTTTCAATGCTTGGATTATGAATTAATAAGTAATAGAGCTGAATGTGAAAAGCAAATTTTATTGAATGAAAATAGCAATAATTGTCAATATACAAATTGCCGAGAATCATTTAGAAATAATTCCGGAAATAAATCAATACCTTGCAGTATTTCCAAATCAAGAGGAAATTAAATTAACATGTCAAGATGAGACAGAAATCCAAAAACTCATTGGAATTTATTTAATTAAATAAGATAAATGTAAAGTATATTTCCGAAATCGTGAAATTTCATACCAGCAAGCTACAATCGGAAACCCGTTATTGATCAGCAGCCCATGGATTAAACTTCATAAAAATAATTTTACTAATTTTAACATTGAGTTAAAGAAGCTTAATCTGCAAGAAATCTCTGCTGTTCGTCATGGCGTCGTTTTCAACGACACACCAAACATCTTCATCCCGAGATTGCGGACAACGACCCTGTATCTGGTATTGGCCAGCATCTTCATCTACGCCCTCATCAAATGACTACAACAAAGAAGACAACCCCAACCACAAGATGCAGACACGTTCCACAACAGTCTCCGGCTTCCAGGAGGTGCCCAACTCTAAGAGGGGAGGAGTTATCTAAGCGTCCACCATGTCTTGTTGTGCACCTGAAGACCGTTCCCATATGTGCGCGTATATTCATTTGTGTGCTCGTCAGCCCTTTTGTTTATCAGACACTTGCACGTGCACTGCCTATCGCTTGTTATTATACGTTTTATTGTTCAGCTGCTTAGATATAGAATAAAATGTAGTTAAGGTCGTTTTAGACAAGACAATTTCTTAGCTCAAAAGTTGTTCAAGAAATGAATTCATATATCCTCCTCCCATACAATTTGTCCTTGACAAATAGAACGCGTTATATATTTCCATTAGATCTACCATCCAATTCAATATTTCAAATAATTTACTGTATCATACGAGACAATTTAGATTGTCTCGCATCTTGACTAACTTTTGAGTCAAAAAATTGTCTTGTCTAAAACGACCTTTAGTCTTGAATTTGCTCTCTCTTATGAGAGAATTTGTATTAAGAATAAACAATTATTTTTAAAACCCCACTTCAGTATATATATATATATATATATATATATATATATATATATATATATATATATATATATCTATCTGAATGAAGAATCACCAGATGTATCAATGTTAAATGAATAATAATATCAATGAAGTACTTCACTATAAATTAGCTTGAACATTATCCGAGAGGAAATAACCATTCAAAAATTTCACCTTCTAATTATTCACACATCGACACGGCTGTACGAGCGAAATCCAAAAATCCAATTGGACTCTCAACGCAGTTCATGCGTCAATTTGTGTAAATAATTGGACATAAGAACATCTCAGGCGCTATCCACTACCACCCTCCGTGGCGCAGTTGGTAGCGCGACGGCCGCGATAGCCGGAGACGTGGGTTCAAGTCCCACCGGAGAGTGAAATTTTTGAGAAATTATTATATATATATATATATATATATATATATATATAAATTATTTAGGAATGACAATGATACTTGTTTCGTTAAAAATATATTGAATCATTTTTTTAACGTTTTCATAATTTAATTTGTCAAGACCACAATCTAAGCGGGGTATTGCTAGATTCTTTATTTTATTTTAGTGCAAAATTCTTTCAAAAAAATTAGTGTTTTAAATAAATTTTCGAGTGATGATCATAATAATTATTCTTTTTCATTAAATAAATTATATAACGGTTATTTTTCTTTAAATGACATAGAGAATATAATTTTGCATTCTGATCCTTAAGTAATTTCAATCTACCGAAACGTGTTTTAAATTCTAATGCTATTCCAGCATTACTTTTTAAGTCGGAACTGACACAGTGAATACGCTAACAAATAGTTCTGGTGCGCGAAATATATTTTCTCTTGTTTCAATAAAATTATCATTAATTATATTAGCATGTGTATTCAAGTAATATTTATATATTTCGTAACTATTAATTGTATTCGGTGTATCACGTATACAGGTGGTCTTCTTATATTTGATATGTGAATTTTATGGACCGTATGGTAAAGTTTCGTTTTTAAATTTGTAATTTTCATATGAGGATCTAATGACTTAATAATTTCAAGTTAAAACCTATTTTTAGCTTTTGATTGCTTCTGCTTATTTTTTACAAAAACATTACAAGATAATTCAGGCGTGTCTTCGCGAGACTTATTTCGTTTATTCATTAATTTTTCTTTATTTGCCTGCATTTCTCATTTAGATTTTGATATAATATTTTTACTTATATATAATAAATAATTTATATATATATATATATATATATATATATATATATATATATATATATATATATATATATATATATATATATATATATATATATATATACCGTGATCCTCACTTTTACCTGACAGCACAATTCACAATAAATATTAGAAATTACCAACCACATAAATAGTTGTGTGCGTTCTTCATATGTTCAAAGCACAACCCAAAACCGTAATATTTTGAAACGTTTTCGGATGAGTCACCGCTAATTTTATTTTGATATAATAATATAAATACCGTGAGAGAATATTTGCATTATAATTACTATATATTATCGTGCTCATAAAGATTTAAAAACGAAGGGAAATAAAATCCGTCCGTCGTCTGTTAGACCTATTATTTTTCGGAAAAACTACTGCATATTTACACATCATATTTTGCATGTGAATATTATATCACATATCTAACTTAGTCATGTTTACCGCCTGCGATTTTCCGATTTTGCAAATAAGTTATTACCATATTTAGGCAAATCTGTACACATTTCTTAATTATTTATTTATGTTTGGTAGAATTATTTTGTATAACGGTCGCGGGAAATAAACATGATTGAAAGGTAAAATATTTCATTCCTTAAAAAAATCTATTCTATTGATTATATACGTATGATGAACTAATGTGAGATTTATGATATATATTTTTAAACAGTAGCTTTTTTTAAGAAGTAAAATATTTTATATTTCATAATTTTATTCAATTATTTTTATATATTTAAGAAAATCAATACTTTCCTTCTGAAAATATACGCCAGTTTCTTCAAGAAATGCTTATTGTACAAGGGATAATTAATTCATTAAGTTTTAATATGTAATCAGCCAAAATCTTAATTAAAAAATGCTATTCATTCAAATGACTTAATATACCAATTAAATATTGAATAAAAAACATAAAAAAATTCCAACCACGCTGGGTTTCGAACCGGACCCTCACTTTTGCGTTGAGAGCACAAAAGTTATAACTGAGAGTCGGTCTACTCCAAAAGATTGTCCTCGTGTTTGATATTATAGACATATAGAGATTATAATTTTTGAGAAAAAGTGTCTTTTCTGTCAAAGATACATTTTTTCATTCCTAATAAAATACTCGATTTCATAAATAAGAATTATGTACAACATTTCGTAAAGGTCGTATTTTTTCTTCAAATTCGGAAGATTTACACCAAAATTAATTGGAGTTAGGTGAGATAGTACCCATATGCAAAATTCGGTTTCAAAATTTCCAGTGGTTTTCCGAAAACGTGGAGAAAAAATGTGTCACAGAACAATCGACGGACATATTTTTTCGGGTGTGGCCTTAAAATGAGCATGTGGCCAAATAAAGATTATTTGACCCAACATTATATTTTTTTATTTTTCCCCGCACGATTACAATCGATGCATACTTCGAATGATACAGTAATAAACTTAATTTAGAAGAAGAAAAAAATATTTACATTAATTCTGTAATTGTCCTTTCGGAGAAACACATTATAGATTTATTATAATTCTAAGATTTGATTTTAACTAATACAACTAAAATATTTTTTCGAAAAATAAATTAACTTATTTACTATAATAGAGTTTAAATACAAGATTTTAATTACAATTAGATATTATATTGACTGTCACATTATAATAAAGTCTACGTGCACACCCCACTATAATCGTTGAAAAAGAATTAATTCCGTGCGTTCGTATTTCATCCGGGCCCGCAAAAGTGCCAGTTGCAATAACGAAAGATTATGACATATTTTGCGGATACAACTCGTGCGGTGGATTTTAGAGAATACCATATTTCGCTTCACGCAGTATTCATAATATAATTTCATCGGAATTCGTCGGGCCAGGCGGAATTAGGTGCTCGATAACGAGTCGCATCCGCGCGGCGGATCGGAAGTTACAGAATAGACCCCCAGCAGAAGGCCTAATACAGGAGTATAGATTAGTTGAGGTGAAATGCACCATTTCGGCATCAACATGTACCATAGCTGAAGCAATCACGCAGAAAACTATTAAATTCACCAAATTAGTAGACAAAAAATTGAGTCTTTTAAAGACAAACAGTCACTAGACGTAAATATTGTATTTTTATTTTATGGTCTCCTTCTGGATTTGAATATGCATGTGTAAGTAGAAATAACTTTTTATTTTTATATTTTGTCTAATTAATCAGACAGGCCTTCCGTTTTGTACTTTTAATTTTAATTCATATTGCGAGTTATGTTGCACTGGTAGAATATGTTGGTTCCTTACTTCAACTATTATTGTTTATATACTAATAATCATTGTAGATACTGTGGGATGATGACTTTTGGCGAGATGAGATGGCAAACCAATTATATATATTTTTAACAAGTGTTTGCTTCCGTAAATTATCGATCCACAATTTTCTCCATCTAAAATAAAAGATTTGCGGAATGGGAATGGCAGTAATTTACGCACGGCTTTGCATAACTTACTGCAAAATACCGATACACTGTTTCTCTATATTTTAAAATAAACTGCGCTTTAACTAAATTAGAAGGTTATTTTTGAAGATGAATATTGGAAAGTTAGATATGCATTTCTTGTTCATAAAAAAAGACTCAAAATAAGTAATACGAAATTTCTACAAAATCTCTTTCTAAATTTCATAAATGCAATTTGTACACGTTAATTTCGCTGCGATAGATTACTACATAAAAAATCAATAGTGCGTCAGATAACAGCCACATGTTAAATTTAGTTAAATATATAGTAATTTTCAGAAAACCTGGCACCAATTTGTCAGAGAAGGACCACGGGCGACAGACATGTTATTGTATTTTCAAATCGTAGTCTCTGTGGATATTCCTTTAAATAAATGAGCACCAAATGAAATATATATAATAATAATAAATCAAATGTATGCTAACATTCTTTTCACTGTAGATAATAATGGCTAATGAATGACTCTTATGGTGAGATAAAATAGTATTTTAAAATTCATAACAAGTGTTTGCTTCTGGAAATTATAGAATTACAACTATACCGCAATCAGAACAGCGAAAGCCAACAAGAAAATATGTGGCCAAGGCATATTGATCATACGTATCATAATAATGAAGGGTACTAAGAAATAATATTTAATTTTCCTTTATTTTTATAATTTTTTTCGCGAATATTATTAAAATCTGTATACGTTCCTAATATTATGTTAAATCGTAGATGCAGATCCTTTCCCACCAAAAACTAAATAAGACTTAGTTACATGATTTATTAGGCATATTCTAAATTCGGTTTAAAATATGCAGTAGTTCTTTTTTTCACAAAACGTACAGAAAAAAATTGCCATAGGCGATGGACAGCTATTTTCCAGAGACAGGTTGTCGGTACCGTTTATCGTTGGGATACAATTAACGGGACGAGTTTCTGAAGTAGCAAGTCCTAATACTTGTACACACACATACACTAACATACGGCAAAATGTCCCGCAGTTCAATAAACAGTTACAAATTTTAGAAAATACAATAGCTACTACTATTTCATGATATTTTAAAATGTATTTATTTATATGTAAAATCATTCATACTTTATTAAATTTTATTGGGTAATGTGTATGCTTATTTTTTATAAAAACAATATTGGTTTTATTTACCGTTATATTTATGGTTTATAAAATAAATATTTTTTTAATTATAAAAGATTAAAAAAACGAGCGTATAAAATGTAAACGCGAACTTGGGCCACCGGCTCAAAATTCCAATGTCATAACCACCATGAAAACTATCGCGTCAAAGTAATTTTAATCACACGTATTTACTGTCATCTCTTCTTGAACTTTCGCGTTGCAGTCGAGAATGAAATTCTATGACGATTGGGCCCTTAATAAAATGTACACACATAGAGACGTCAGAGTTAGTTTCTTCTCGCGAACTAGTTCCTTAGTTCTTAGTCCTAGTAACGAACTAGTTCACAAACTATGCATTTAGTTCGCTTAGTTCAAACTGACGCGCATGGAATAAGCCAGAACGAGTTGTGGTTATAGCTTAACTGTTTTGCTAAATTTACAGTTTACAAAGTGCTAAATTAAAAAAATTGTTTCTTAGGACTTTTATAAGATTTTTATACAAAACATTTTATATTTTTTTATATAAATAACATAAAATTCTTAAAGCTGCTAAAATATATACAATTTGTATTCTCCAGTGGTCTCCACAGAATTTCAATAATTTCTTCTTAAGACCTCCTTCTTTTTTGGAGAAGGCAAATCCTTAAAGCGCTGATCTAAAATTGTTGCTTCTGTTAAAATATCTGGACTTTCCAAGTCTATGAAAATATTATAAATTTGTTGATATACCCTTTCAGAATAGTATTATATCTGTACAATACTCATCCTCCTGCATTAGATATATTCTTTCATTGATTCGAAAATATATACATTTTTCACACGCTCACTTTTTTTCTGCTGAAATTTCATTAGTAACTTCATAGAATATCCTTAATACTTTCACTGCTTTATTGTCTCCCATTCTGAGTGATTTATTAATATTTCAGGAAATTCGTCGTTTTGAAATAGCAAACAGGGCAATAATTGAGTCTCTTATCTTAAAACCCTTGATAGCATATCATAAGTAGAATTACAGCGTGTCAAGCAGTCTTAAGAAAATTATAGAGCAGAGTTTTAAATGAGCATCCAAATTAAAAAGAGCATTATACACCCGTAAAGAGAGAAAAATGACAATTTAATTTATTAATTTATTTGTTTATTTGTTTCTTAATAAACTATATTTGCGTCAAAATGTTTTAGTTTAACCCTTTTATGTTTATATAATTTAATACTATATACAACAAATAAATTAAACAAATTTTAATTTTATTATTATTATTATTTAATAGCGCCACTACCCGATTTCTAAAAATAACATATGCAACCAATTTATCATTTCAAAATGATGTATGCCCCTCCTAGTTTGGGCGGATACCCATCTCTTTCTTGCAATCGGGTTACGGTATGCTCATAAGCGTTGACCCCGCCTGGCTGCCAGAGCCCTCTAAAATATCATACCAACTGTACAGAAATTATCACCTGAAGAAACGAATTGATGATTACGCAGCACATATGCAAAAGCAGAGAAATATAAAATAAAATAAACTCTTAATATTTGGACCAAATCTATGAACAGTTTTTAAAATCTTCAAACAGCAATAGAAAATTCACAATCACTTACAGCAGATTCAGAATCAGTGTATAATAGAGAATAAGTGTTTGAATTTGTTTTGGTGGAGTGTACCCATATACACTTGATGACATTATTCTAAAATTTTAATATTATAAATTATGATCAAATTAAATTACTATCTAGTATTGAACATGGTTTTATGGTCACCAAATAAAGAATAAGAACTAATGTTCTAAACACTTCAATGTAAACACATATGTAAATACAAATTATATACTACTAAACACTTCTAAAACAAATAACAAAATGGCAGATTATCAATTGATTATCGATAAATAAGTTGTAAATTAATCCGAGATAGCGCCACTAAAAACAAAAGTAAATTTTATTTTTATTGAAAATAT
The DNA here is from genome assembly GCA_963942505.1 of Lordithon lunulatus. Classification (NCBI taxonomy): domain Eukaryota; kingdom Metazoa; phylum Arthropoda; class Insecta; order Coleoptera; family Staphylinidae; genus Lordithon; species Lordithon lunulatus. Next base: position 21,387,057 of record OZ012674.1, on the reverse strand, counting down.
GGTACAAATATTCTACAAGTCTTCAAAATATCTTATATTGGCGTACGATAATATTTTATTATCGATTATCGTATGTCCGTAATTTATTCAAAATTATCCTACGTCTGGTAACACTGCACTACACTAACGGCCTAACGGTTGTTATCCCCACCTCTGGACAATACGCGCGAAAGAGACATTCGTGTTCTAGCCCTTGATGGTGAAGTAGCGTTTTTCTCTTGTGTTCCTGGTGAATTTGGTGTGTTTCTGGTTTAGTGTGTTCCGTTTGTTTAGTGGTGTTTCAAGGTGAGTTGTAATTGTATTAAGATAATAACCACGTAATTATATTTTATTGTCTTAATTGAATTTAACTACAATTAGAGATATATTTCTTTTTAAATTTATTATTAATGTAAGCGAATTACAAAACTATAAAATTAAATGGCCGCAACTAAAAAGAATACTACCAATCGATTGTAGTATTTATTAATTTATTCCATTATTTGTATTATTAAATGTATTGTTTAAATAAGTGAAGAGCTACGCATTTTGTGTATTCGCATGTCGCTGTAGACTACCGGTGTGCAGATATCCTCTAAGATCCCAGCCTCTATACCGCGCGCACGGCGGATTCTTTGCGGGTCTGTACTGACCAATTGGGGTGACCAACAAAATCCAAATTTTAAGGAATCTTTTATATATGTCTTGCTGACCATAATATATAGTTATATATTTTTATTAATAATTTTTATAGGCGTTGTATAATATATGTTGTTACGAAAAATTATTATTTTTACCAGCCTGCGGTTATACATTTGATTTGAAAAAATTACACAATGTTTATAACAAAATGGCAATGGAAAATGGAAAGTCTCAACCTGAGCACCTTGTTCCTTCTATTTATTTTTTATTTTTAACTTTTCCGCTCCTATCTCGATTTTAGTGGCTGGGTCCATAAAAAAAAGTATGCAACATATTTTGTTTAATTTTTGTACTGATCTTACTGCAGAACATATCAGTGCACCAGATGGCCGAAGAAAATTGGAATTTTTTTATTATTTTTTGTTCGGCGACCAAGTCTAACATATTTCATTATTATTATTTTTTACCAGCCCGCAGTCATACAATTAATTTGAAAAAATTACACAATGTTTATAACAAAATGACAATGGAAAATGGAAAGTCTCAACCTGAGTACCTTGTTCCTTCTATTCATTTTCTATTTTTAACTTTTCCGCTCCTATCTGGATATGCCGATTTTAGAGGCTCGGTCGATAAAAACATTATGCAACATATTTTGTTTAATTTTTTTTTGGATCTTGGTTCAGAACATATCAGTGCACCAGATACCCGAAGAAAATTGGAAAATTTTTATTAAGTATTTTTTTTTCGGGCGATAAAAAAAGTATTCAATATGTTTTGTTTCATGTTCTTACTGATCCTTATTCATAACATATCAGTATATCAGGTGCCGAAAGGAAATTAGAAAATTTTTATTGTTACATTTTAAACTATAAAAAATTGATGCGGCGTTGTTTTTAACTCAATATGTATCAATAACGTATATTGTTGCGGGCCATTATTTTTTTTAATTTAAAATTAGTTATAAGTTTGGTAGTCGATAATGTAGATACTATTCCGATTAATTGCCGGTTCAGATGATGGCGATTAAAATCGTAAACCCTAATATAGAAAAATGTCAACAGAGACTCTTTTGCACTGTGCCAATGCAATAATTTTTATTTGTTTGTACAATTGTTTAATCATGTATTTTGGTAACCATAATACAAGAATAAAAAATTTACTTTTGCAAGCTGATATTGCATAATATTTAGTATCGCTCACTAAGTTATTTTGAAACTTGCTTTGATAGATATTTTACCACGGCGTCAATTCACAAGTAAAAGTTTAAAATCAATTGAAAAAAGTAGTACCCATGGTGATAAACAAATTCTAAATAAATTATAGTTTCAAAATAACTTACTGAGCGATACTAAATGTTATACAATATCAGCAAACAAAAGTAATTTTTTTATTCTTGTATTATGGTTACCAAGATACATGATTAAACAATTGTACAAACAAATAAAAATTAATGCATTGGCACAGTGCAAAAGAGTCTTCTGAACCGGCAATTAATTGGAATAGTATCTACATTATCGACTACAAAAACTCATTTTAAATTTAAAAAAAATAAAAATACGTTATTGATACATATTGAGTTAAAAAAAACGCCGCAGCAATTTTTTATAGTTTGGATAGGTACCTACTATTACTTTAAACAATAGTTTCAATTTTGTCGCACAAACCAACAATGTTACAAATAAGATTTTCCTTTCGGTACCTGATACACTGATATGTTATGAATAAGGATCAGTAAGAACATGAAACAAAACATATTGCATACTTTTTTTATCGCCCGAAAAAAAATACTTAATCAAATTTTTCCAATTTCCTTTGGGAATCTGGTGCACTGATGTTCTGAACTAATATCGAGTCAGCCTCTAAAATCGGCATGTCGAGATAGTAACGGAAAAGTTAAAAATAGAAAATAAATAGAAGGAACAAGGTGCTCAGGTTGAGACTTTCCATTTTCCATTGTCATTTTGTTATAAACATTGTGTAATTTTTTCAAATCATCATTTTATGACTGCGGGCTGGTAAAATGTTGTATATATATATATATATATATATATATATACAACAACGCCTATGAAAATTATTAATAAAAATATATAACTATATGTTATGGTCAGCAAGCCATATATAAAATATTCTTCAAAATTTGGATTCTATTGGTACCCCAATTGGTCAGTACAGACCCGTAAACAATCCGCCGTGCGCGCAGTGCCGCGATCTTAGAGGATATCTTCACACCGGTGTAGACTAGTCCGTTTTCTATGGGCCAGTCTGCAAATTCGCCGCTCCGTACACTTTTCTGCAGTACACCTATTCGAGTAAACTATTAAATCCAAGATTTGTCTTTTGTAAGTTTAACTCGTATATTTTAATTTACTCAAACGCCTGTAGAAACACCAACTTCAACGTTTCAAAATGATTACGTTTTAGTGTTAACAATTACACGATTATAGTGGATACTACATAGAATAGTAGATTAGTTTGAGCACAATTATCTGTAATGCTCTATATTTTTGTCAATCTATTTAATTAGCAGGTAGCAATTGTTTACGTACTATGCCAATTGATAAAAATATAGTGGCTCTCCCAGCAAGAGCCAAACAATATTTTATGGTGACAAGACGGTAACAATTTGATTCCACCTATTTTAAAAATGGGAAAGAATAAACCATTTTTTTAAATGAATGTACAGTGTTATAAACAATCGCTATTTTTTTCCTCCTGTTAAAACAGGAAACAATTGTCACAACTTTGTTACATAAAATCGATAAAAAAAAAATTCAAAATTTTCCAAAATGACTTCGATAAAAATCTTAACTACTTGTTATAAATAGTTTGCAGTGATAAACAATCACATCGAATCTACATCACATTAATTTTCAATCTACCTTTGAATGGCGATTGTCTAGATTTAACTATGACAGCAGACATTTCCAGAAACAATATTTTTTAGTGTTATCCACCAACGTTCCATCCCTAAATTCTTAATTCTTAAATACTTTGCGTCTGAACAGTGGCCAATTGGAATGAAATATTAAATCCGAATTATGCAAGATTGTTTATTTAACTATTACGACTAATAATACATAATTTGTTTTTTTTATTCCTTCATTTATATGGGCGTTATTAGATAATATATATGGTGTAAGACTAGTTAATTATTTGAACTAGTTTTACAAACCAGAACATTTTGAAACTAGCACAGCTTGTTTAAAAATTAACAACAATGTTCTAATAGAAACGTTTGCCGGACCAAAGTTCAATATTCTCATTTTAAAGTTTAAATCGCGAATTTTGAATTTACTCAAACGCCTCTAATACTACTACTCCTCAGTCCATACCTGTTAACTTCAAAACAAATTTTCAAAATGCTTGCAATTCATTATTAAAACAATACTGTCATAACAGAATTTATATCTCGATTAATTTGAGCACAATTACATGTAATTTTTAATTTTTAATTATTATTTTTGCAATAGAAATATATATATATATATATATATATATATATATATATATATAAATTGTTTATAGCATTATGCCAATTCATAAAAACATGCCACAACAGTAGCATGAATACACATGTAGTTTTTTTTTTAATTTTATGGTGATAAAGTTATTACTATTTTTTCAAAGCCGTTTCAAGAAGAAGAAAATTAAAAAAATATATAAATTGTTTTTAACGTTATACCAATTCATAAAAACATACTAACATACATACCACACGTAGAATAAAATATTTTCGATTTTATGGTATTTATACATAAATAACCATTTGCTGACTGAGCGATTAAAAATGTGTGTGATGTAAATGATTTGTTTTTACAACTCTATATTATTAAAAACAAATTACTCTATATAGAAGTCGTAGTAATTTTGGAAAATTTTGAATAAAAGTATATTTTTTTCTTTTCTCTATTTATAGTCTTATCGCATAATGTTATAAACAATTGCTAATTTAAATCTAATAACGTTTTCTTTTTGTAATTTAAGTATGAATAATATAAAATTGAAAATATTTTTATATGTATGATATTAGCTTGAAACTTGCTATATTTATGTTAATTTCTATCTATATACCCCAGAATATATTAATCATGAGGTGTAACATCTAGATACAAGATACACAGTCACTACAAGAAGTCCAGGTAACTTAACTACTGGAACTAGAAACAGTCGCAGAATGCTTCTAATAGCAGTTTTTGGAAAATACAATTGGGTACCCGTTTAAGTAAATTTTTGAAACACTGGGAAATGTGTTGTGCCAATAATTAATTTACCCTTTTATTTATGGTTGTTAATATACAAATAGATTATGAAATGATATTATCGTACTATAGCCACCCCTATAACATAAAAACGAAAACAATGTTTTGAAGCCGACCGAGCTATCATTTGTGTTTTTGTGAAGTCAGTTTAAAAGAGTCTAATGTTCGGATTACCATCGAAATAATTTTTTTATTCATTATTTAATTTTAAGTATTTAGTGTTTTGAAGAAATATCAATGTTTTAGGTCAGGTTTTGCATTTTTACATTAAAAAAAATCATTTATTTGTCGGACAGTAAGCATTTCACCCTTTTCCATAAAATAGATATGTATTTATATTACAACAAAAAATATGGAAATTGAGAGCTATAGTGGTATCATGCACGACTTTAGAAATTCGATTCCCCAATCCGTTAACCTTTTTTAATTTTAAAATTGTTTTTTTTAACTACTAGAGGTAGGATTATAACAATAAGCTACAAGGAAATCATTAGGAGGTCTATTTTCCATTATATTATTTATTGACACATCATCAATCAATATCGCACTGTGAGATGACAAAATTCCAAAAATAGTTTTTCAGATGAATGCATTTTAAAGATTGCAATAGTCCCTGTAGTTTTACCATTGAGTATAATGTTATCTATTTTTTTAAAATCATAATTTGGTTTATTCTAAACGCAAAAAGATATTAAAGGAAATGAAAATAAGAATACACAAGAATCATCAAAACAAAAATCAAATCCTGAAAATTAATTTTCGAAGTTACGACACTTGTAGTTACGACACAATAGGATAATTTATAATCAAGGAATTGTAATTTTAACAAATATGTAAAGGCCGAAATCTTAAGCAGTTAGTAGTACAGTTAAAGCGTTTGAAATTATTACTATGGGACCACTGTTAAAATCTCATTCAGTAGTTCAAGTCATATAAAATAGTGAAATAGTGACCCACCCCAATTAGGCCTTTTTGGTAATTTAAAATCATCCCTGGCAAGACGGGATTTTCACCCAGTACAAAATAAATGAAAAAATATTTAGACTCATCACCATTGTACATATTTCAAATATATAAATATTATCCATATAAATTAGTGTTAAATTTCTTTGCCGGCAGTAAACAATTGTATTAAAAAAACTATGTTAACCCTAGAACCCCAACGTGGTGTCGCCGGCGACCGGAGTAATCTTTAATCACGGTTTAACTATGCAATTTTTTCTCAATACCCTCCCAATTATATAATCTAGTTAAGAAAAAAGCACAAGAAAAATATAATAATCGCAAAGCACATAATAAATGAGAGAACTGCAATAAATATGTGTAAGCTGACCATCGGATCAGCATTTGTATAGACTGCAAGTAAAAAAAATATTTTTTACACAAAAATTACACCTTTCTTAATGTGTGCTAAAAAAATATGTTTTTTATTTCTATGTTTAGCATTCTAGAAGTTTTACCATGTGTTGTTTTTTAGGTATGAAAATCATAATTAAGTTGTATATTTATTGTTGAACTAATTATAAGAATATTACGTTTTATGAATTTAATTCCTGATTTCTAAAGAATAAAACTACGTTAAAATGATAATTACATTTATTTTTACTTTAATATACACAAGATATTGATTTTTTATAAGGTGCTATACGACGCCACATTATTGCTAATTTAACTCAAACTCCACGTTGTGGTTCTAGGGTTAATAATAAATATAATGAATATTGTTAGCATAATTACTTACTAATTATTTTTTTATACAAATGTTGAACGGGCGGAATTGTGATTATGGAATAAAATCTGTTACCTAAAAACTATCAAATTAAAAACTATCTAGTACAAATAATGAAATAAGGACTATTAAATAAACTGTATGGAGAATTACTATCAATTGAAAACAATACTAATTATGCAATTACCGATAGAGGTATTCATTAATTTAAACGTTTATTTTTATTAGAATTATGAAATAAACACACTCGTGGGTTGTTAAAGCCACGAGCCAACCAAAATTCAAATTAATCGCCACGAGTAAATAATTAAACAACATTGACGTTACTAGACAATTGGCGGTAAGAATTAAGTTAATGTAGTTAATATTATAGCATTTATTATATACCTGATAGTTTTTGATATGATTTGTTTCAAGCAATAGTTCGATAATCACATTTCCGCCCATTTCATGCCAAATAATACGCTCCACGTGGGCCTCGAAGCAGTAACAAAAAACGATCATAAAAACTACATGGAAACAGATTTAGGTTAGACGAGACTGTCCGTAAGGACCAGAATTGGCTGGCAAAAATGAATACACGTGGTTTAGAGAAATCATTGAATTTGTTACTTTGAGTGAATCTTAATTATAGTCTCACTGTTACGTATGATTTATAATATGTAGTCGTATGTAAATGTATTATTCGTGTGCGCCGCCCTAATTAAAACATACCTGCGACTACTTAGTTATTACATAGTTAGTATTGTATGTTGTAAAAATTGCGGGTAACGGCTAAATGAATCACAAGCAAATGGAAAATTCGGTGTTATCACTACAGGACGGAACCAGTAATTTTAGTCAAATCTGACTAGTTACTTGACACAAAAATCGTTTGCCTATAACATCGAAACTTTCTATATGATTCAAATAAGAATATTCACTTACAATTAATTCTTAGTACTTATTTTATGACAATAAACAATATTATATATTTATATTTATTGATTACATTATGTCAGCATAAACCCACCTTTAGTGATACAGTTCTGTTTAAATACTACCGATCATGACCAGCGAATAGAAGCTATTGACCGGAAAGTATTAAATTAAAAACCACGACTAAATAGAATCCAATAGGATAAAATAATTAAGTTGTATATTTATTGTTGAACTCATTTTAAGAATATTACGTTTATGAATTTATATCCTGATTTCTAAAGAAGAAAACTACGTTAAAATTACCTTTATTTTTACTTAACATAAACAAGATTATATAGACTATCGCCTATAATTAGGCAATCGATTTGTGTCAAATAACCAGTCATATATGACCAAAATTACTGGTTCCGTCCTGTAGTGATAACACCCAATTTTCCATTTGCTTGTGATTCATTTAGCCGTTACCCGCAATTTTTACAACATACAATACTAACTATGTAATAACTAAGTAGTCGCAGGTATGTTTTAATTAGGGCGGCGCACACGAATAATACATTTACATACGACTACATATTATAAATCATACGTAACAGTGAGACTATAATTAAGATTCACTCAAAGTAACAAATTCAATGATTTCTCTAAACCACGTGTATTCATTTTTGCCAGCCAATTCTGGTCCTTACGGACAGTCTCGTCTAACCTAAATCTGTTTCCATGTAGTTTTTATGATCGTTTTTTGTTACTGCTTCGAGGCCCACGTGGAGCGTATTATTTGGCATGAAATGGGCGGAAATGTGATTATCGAATAAAAACTATTGCTTGAAACAAATCATATCAAAAACTATCTGGTATATAATAAATGCTATAATATTAACTACATTAACTTAATTCTTACCGCCAATTGTCTAGTAACGTCAATATTGTTTAATTATTTACTCGTGGCGATTAATTTGAATTTTGGTTGGCTCGTGGTTTTAACAACCCACGAACGTGTTAATTTCATAATGCTAATAAAAATAAACGTTTAAATTAATGAGTATCTCTATCGGTAATTGCATAATTAGTATTCTTTTCAGTTAATACTAATTACCTATAAAATTTATTTAATAGTCCTTATTTCATTATTTGTACTAGATAGTTTTTAATTTAAAAGAGCGTTTATTTTGGAGTTTTGATTTGACCCCATGTTGATCTAATGTAGTATAAACAATATACAATAATTTAAATAAAAATAATATTGCTAAATATTTCGTAATTCCTTCAGCAACAAGGTCCAACCATAGATTACGGGTCAACTTTGACAGCTTCAAAAAAATACTTTCTATCATTTTTTACAATAGGACTATTTAGAAACCGCTAAAGTCATGTCTTAGCAACAATATGGTTGAATTTAAACAAAGGTTTATCTTCACAACAATCTGTAATCAACCGTCCACGTATATGGTTTAATTAATTAAAAACCGATATAAAAAAATGTATCACTGCCAATCTAAAAAAATGCATCCCTGCCAATCTAAAAAAATACTCTTTGTAACCACTATTGGGTTAGCAACATATAGTGAAAATTTGAAAAAAATATTCCGTGGGCACTGATGGAATATTAAATAATGTTCACTTTGACTGCCGCCAAAAAATAGTAGGGCGTAATTTTTTAATTTTTTATTCCAACCTATGCTGACCTTGTAAGTGTCAATCATTACAGAAAATATAAACACATTATTTAGTTTCTAATCGATTTTATTGATTTTTACCAAGCCGTACACTAACCAGTTTAAGTTCAAAATTAATTTAAAAAAAACCTAAGGCCAGTGCCACTTTAAAAAATATGTTTGATGATTACTATTAAATTCTAAAGAAAATATGATAATTTTGAAAACAAAAACTTCGTGGGCTAAGTTGATTAAAATTTCAAAGTGTTTTCTTGCAAATATTATTCAATAACAACTAACTAAATCAACTTAATTTTTTTAAATTCTTATATTATGGTTACCAAGACATGAGTAAACAATTGTACTAAAAATCAATTTTTTTGAAAGCTTCACTACTGGAGAAGTTGCGCGGCCGCCGAAATTATCGGAAATGGATATCTTCACACCGGTCACAAGTGACCGGTGTGAAGTTAAATAATTTTTATAATTCCGGGCGGCCCGTGCGTTGGCGCGGCTTGGATTTTTCCCGGTGCATTGTTACTAAACGGAGTCTGCAAACAAATATTTTTTTCTACAATTGTTTACTTATGAAACACGTTTCAGTAAATTTTGTTAGCTGTTATTGAATAATATTAGCAATAAAACAAATTGCAATTTTTAGGTAGTCACCCTACCAAAGCCACCATTCGTTTGAAAACTTAATTTCTATTAGTGCCACTCAAGTTTGCTTGCATTACTCAACATTCCCAGGTCGTCTACTCCAGCAGCACTCTCTCGTCCTTTCTTACCTGGATCTTTATGTTCAACCTGTCCATCAACGGTGTCACCCCTTTTCCTCCAATCCCAGACATCACCACACTGTTCTTCCCTTCTGCCCTCTGTCTGCCCACCTCTCTCTTTTCCATTATCTTCACCATTTATCTACTACTGTTAATTTCAAATTTCATGTGGTTATTACTGTCTCAGCAGGTTTGAGTAAGAGGTCCCCTCCCCCGACTGCACAGTTATTACTTCTAATTTATATCTCTCCCTCGCTATTTTGTGGCCCACACCCTTTTCCTGGTGGGTTTTGTGGGCTTCCCTTGTTTCCTGCTTCCTTGTCTGTCTTTCTCGGATTATAACCTCCATGCCTGCCTCTGCGAACGTGAATTCTAGAATATTTTTTGCATCCTTCGTTTCAACTCCCTCCGCCTCTAGTACTACGGCATTTCACCCTCTTTCTTCCACGGTTTCCCTTACGCTCCTCGCCCCCTCGTAAGTGTCCCCCTTCTTGACGCCGCTAGTCCTCTGCCATTGCCATCTCGTTAGCGATCTCGCGCAGCGTTTTTTTGTCGTTGCTGAAGGCGTCCTTTGCGCAGGCCTCTTGGCCTTCTCCGCGTCTATCACCCTCCTCTGTTTGGGAAGCCCCCCCACATAACAAATACATGTGCCCATACACCAATGTTTTTATTTAACCATTTCGTTTATAAGACATCACTTTATTTTCAAAAATAATTTTAAAAAATCTAATCCCTGACGGGGTATACGAAAATATGTCTGATGATTGTTGTTATATTCTAAAGAATATTTTGAAAGTTATTAAAAAATCTTGCGCGGAACTTTAATAAAACTTGCAATTTCTTTTGTTGCAAATATGATTCAATAACGGCTAACGAAATTTTACTTATATTTGATTTTTTTTCCTATTTTATGGTTACCAAGACATAAGTAAATAATTGTAGATATTTCTTTTGCACACTCCGTTTAGTAACAACGCATCGAGAAAAAGTCCACGCCGCGCCAACTCACGGGCCTCCCGGAATTATTAGAATTGTTTAACTTCACACCGGTCACTTTGCGCGCCTTTTGCTCGTCCCAGTCAAACCGTCAGATTTACTCGTGGTCGCCACTTTTACGCCCGACGCATACCTAGGCGCAAAACTAACGAAACATTTTTCGGAATATTCGTCATTCTTTATTTTTTATACAGAACATTTTAAATCAGCACAGTTTGTTTAAAAATAAATGCAGAATTTTGTCAAGTCCAATTTATTTTCTTATATATTTTCAATGTTTATCTCGTATATTGTGCAAATTCATTAAAATAGTGGCAATCCCAGGAAGAGGGAATAATATTGTTATTGATTTTATGGTGACAAACGGTTACATTTGTTTCCACCTATTTTAAAAACGGGAACCATAAAAATAGCTATTGTTTATAATACTATGCCAAGTCCTGGGTACTTTTGGTGTAAATCGGTCGGCGTCCATGTTCCCAACAGCGGTTTTTCAATTTTGATAAAAACAACACGCTGTTTACTAAATGTTTTACATATTTGTTATTAACTGTTTTAAGTATACTATTATAAAAAATATCTTTGATAGAAATGACACTACTTCTGACAATTTATTCATAAAAATATCTATGATAGATATAAATATATATATATATATATATATATATATATATATATATATATATATATATATATATAATTCAGAATAAAGAATTAGGAATGAATACAGAGCCACATAATAAGTGCGTATAAGTAAAAATAAAATTGTGAGTATTAATAGCATTATGCCAATTCATAGGAAAACAGGGTATCCCACTCATTTTGTAATAATAACAATTTGTTTATTTTAATTGCGTACTAGTTTTGTAACAGATTACAATGAACATTTTCCAAAATGATTACAAACCCTTGAGAGGCATGTTATGAATAAATAAAGTACTGTGTGCCGTCATAAACAGTGAGAAGCTACATTGCATGCATTTTTAATTCCTCATCCCTCAAATTGTGAAATATTTTTGGATTGAAGCTACTATTGTTTTTATTAATTGGCACACTATTATTAAGTACCGTGTCTTTTGATTTAAATTTAATTTTTCTCAATCTGGTTGATAAAATAGTTCCGACTTTGTTAAATAAATATAGATGAAAATAAATTGTCACTTTAACTTGGGCAGTTTTTTGATGAAATGGCTGGAGTGTCTGTTTTAAAATAGGTGAAAACAAAATTACTAATATCTAGAGTAATGATTCTCAAATTGGGGGTCGCGAAAAATATTTGGGATGGTCGCAAAAAAATTGATTCCATCGATCATTCGCAAAAGGGGGACGCGGAGCGAAACGTTTGCGAAACACTGATCTACAGTAACTTGCTATAAACAAAGTGCAAAAAGAGAAAACAGAAAGCATCTACATTGCATTAACATTTAATAATATATTGTTAGACTACATATTTCAAATAAATAAATATATTCCCCAATGATCTCTAATTTAGTGTTGAATTTCGTTGACGGCAGTAAACTATTTTTATTAGTAAATACAATCTGTTAATAAATATAATACATGTTTCCAGTCGTTATAATCTGCACTAAAATTCAACTATTTTGTATACAACTGCTGAACTAGAAATCGTGTTAGAAACGCATGTGCATTCAACTGACTTTATAATAATATTGTATAATACGGCAGAAGGATCGGAAAGTCGATAGCCAATTACAAATTGTAGCAAACACAGCAACTACTATTATATACTTAAAATATAACGCGTACAGCGACAATATTTATTTCTTCTATATTTATTGACCGAGTCCAGATCCTACTACCAAAATTGTAATGAAGTATATTCACCATATATAATGTAGGAAGTAAATGTATTTTTCTTCTGTTTCAGTGGTTGCTGAGATTTGGAGTTTCGTTTTATTTACATTTGGATTTGTTTTATTTCGGTTTTTTAGTGATTTGTTGGATTTTATTTTAATTTTTCCAATTGTGTTTCGAGTTGGTGTTTGTTTTGTCTACGTTACGTTTATTACGTTGCTGCTGGTTTCGGGATATATTTCTTTGGGTAAGTTGGCATTTTCTTTTAACAGCATCATCGAAAATTAAATCAGAATTAGCAAAATGAGTTGACAGACATGTTTTAATCAAATTTTTGCCGATTCAAATTTTAGAATTATTATGATTTTTTTTCGGACAAATATACAATAACAAAAGCAAAAAAAAATATTTAAAATATTTTATTATTATTTTTTTGATTCTCCCAAAAAAGATTTAAATATTTGCGTAATTCTATTCTAAACTGGTTATATATCTATGAAATGTTCGCCAGATTGGAATCCAAAAAAAAGCAAAAATATATATTGTATTTCTTTATTTTTACAATTATTATTTTAAGAAAAGTGGTTCAGAACCAAATTATACTTATACGGGTCCGTCCTCAAGTGATAACAAATAGAATTTTCAATTTTGTTTATGATCCTTTTCTCCGTTTCCCGCAATTTTGATGATGTTGAATTGGATCATTTAATCATATATAGGGTTGGGACATCACTGATTAACACTAAAAATAATTTGAAAAATTATACGTGTATAAACTCACAAATACCTCAGATTTCAGAATTTAGTTTACAATTATACATTTTGAATTTATGATTATTTTGCGATTATTAATTTTGATTTTTAAAGAAGAAAGATTAGTTATGTTTATCTCAACCTAATAGATAAAAATTAATTGAATAAAAAACGTCCGGGTTTTAAACTGAAAAGTCCTGGTTGTTGAAGCGCGTTGTCCTTCGTTGGTGATGTAACAGATGGCAACTCTAATCATATACAATATAATTAAGAATAGCCTAGTGGAAGTAAATCTCTTATTAGTCTGATATGTTTGTAGTACCACGTCGCAGATTGTAGTTTTCCGTTGTCTGAATAGAATTTATTTAGCAACAGTTATTTACAAATGTAAATGTTAATTGATAATCATTACTATTAGTATCACATACTGTCATCGCTACTAATAAGGGATATAAATCGGTTATAATCAATGTATAACCTAGTGGGGAATCTGTAACCTCCAGGTGGCGGATAGTGGAATACCCGGTAGATATGCCGGGTAGGAGGTAGATATGCCTCCCGCGGACCAACAGATCTGGTAATGGGCAGCAGTATTATCAGTTCCGTGCAGAAGACTACTGAAAAATGATTTCTTTAAAGGCTCTTGTTTCGGAAAGCTATGGGCGCAGCTGAAAGCCAGCATAATCGGCTATAGTACTGCGGTGCGGAAAGCAAGGATAAACTACCGCACAATAACTCTCAAGACAATCATGACGAGAAACCAAATAGAGCTGGCCCCTAGTCCGAGGCAGACCTTAAATGGTCAAGGGGTGCGAAGAATACCCGTGATGAATAAGGATAGGACCCACCCAAAAGTGGAAACGTGGAAACTAATGAAGAAATTTCTATAATAAACGGTACATGGAATGCACGAAGTATGTACATGTCCGGAAAAATAATTCATAATACAAACAAAGACATGAGAAGACTAGGTATCAACGTTCTGGGAATTAGTGAGAAGAGGTGACCTGGTGCGGGAAAAACCTGTATAGACGACTCTACGGTATATTTCTCTGACAACGATCTGGCAGACCACTCAAATGGCGTCGGAATAATACTAGACAAAAACGCAAACAAATCAGTCTTGAATTATGTACCGCACTCGGACAGAGCAATGCTAATACAACTAAAAGCAAACCCCAAAAACATTAATATCATACAAGTCTATGCACCAACAGCTGACAAACCGAAGTCAGAAATATCCGATTTCTATGCGCAATTAAAAGAACTAAAAGCATATACGAAGAAAAACGAAATTACCATAATTACGGAAGATTTTAATGCAAAAGTGGGCAAAGGAAGAATCGCTGATGTTGGTAACCATGGTCTGGGCGATAGAAATGACAGAGGCGACTTGCTGGTGCAATTCTGCCAAGAAGAGAACCTTATGATTAGTAACACTTGGTTCCAATTACCCAATAGACGACTCTACACTGGGACATCTCCACAACATCAGCCACACCACATAGTACGAAATCAAATAGACTAGTCGACAAGAGATATCGCAATGGTGTACATAGAGTGAGAACGTATCCGGGAGCGGACATTGTGTCAGATCATAACCCCGTAATAGCTCAAGTAAGATTCCGCCTTAAGAAGATAAAGCGTAAAATCATTAGAAGACCAAACATGGAGGCACTCAAAGATCCAAACCTGCAAGAGAAATTAACGACAAAGCTCAACACTGAACTAAAAAAGACCCGTTCGTCAAAAGAGCGGTTGAGGCAGTAGGAGATCAACTAACGGAAATATTAAAAAATATTCAAGAAACATTGAAAGCACCAAAGTCTAATAAACGAAAGCAGTGGATGACAGAAGAAATCATGAATTTAATGCATGAACGAAGAAAATACAAAAATGTGGATCAGCATAAATAGAATGAACTAAAGTCAAACATAACAAGAAAAAAACACGGAAAAGCTAAAGAAATATGGATGGAAGAAAGATGCCAAGAACTTGAAGAGCTCCAAGACAAACAAGATCTTTTCCACCTCCACAAAAAGAAGCCATCTACCTCCAGAATAGTAAATGAGGACAATCAACTTTTGACAAATAAAGAAGAACTGAAACAAGAGTGGACAAAAAATTAGTTCGATGGCGAAACTAATTTACCACATCCAAATCAAGGAGACACTGGCCCGAACATCATGAAATCAGAAGTTATTAAAGCTACAAAATCCACCAAATCAGGTAAAGCTTCAGGACCGGAGGACATGTACATAGAAATCCTAAATCTTATACAAGAGGAAAATACCGACATTCTTGTAAACTTCTTCAACAAAGTATTTGAATCCGCAAACATACCGTAAGACTGGCTAAAATCAGTATTCATTGCCCTACCAAAGAAATCAAACGCAAATAAGTGCGATCAATTCCGACTGATAAGCTTGATGAGCCAAGTATTAAAAGTATTCCTAAAAATCCTGCATAATAGAATACGTAAGAAATGTGAAGAAGACCTAAGCAAGGAACAGTTCGGTTTTAGAGATGGACTGGGAACAAGAGAAGCGTTGTTTGGGCTGTCAGTTCTCATGCAAAAATGTAGAGACCAAAGAAGAACGCGTACATCTGTTTTATTGATTATGTAAAAGAATTTGACATTTTAAAACACGACGTCCCAATTAACATTCTGATGACCAGAGGCCTCAACCAAAAAGATATCTCCTTCATAAAAAAATTGTACGGACACCAGACTGCTGCAGTAAGACTCGAGGACGATACGACCAGCGATATTCCTATTAAACGTGGAATACGTCATGACTGTGTACTATCACCATTGCTGTTCAATATCTACTCGAAGAAAATATTCCTGAAAGCCTTAGAAAGCTCTACAGTTTCAATAACGGTACGGTACGCAGACGATACCGTTATAATTGCAGACAGCGCAGCTGGCCTATAACGTTTGATGAACAAAATAGTAGCAGAAGGTGAAATTAAATACGGCCAAAGCAAAAATAATGGTTATCAGTAGAACACCAGATATCCAAGCCAATTTGCAAGTATACAATAAGCAAATAGAGCAGGTCGCTAAATTTGAATACTTGGGCAGCTGGATCACCGAAGACCTGGATCCAGATCTGGAAGTAAGAACACGCATCAAAATAGCCAGAACAACGTTCCTTAAGATGTGAAAAGTATTTTGCGAGAGAAGCCTAAACCTGAAACTAAGATACCGGTTCGTTAAGAACTCGGTACTGTTGTATGGTGTTGAGGCTTGGACGTTGAAGATCAATACTATGAACAGAATAAAAGCGTTTGAGGTGTGGATCTTTCGAAGAATGCAGAGAATATCTTGGGTGTAGCATATTATGAATAATGAAGTTCTTAGACGCATGGATAGAGACAGAGAACTATTGGCTACTCTGAAGAAACGTAAGACAGCGTACCTAGACATATCTTCAGAAGTACAAAATATAGCCTTCTAAAATTAATAATGGAGGGCAAGATAGAGGGTCGCTGTGGTCCAGGACGAAGGAAATGCTCCTGGTTAAAGAACATAAGGGACTGGACTGGTCTGGACTCCCACTCATTGTTCAGTGTAACAAGACCGTGCGGAATTTGCCATGATTGTTGCCAACCTTCAGTAATGGAGAAGGCAACAATGAAAAAGATAATAAATTTATAATTGTGTGATTAACGAAAAATAAACTATTGCCTGAAAAGTATCAAATTAAAAACTAGTACACTAATAAAATACGTACTATTGAATAAATTGTATAGAGAGTTACTATCAATTGAAAACAATACTATTATGGAACTACCGATAGAGGTATTCATTAATTTAAACGTTTTTGTGTATTAGTATTATGAAATAAACACGTTCGTGGGTTGTTAAAGCTACGAGCCAACCAAAATTAAAATTAATCGCCATGAGTAAATTAAACAACATTGTTAAGATGATCGAATTTATTATATACTAGAGTTTTTAATTTGATTTGTTTCCATCGTTACACATCATATTTTTATCTATTACATAATTGTTATAGTATTTTTCATAATTGCGGGAAACGGCTGAAAGTATCATAAACAAAATAGAAAATTGGGTTTGTTATCACTACAGGGCGGACTCCATATTATTCAAATAAGACTAGATTTACAATTAATTAGTACTTAGTACTTATTTTCTTACAATAAACAATATTATAGGAAATAATGCTCTGAAATTTACTCTTTATTCATTACATTATGTCAGGATAAATCCAGCATCTGTGATACATTTCTGTTTAAATACTACCATTATATTACCAGCGAATAAAAGCTATGGACCAACAACTATCAAATTAAAAACCATGGATTAAATAGAATCCATTAGGATCTATCGATGTAGTTATATTATTTTAGTCCATTATTTGTATCATAGGATATATTATTTAAATAAGTAAATAGTTAGCCATTGACAGCTGTGCGAAGCACCCCTAAGCCTGAATTTTCGAAAAATTAATTGTCTCATTCGTTGGTCCACGATTTGTCCACGTTTGTTCAAAACACATTTTCGTTTGTCCATCCTTAAAAAAAATTTATATACAAAATAAAAATTTAAGTCAGCACCCCAATGATATTTTTTTGAAATTTTTAAGCGGAATACGTTTGTCCTGGACAAGTCCACGTTTGTCCACTCAAAATTGCTGATTGTTCACCCTCCATCAAAAAGTTATTAACAATTTAAGATTTAAAATAAATTATTACGGTTCTGATTTTTTTTTGTAGGTATTTTGCTACAAATTATCACTGAAAGCGTTTGCCCATTTATAATTTTCGTTTGTCCACAGATTATTTTCGTTTGTCCACCCTCCATTAAAGAGTTATAAGCAATTTGAGATTTAAATTTTTTTTTGCAAAAAAATCAAGACCGTAATAATGGGTGGACAAACAAAACTATAAATGGATAAACGATTCCGATGATAATTTTGTGAAATATACATACAGAAAATTCACACCTGTAATAATTTATTTTAAATCTTAAATCGTTAATCACTTTTTGATGGAGGGTGGACAAACGAAAGTTATAAATGGACAAAGGATTTCAATGATTATTTGTAGAAAAATACCAGCACAACAATTCAGGGCCGTAATAATTTTTAAATTCTTAATAACTTTTTGGTGAAGGGTGGAATTGTAAATGTTGGGTGGACAAACGTATTCCGTTTAAAAATAAAAATAAAAATGGGGGTGCTGATTTAAACTTTTATTTTCGATATAACTTTTTTTTTAGAGTAGACACGAAAATGTTTGTTGGACAAACGTGGACACATCGAGGACAAACGAATGAGACAATATTTTTTCGATAATTCAAACTTAGGGCTGGTAACTTCACACAGCTGCCATTGACAATGTTGTAATTTCGTAGGTAGCCAATAACAGTAGTAGACAGGTATGTGCCTGCATAATTGCAGCGGCTCATTGTATAGGCTGGTATCTGAAGATGAACACTTTTGACGAAATAGACGAACACTTTTGCGCGCCATTTGATCGTCGCGGTGAAAACGTCAGATTTACTCTTGGCGACAATTTTTATTACTAAAACTAATGAAAAAACTACTTTCATAAAAATCCATACGTCCATGGAGCAAAATGAAAAATGTATCTCTAGACTTTTTTTAATGCGCGAGCTGTCAACTGCAACAAACGTGAGACTTGGCGGATAAGAAGGTGCGTTATGGGCTAAATGAGTCGAGTACATACTTATGCTACAAGCATGATTCGCGGGTCGATCATTTGGAGCGCATAAACCAATAGAATAATCAAAATTTGCAGAAGTATTGCAAACCATATTAAACAAATTGTTTTTTTACATTTATATGGATGTTATTAAATAAAATACGTTATGTTATTAAATAATATACCAAATATACGAAGACTAAATATTTAATTGAATTTTATTTTCTAAACAGCACATTTTAAACCAGCACAGTTTGTTTAACAATAAAGGCAGAATTTTCCCAATTTATTTTCTTATATATTGTCAATGTTTATCTCGTATACTATGCAAATTCATTAAAATAGTGGCAATCCAAGGAAGAAGCCAATAATATTGTTATTGATTTTATGGTGACAGACGGTAATAATTTGTTTACACCTATTTAAAATACGGAAACCATAAAATAGCCATTGTTTATAATATTATGCAAGTCCTCAGTACGTTTGGTGCAAATCGGTCGGCGGAAAGTCCATCCTGCGATAAAAGCTTACGAAATGTTTTACATATTTTTTATTAACTGTTTAGAGTATATTATTATGTAAAAATAAATCTCCGACAGAAAGACACTTTATTTAGCACTATAGGATAGAAGTTTTTTTATATATAATTCAGAACTAAAAATTAGGAATGAATACATATTTACATAACAATTGCCTGTAAGTGAAAAGTTTTACAATTATAAATAGCATTATGTCAATTCATAAGAAAACAGGGCATCCTCCTCATTTTCCAAATAATATTTTTCCCACTATTTTATTATCAACTGTAATAATAACACTTTGTTTTAATTACGTACTAGTTTTGTAACAGGTTAAACAAATAGTTTGCCCCTTGTCCGCAAAAAATATACTTACAATAAACATATTCCAAAATTATTTCAAATATCTTGAGTTTAAGTGACATGTTATGAATAAATAAAGTGCTGTCATAAACGGTGAGAAGCTACATCGTATGAATTTTTAATTGCTCATCCGACAAATTGTGAAATATTTTTGAGTTGAAGCCAAGATTGTTTTTATTAATTGGCACAATATTATTAAGTACCTACTGTGTCTTTTCATTTAAATTTCCTTTTTCTCAATCAGGTTGAAGTAATAGTTTCCACATAAAATAAAATAAATATAGATGAAAACAAATTGCCACTTAGGTGGGATGCAATTTTTGTATGAAATGGCTTAGTGTTATATATAATTGCTATTTTTTCCCTCTTTTTCAAATCAGGTTATAATTTGTCACTATAAAATCGATAAAATATATTTTGTACTATATTTATATTCATAATTTTCCAAAATTACTAATATCTAGAACAATGATTCTCAAAGTGATACATATTTGGGGTGGTCGCAGAAAAAAATTGATTACAGATCATTCGCGATGTTTTTCTATCCATATCCATTCTTCAGGGGGCCCTTTGAAATTTTTAAGAGCAAAAGGGGGTCACGGACCGAAAAGTTTCAGACACCGATCTAGAGTAACTATAAACTATAATTATAAACAGTGCAAAAACAGAAAACACAAGGCATCTATATTGCATTAATTTAAAAACTAACAAATCGACAAAATATTGTTAGCTACTTGCTGGGAATTCCACTTTTTTTTTTGATGAAACTGCACAGTTGTAAAAAATGCTAGTTGCTCCTCAGGCTGCAAAAATAAACAGGTTCTATGTTTGTAGCGTAGCATTGTTATTAATTTTCAAATAAACTGTTATATTCCCAAAATGTTCTAATAATTAATTACTCTTCTTACAACGTGTATTAATTTAATAACTCTCATATAAATAAGTATATAAAAATCAATCTATATATTATGGTGCACGTGCCTATAGGGACCTAGAGATAATCATCCATAAACATATGGATTTGAATTAATTGCTACGAGTTGATGGGACAACGTCCAGGCAGCGAAAAAAATGCTGTGCAAATACTTATTGTAGGTAGGATTTTAGATGTAATTTGTATATACATAAAATTCTAATGTGATATTTAATTTACATATTAGAGAAATTAACTCTGTACTATCACCATCACAATATACCATGCATTTTTAATATAATTCTATTAATATTACTTCTAAAATGTATTTCACACACTCTAACTTTATAGAGAATAATAGATATAGTAAATAGTCATCAAATTTTTAATTAGGTCGGCGAAAAAACACTAATGCGATAAGAATTAATATTCGCTCAACTTAACACTCCAATCAGACCACATAAGTTCGCGTGAAAACGTTGGGCAAAATCTATTTAAAACAGTTTTTATTGTCGCTCTGGTTACTTCTAGAGTCCTGCATTCGAGCTAATTTATTTGGTATAGAACATGTGCACGTGGCACGTGGCCTTTTGGAAATGTGATTTCTTTAACTGAACTTATGGTGTTCATAATAAACAAGTGAATTATTACTAATAAGTATGTTTTATGCATTTGATGAAAATTAAAATAATTAAAGCAAAACTTTATAAATAGTACAGGGTAGAAACACTTCTGTCGTTAGATTTTGATGATGTAAATCTATTAGTGTATATTAATATATCACCATAAAAATTTGTATTATTATTATTAGAATCGGATGTTATATATTTGCATTACACTGGGATGAAATGTTTAATGTATATATAATAAGTTTATTTATATTCCACCTACTCGCGTCGAATCTGAATTCTCATTTGCTGCCCTGTTTATATAATACAATTTTGTAAAACATATATAAATGTGAATCCACCTCTTAGCAATCTACATATCTTGATTTCGATCTTATTAGATCTTGTCAATAATGTAGCTCAGCTGGTGAGGATGAATTCACACAATATCTCGAGTGGTTATATACAAAATGGTACAACTTACCGTCTAGTAGGAAAGTTAAACGTCATCTGGCTTGATGGCATGAGCTATATGTATATATATATATATATATATATATATATATATATATATATATATATATATATATATATATATATATATATATATATATATATATATATATATATATATTGTAATTTGCATACTTATACATTATGAGATGCTTCAACTTTTGAGGGTGACAAATGGGGATAACTATCCCACTTTTTTAAATTGCAACCCCTATCGAGATTAAACTCATTAAAGGGAATAAAAAGTAAGCACATTCCTGCAAACTAGAAGGCATTATGTTGGTTTGTATAAAAGTTATTAAGGTTTAAGTATCTAAGAAGTCCCCTACCTGAAAAGACTTCTAATTTTTAACTGATATAGGAAAATCATTGAAATCTTTACTGCTATTATTATGGGCAGTAAAATACCATGAAGATTGTGTAAGAAAGTCTTTCCGCGATTTAAGGGGGTATGGTGATTTTGAAGCTAATAAATTTTGAAGCTAATAAAAATGGAATCACTCAGGTGATCTTGGTGGCGATCTGATTTCGCCCCTCCTGCCGATCCACTTATTTCGAAAATGCGTTTAAACAATTCCGAGCTGCAAGACTAAAATGCGGGGAACACCATCCTGTTGAAACTGAATCGTATTAAATAGTTCACCAGTATAAAAACCCGTAGATCGAAAATTATATGGTTCTCTAATAATTGGAGGTACCCTTGTGAATTCTAATTTTCCTGAATCACAAAAGGTCGAATTATGTTCCGTCCAATAATTCCAGCCCATACATTTAATTTCTGATGACGTTGAGTATGATGCTCCTGCATCCATTTTGGAGCGCTGTGCTGCTTATGGGTTTTGTCTCAATTTATATATTAACCCTTTACTGCATTTGAGTCTCATCTGATACATACCAGAAAACATTTTCTTGATGTTATTAAGTATGCAACTTATTGCATTTCTGATTCCATGCGTTTTAAGAGTTGTGTGATATGGCACGTTATTATTCCATCGTTAAATTATTTTTTAGTAGATGAAAAAAAAAGTCTTGAGTTAAAGATAAAATTTGTTTTGTTCACTTTCATACAGATTGACGACATGTTTGATGTATTTAACACGTACTGTATCATATTATATGTTTTTTGAAGTTTTTTTTTGTTTGAAATTTAAAAATATATTTCCACTAATTCGTACATATACCTTTTCATTGTCCATTTGTTTCGCCTAAAAATAAAAAATCATGCAGTAAGTAAATAATGAATTGAATGCAACTTTTTACAATAGTTAATAATCATTACCATTACAAACAAAACTATCGAATTTAAAGTATTGACTAAAAATATTCGAATAAGAATCAATTCCACAGGACAACAACTATTGAATGAAAATAATTGACTACTAATTATAAAACTGTCCATAGTAGTGTTTATTTAATTTATATTCGTTGATTATTTGTATTTATGTTGTATTATTTAACTAATAAAATACTGACATAAACGAACCCTTTTGCGCGACAATTTGCTTTTCGCCAGAAAACAGTCAGATTTGCACGTACTTTTACTGCTTTTGCGACCGAGGCCATATACGTCGTGCACAAATGACCAACAATCTGTCAAATGCAAATGCGTGTCTATGACGTAAAATTAACGACTTATCGATAGGTTTGGCTTGACTCTTGGCTTTTTATATATTTTTTTAAATATCGCGAGCTAGCACCCCTTCAAAATAAAAGTTATAGCTAAAATAAAATTTATTATTATTTTTATTTATCCAAGTGTTACAAAGAAAGGCGGACTAACGAAAATAAGAAAAGACAAATTCAGGACCGTCATTATTTATTTTACACATTACGCGTAAATTGTTTTTTACGAAAGGTGACTAAATGAAATAATGCTGTAGGAACAATAATAATGAAATGATAAACGATTAAAATTTGTATTAACATGATTGTGTAATAATGATGAACACATACATATCCCAT
The DNA here is from genome assembly GCA_963942505.1 of Lordithon lunulatus. Classification (NCBI taxonomy): domain Eukaryota; kingdom Metazoa; phylum Arthropoda; class Insecta; order Coleoptera; family Staphylinidae; genus Lordithon; species Lordithon lunulatus. The sequence continues at coordinate 21,362,952 of OZ012674.1, read as the reverse complement.
ATATGGGGTTGACAATTGAACATTTGTGGTGGACAAACGTGAACTTATCTGGGATAAACGTATTTCGCTTAAAAATTTAAAAACAAAATTCAGGGGATGCTGACTTACTTACAATTTTATTGTGGATAACTTTTCAAACGAAAATATTTGTTGGACAAACTTGAACTACCGAATTATATAATAATTTTTCGAACATTCATACCTATGGCTTACTTCACAGAACTATGTCAATTCGCCAATGTAGAGACAAAGCTTGCCGGATAAATGTGTACGATTATGGACCAACCTAGTAAACCGAGTAAAGACTTGTGGCTGTAAGGATGGCTTGCAGGGCGTCAATTTAGCGCGCGGGTGCCCATATAACACAGATTAATCCAAAGCTAGGACTCGTTCCATGAAAAATCGCCTTAAAAAGTGTTCGTCTATGACCAGCTAAACACTGTTGCAGCGACAAGTCTCTTATTGTCATAATTATTATTTTATTGTTGAAGCATATTTTTTACTATAAATAATACATACAGCACTCGAAATCTTCCCTGCAATTTTGTATGCGGCGAAAAAACTTTTATAATTGTCCAAAAAAACATACAGATTTTAATTAATCGCCACGACTATATCCAACAGTAATCTCACAAGAAAATCGACATGTTAATGTTTCTGTCCGAGACAAGTTATTTAGAAGTTCTTTGCATGTACATATTATTGTAATGTGAATATATAACTCCTGGTGTGAACTTACCAATATAAAATTTCCATCAATAGAATCGCGCAGCGTTAAATTGTTTACGGCTGTCTAATTACGAATAGGCGTGACATGCGAAGTACAATATTTCTACGAACGTTTATTGGCATGTGGTGAATAATATCTGCTATAGTATTTTCAATATGATAATTCATTTGGCCGCTATTTAGTACTGTACTGTAGAAAGCCACACAAAGTATACAAAGTATACATGGGCATTGGTAAATACTAAAAATACCACGTTACCATTTTTTTTATGTGAACGGCTTCTCTATCATTATTTTTTTAAATTTTAAAATTATTTGTATATTTTTAAATTGTTAAAATACAAAATAGTTCTTAAAACGTGTGCAAAACACCAATCACATTAACCTTTTAGTACAAAGGCAGTTAAATATTAGCAACAATTAGATGTACTCAGATTAAATTTATATTAATCAGTTTACCAATTATAATTAAAATCACTGCTAAATAATTTGTTATGAAAAATGCAGCAGCTCCACTAATTCCTTTTGAAATATATTGTTTATAACACTATAAGGTTTCAAATAAAAGTAGATTTTCATAATATATTTTGATGGGTTTGGTTTACGCCGGTATTAAAGTTTCATCCTAAACCGACATCAATATAAACACAAATGCATACAACAATGCATACATTAAAATTTTAAACAATCTTAATTAATAACAATACACACTTTGTAAAAATTTAAATAACATTAATTTTGATACTTTTCAGTAGATATTTTTTAATAATGCCGGTTCACGCTTTTTAAAAGTCATAATATCCATACAGTTCATTTGAAATATGTATTCGACGGAAATAACTGTTGTTTTTTCATTCGTCCACATATATTCATCAATGAAAATATTCGTTCAACGGGGGCATTAGATCCAGGGAGGAAAAAAGGACGTATGATCACCGTACCCATACCAGTAACTAATTAATTAAAGCACCCATTAAAAATTTATAACTAGTACATTTTCATAACGACATTGTATATTTGTATATTTTTTAAAACACAAAATATACAAATATTACATTGTTAGAAAACATATTCTTTTAGCCTTCCATTTTCATCGCAAAGTAAATACAATTATCCCGATTGCGGGCAGACTAATTAAAGTAAAATTATTCCTGGTGAATTTTATTATTGCTAACATTGGACTACAGTACTACGGAATTTCAAGGTGATTGGTGGCTTGCATCCGTTTTTAGATCCATTTTGGATTTTCGAAAACGTGGTAATGGTCATAAAACTTACAAATATACATAAAGAAACTAAAACTATGACGGCTTATTCCGAACAATGTTTGTTAACGGAAAAATATAAAATATAAAACTAATGGAAGCCTTGATGGTAAAACTAAAATGCGCCTTTGGCTCGAATAAACAAGATAAATCTCGTGTAAAAAAAATACATAAACAAATTATCCTAACATTTCTAGGGTACAATGACGCTGCGATATTTTGCTTAAATTGCATTACAATTACTTTATTTTAAATCGGTGGTTTATGTGGCTCAGTAACATTTAATCTCTAAATTTATAGTCACGTAACGTTATAAGAATAATAAATAAATAGTAGCATATATATTTTGAATGTAGCGTGGAAAAAAAAATTAAATTAACATTTACTGATAATTGTGATAGAACTTTGAAAACATTAATTAAGAAAGATGAGTATTAATTACGAAAGATAAGTTAACATTAAAAACTCGGCAATTAAATGCTACTAAATCATAATATTAAAGAAATAGGAGAAAATAAGCTTTATTATGGGAATAAATAGTAGGACTAGAAAGGAGAATGTGACATAATTGCAAAAAACGTAATTAGACAGGGGAATTCTGTAGAAATAAAAATGAGTGGTGATATTGCGGACAAATTTTTTCTTCGAAAATATAACTATGGGTTTCCAACTTTGATTAGGCGGTATCCGGTATAACATTCTGGATAACAAATTAATTAGTGTTATGCTTTATTTCACAGTAAGCAAATTAATTTAGACAACAATATTACGATAATATTTTATTATGAAGAAATAGAAACTCACTACATCAATTTGATGGTAATAGTCAATTACAATCTCACGATGTTTCAGCAGGCTTACGTATTATTTCTACGAATACAGCTGGACAAAAGTCGAAAAATATGTACCCGGTTTTTTGAAATGTATCTCAGTACAGAAATAATCAGGGAAAATTATATTGATAATGAAGTACATTCAAGAATCGTAGGTAAAAAATACTCACATTACTATATTTTCTTGCATAAAATTATAATAAAACTAAAAATAAAAAGAAATTGAGGAAATCAAAAATTATCGCGCTATTCTACGCAGATAACTGTTGACCTAAAGGAAACAAGCTAAATTCAAAAAGATTTATGGACAGATAACATCCGAATAAGTGAAGTGATTATGTAAATATTGATTAGAACTAATTTGTATATGAAAAACAATTCAAACCCTATTGTTGAATAACCAATTTATAATCATTTTGGTATTGTACTGTATACAACATTATTTTAGCAATGTCCCTTGTTACAATTTTGAAATGCTTTGTAATTTATTCAACAATAACTCGTGCTTAAATTGTATGAGGTTTGAATAAAAAGTCATTATAATTACAATGATATTTTTATGTGGATATATTGTCACTGAAAACGAAAAATGAGTAATACATGTTAATTTATCCACAGATTTCCGTAATGTTAAACTTTCTGTAAAATAGCTGCATCTCAACGTTAAATAAAAACAGTTTTACAGCATTAAACAATGTGTTGAAAAGCAGATATTATCGTATAAAATAAAGTCAATGTGAATCCTAGCAAAAATATGTAAATTTTAAATATAAAAATATTCCACAAAAAATCACACTTTTAAAAAGTGACGTGATAACATATGTGAATGTTAACCTTAACTCATGGATATCTTTGAAATAGTTTACGATAAACACTGTTTCTTGCACACGATTATCTTCTGTCTGATTAATTTATTGATTTAAGTTCATTTCTAAATTTGCTATAGCAGTTGGAGAATTGCAGAATAATATTAACAAAATCAACAACACAGGAGTTTTATAGATATAGTGAATGAAAAACTATTCAATGGATATTAATAAAAACTTTGCATTCAATACGGTATTGTTGTGCAAGTTCTGATACACAATAGGAGTGTCATCTACCTAGCTATGAAAGCAAGTAGTTAAAGGCAAAACACAATTTTATTTTCCACGTGGTTAGGTGGATTTATTAAATAATAATTGGAAATTATTTTTAAATAAACAATATGAAAATAAATCTTATTGTTTTTATTAAATATTGAACCTATCTAAGCCGGTGGATATTCTATCTGATGGCAAAAACATGTATATGTTCATAAACATTGTTATACCATGATATAGTTAACTATGGGTTATACTAATTATCCGCTAAACGGTTATTATCAATCACGTATTATGATAGTGGATACTGAAATCCTGGAATTTTTATACAATTAGCTAGTGAAACAATAAAAATATCAACTGTACACTCACTAGATTGAAGAAAATCATTGGCGTTTCAAACGAAATAGTAAATCATTGATATAATGGTCGTGTATTTGGTATACAGAAGCTACATAGTCGTTGCTGACGGCCCAATTTGTGGCCAATCCATTCGCTATGGCAGTGGAAATATGCTTCTTTTAAATTTAATTCACCGCATATTGCAATTGACAATGCTGTAAATCAAAAACCATCAGCGCCAACCGAAGACGCATCGTCGGATCTCGTTAAAGTTATTTGCAATTCCTGCATAAATACAAGCCGAATTATATAATCTGCGCAGTATGATATAGCCAAGTACATTTTTGGTTTGAAATAATGCTAAACTATTTGACATAATTTATATAAACAACTTCGTAAACTGCATACCTTGTTTTAATATGTAAAGTTATATTGTTTTATTATTTCCCACTTCATGATGCAATTATTAATTTTTTCTTTTGTTGCAGTTTTTTCCCTTTTTTATTATTCATCTATTCAGGTAGATGTGGGATGAGGAGTACGGTAGTGGGAAGAGGGCCCAGGCACGGGGTGAGTAATTATTTAAATAAAGATAAATAGAAAAGTTTAGGATTAAGAACATTAAATTTCCGTTTAGAGTTGGTTTTGAAGAATTAATTAGATTTTGAGTATTTTCCATCGCTTTCGGATTTAAAATAAATGAATATTATAAAGGGTGTTTCATTAAGAGTGATAGGATTTTAATTTTAAATAAAACAACTGCTTGACATATCAATTTGATTTTTGCTTTTATTTTGAAGCTTGGGCAATTCAGTTATGTTCATCATCGATTGCTTCAATTATTGATCACATTGTCTAACATTTGCGTTTGTATGCCGGCGTTAGCTTGACAAATGTTGCTTTCCAAAGTCTGTGAATTAGACGGCATAGACTCGTTTTTTGATATTGCCCTAAAGAAAATAATCCATGGGTGTCAAGTCACATGCGACGGCCAATTTACAAATCGTGGCCGTGAGATAATTCAAACACCACGCCAACTAAACGTCTCCCTTAGCAAATCGGGCGTATGCTACGTACAGTTATCTTGGAACTACGTTGTTGTTAAGCTCGTTTTAGACAAGACAATTTCTTAAATTTGTCTAGTATCATACAGAAAAGTGTTTGTAATTTTCCATTGGACTGCAGATTGAATGGAAAATAAAATACGTTCTATTCTACAAGGACAAATTTTATGTGGAGCTGCTGATCATGACCCACACTATTGCAGAAATTGTTTCGTTTCATACAGATTCGTAAAGTATTAATACCATAGAATATCTTGGTCAATATTGTTGTGACCCCTTTCGGAAGTCACTCCCTGGAGGTATGCTTGACCCGACCTATGAGTTGTTTCAGTCGTGTCAAGACTTTTTGGGATTGGAAAGGTGCACTTTTAACTAACACTGCGAGACAAAGATTCACAAGTAGTAAACTCTTGTTTATTGTTCGTAACTTATCACAAATCAGACTTTACTTTTACAATAATTAAAGAGAGGAGCGCGTATGTTATTATTTAATTCGAGCGACAAGAGTCAAGAGTTGAGAGTTGATAGCTAAGAGCCGAGAGAGCTGATAGAGCTGATAGAGCTTAGATAGCTTAAAGACCGTTTTTGAGTTTGTCTTTGGTTTTTATCAACTTCGGTTTTAGGCGGGATCCTTCACGTTCTGTTTTCTGCCGCCCAGAGATTTCGTCTCGACCTATCTGCTGATCCGGCTTTGGGGGTGGTTGGGCGGAGTTAACTAGAGTCATCTGCGTTGCCGGTTCTTAGAAAAGCGCCCTCGCATGTGGTCTCGACTTCGTAGGTGGTCTTGAGGCGTGAATATGGGTTGCGTTTTAATGTCGGGCTTAAAATGACATAAAACCAAACTGCAAGGGATGTACGCGGCTTGTGTTTCTTACGTGTGGTCGGTCAGGGCTGCGTTTTTATTACGGTCGAAGTTTTCAAATATCCTGAAATAACATATCGGCGCGGCTAATATACTAATATTAAGTTACACACTTATGCGCGTATGTGTTGGGACACATCAATATTCTAATTGGGGTTATGTTATCTCTTGTGATGTGTCCTAGGTATTGTAGTTTTCGTGTTTTTTATTTAAGATTTCTTTTCCTCTTTTTATTCTTCGAATTGTTTCTGTATTAGTTTACCGTGTCCGTCCATGGTATTCGTAGTAGTCTTCCATTCTTCCATGATTCGAGCCTCCAACTTATCAATGTCTTCTTTGTTAAGCATCCATGCCCTTGTTCCATATAATAGTACGTTGTCTATGTAGCATGTTGTTGGTCTTGTTTTTAATTCTAGACGTAGATCTTTTCCGCATAGTGCATTTTTCATGTTGTTCTGGCTCTTGCTATTCTTGTTCTCATTTCCGTTAGATTGTCGTCATTTTGGTTAATGGTTATGCCAAATTAGTTGTATTTTCCTACTTTTTCTATGGATTCAGTGTGGACATAGATGTACCATTGTTTTGTGCTGTTTTTGCCATAAACATACATTTGGTCTTCTTCGTATTTAGTAATAGTTCCCATTCTTGATTGGCCTATGTTACTTTGTTGATTATTTGAATTTGTTGATATGTATGCCATTCACTTTTACTCCTATTGATTCGTCTGTCTTCAAGTGCTTTCTTCATGACCCGTCAGACCATTTGGTTGCCGCTTTTGTGTTCTTGTGAGTTCTTTGACATTTTTATCTATATTGAATGTGGCGTGTTTAGTTGAAACTCCTCTATAACCTCTATAGCATTTGTATTTATACCATTCTTCTTGCGCGTTTCTTATGTCTGTTGGAATTTGTTTTGCATTTGTATTCCATCTTGTTGTTTTTGAAGCTTTGGCATTTATTCATTAATTGCATTATACCGGAAGCGTATCCATTGGCGATATCGCTTGGTTCCATGATTACTTATTTTAATGCGTCCCAGTTAGATTTGTTTTTGGATCGTTAGTTTGGATATTTTGCAAGGTATTGAGATTATAGCTTATTTCGTTTTGTAGTAACTGTTGTGTTTTTGTTTTGTTTTTTTTAAATCGATAGATAATAAATGTGATAGTCTTTTATACAAACGTATTTTTGGTAGTTGAAAACAGGTATTCATTATGACGAAATTCTCCTCTTAATACTAAATTGTTCTAATCGGTCTCATTTTTCATTCCAGTTTTAATTTTTGACCAATCCATTAGTAAATCATTAATCAACATAATTAAACATCAACATATTTAAAACTCTTAAACACATATAATTGAGAACCAATAAGTATCTCTCAAACCTCTCAATAGAACTCAATTCAATTTATTATTTCGGAAAAATTGTTCTAGGTAAATTCCATTTATATTTACAAACTTTTCTTTTGAATTAAATTGTTCTTAGTTTTATAAATTTGCCAAGTCCTTTATTTTTTTGGATAAATAAGAATCCGTCGAATAACATTATACAATTCATTGACATTTCTGTGCCGGTCCCTATGTTGACGTAACGGACAACCAAAACCTGACATTTTTACCGAAAATTGTCACTTTTATTATTATATTGTGGCGGGTTTGGTTATTGTTTTATAGAAAAATTAAATTATTTAGCTCAAAATTATTTGCTTCATTTGATTCAGAATTTGATTGTTATTTCTTTCACTTCTTCGGGCGCGGTGCTGCAATGGTGCATATCATATTAACAATATATGTACAGTATTTTATTTAGAATTATAATATCTACATAATGATACTAACAACTACTTTTTAATTCAATTTTGTAATTTTATGATACAAAATTCGACCAAACACAACTTTTTTCTTCATATAATAAAATTTGATAAAAGGGAGAAATGAGTCGTAGCCAAAGATATTGGGCTGAAAGTAACCAATCCAAAAAACTACTAGCCAAAGGGAAAACAAACGGAGATAAAAATAAAAAGGAAACTGCAAGAAAAAGGACAACGAACATAGGAAAGAGGAACGAACACATAATAAACAAAGCAAGGAAGACACAACATACAATGACCAATAACAAGCAACAAGCAAAACGAAAACGAAAAAGAATGGAATAAAACAAAAGGAAGAGAGGGAAAAACAAAGGGAGATACCCTGAGAATAGGCACATGGAACATCAGGAGGAAAGGAAAAGAAGAAGTAGCAGAAGAAATAATAAAACAAAGCATCGAGATAATAGGAATCAAAATCAAAATAAAGAAAAAACGGAAAGGAATACAAGAAATTCATAGGGGATACTGGATGCTATGGTCAGGAGGAGGAAAATAAGCTAGAGTAAAAGGGGTGGGAATGATAATAGCACCAAACAGACTAAAAGGCATTGTAAATGAAGGTACCTACACGAGAGAAGTATGAGGGTGGAATACAAACTACTGGAAGAGGTTAATAATAATAGCACATGGACCAACCAAGACGCAAAGAAAGAAAAGAAAGATACATTCTTTGGTGAATTACAAAAATAAATAGATGAAGAACAAGAAACGATAGTCATCATGGGCGATATAAACGGACGAGTAGGGAATCAGAATATAGGAGCAGAGGAAATCATGGGCAAGGAAAGAAACAAGAAGAAGAACAACAATGGCCAAAAGAATAATTAAAATGAGCATTGAAAACAACCTCGTAATAACAAATATAAAATGTCAATACAAGAGGATAGACAAATATACAAGAGAAGAACCTGGGAGAAAAGAGAAATCTATAATGGACTACTTCCTGATAAGCAAAAATAAATTCAACAAAGTATAAAACGAAAGAGTATCGAGACAAGCACCGATTATAACCTATTAATAATGGATCTGAAATTGAACAGACAAGAAGAAATAAAATAAAAGAAAAAATAAGGAGCTACAAACTGAGATAAATGTAGAGACAAGTTTCAAGAAATAATATGGAAAAAATAGAGGAAAATTGAGGAAAATGGAAAGGAGAGTTAGGTAGAGTACAAATGGCAAGAAATCAAGAATAATATTCTAGAGGCAGCTCAAACAACCAGACAAGAAAGAGTGATGGACTAAAGAAATCAAAGAGAAATTTAAGGGGGAAAAAAGACAAATGGTAAACATATATAAACACTAAGAAGGAAGAGGACTATAAAAAATACAAAGAAAAATGAAACGAAGTGAAGAGAGAGATCAAGGAAGCCAAGAAGAAAGCATGGATACACTTTGGAATGAGGATGGATAAAAAGAACTACAGGGAGAACTAAGAACTCTTCTACGGAACAATGAAAGAATTGAAAAAGAAGTAAGAATAATAATATGATGAACCTAAAAGACAAAGAGGGAATTGTAATAACGGAAGAAGACAACATCGTGGAAAGATGAAGAAAACATTTTGAAGAACTGACTCAAACGTAGCCAGATATAACAATAGCATAAGAGAAACCAGAAAAAAACCACAAGACATAGAAATAAATAAAAGAAAGTAATGAAAAGCACCAGGCATAGACGACATAACCATAATAACCATAAATGATATAGCACATGGGAAAATAAGGAATAAAACATATAACCCAATTACTTAATTGCATAATAAAAACCAAGAAAATACAACATAAAGGAAACACATTCACAGTAAATATTGCGGTAGATAGGCATTCGATTAAATAAATAAATCAAGTATTAAAATTTCCGATCTATTTCCCCTACATCTAGAAGGGCGAATGTTTCAAATGATACTCATCCCTTTTTCC